>JANRMT010062835.1:59434609-59485978 GCA_026402145.1 Polypterus bichir lapradei | reverse complement strand
TAAAAAGGTTGCCTCGTTGGCGAAGCAAGGAAAAAGGACTTTCGTATATGTCGTTCGTTTATAAAACAGCGCAGAAGCTGTGAGAAAGCTGCTTCCTTGTTGAAGCAAGGAAACGAATAAAGACACCGCAGCGAAGAATGGCCTTATATGGGCAGGCAGTCAATTACATGGGAGGCGTGCTGAGTTGCGCAGCAGCCTTACATATGAATATGCTAAGTGTTGACTAAATAGAAGTTGAAAAGATATATTTTTTCAAATGTGATCGCGCAATTTAGATCGAGTTGACTCGCACTACAGTACATCGAGCCCGCGTGCTATTGTGGTTTTGCCTGCGTGCCTCAATAAGTTACCCTCCCCTCGCTCTTACTTTTTTACCGTTCATCTAATGAATACACTGAGTATGGCTTTACCAAAACAATCATTGATCGCGAATAAAGTATCCATTATTCATAAAGCTTCAATTGGTGATCTCTCTTTCTGCGTTAACCGCATATTTTTTTATACGTCTCAAACCAAGGGGATGCGAGGCTAAAATGAATCGGGAAGCACATGTACATACTCAGTGCATCCCCTCTCGGGAATCGAACTTCAGACGCCGGCGCTAGAGGCAAAGCCTCTACTATTGCACCACGGCGTGTGGTTAGTCTATTTGAGCGTAGCAGTGTAATTCGTTTTTTGTTCAGCACTCTTTGGAACTGTTGCTTTTTGTCTGCGCACTGCGTCAGTTCACGTGAGCCACTGAATATGGTTTTATATGTGACTCGCTCGCTTCTAATTGTTTCGCTGCCTTCTTAATTATATAATGTATGTTTTCTTCAGCGGTTTTTGGAGCTCTTCCTGGTTTTCTACGTACTGTGTGATTACGTGGGAGGCGTGATGATGTCACACGAACCTCCGCCCCTCCACGGCTTTCGAGCTCAACTCCATTACAGTATATGCAGAAAAATTGCTTCCAGTTATGACCATTACACGTAGAATTTCGAAATTAAACCTGCCCAACTTTTGTAAGGAAGCTGTAAGGAATGAGCCTGCCAAATCTCAGCCTTCTACCAATACGGGAAGTTGGAGAATTAGTGATGAGTCAGTGAGTCAGTCAGTCAGTCAGTCAGTGAGGGCTTTGCCTTTTATTAGTATAGATCAAAAATTGAAATTTCTCATTTATAGAAGTATTCAGGCACTTTGCTGCAGCACCCAAAACTGTGGTCACATGTATCCCGTTTGCTTTAAGTATCTTGAGATGTGTCAAGAACTTGATTGGGGTCTACCTGTGGCAACTTGAGAAGATTGGATTTTATTTAAATAGCACCTGCGTATATGAGATCCCACAACAAATACTGCATTTCAGTTGAAAAACCAAGCCATGAAGTCCAAGGAATTCTATGTAAACCTCAGTGATCCAATTGTGGTGAGGTAGTAATCATGGAAAAAATATAAAATAATTTCTAAAGTTTTGATTGTTACCAGTGGCCTCAATAATTGTGAGGTAGAAGAATTTTGCAACCACCAGAAGTCTTCCTATGGTTGGCCATCTCACCACACAGAGTAACTAAACAAGAAGGGCTTTGATCTGGGTGGTGATCAGAACCCAGTGATCACTCTAAGGGCTCATTTATACTTCACGCTCAGAACGCGTACGCGCCCGCATCATGGCTGCCACGCGTCTCCAGCGTTCATTTCATACGTCCTCTGAGCAGGTCCTCAGAAATTAACGCGACACGTGCGCGAGTTGCAGTACCAGCAAAAAGTCGGGGGGGCGCAGTGTGCTAAAAGTCGGAATGTGACGTCAGAGTCTCTGTTTACTATCTACATGTGACAGAAAGCCTCTATGCAGATCCTACGGGGATCGATGTGCGTGCTTTGCTGTTTGGTGAATGGTTCGATGTGGTGAAGCAAAATGCTGACATACAGATGCATTCGTGGTGATTTTATATTCAAGCGTCGCATATTCCCGATCGTAATGGCACGATGCATTTTAAAAGTCTCATATAACATCTTTGTGCCGTGTTTTTTTTTTTTTTTTTTGCAACTTAACAACAGCAACATAATGTATATCGCTGTATTTGAGCCAATGAGAAAAAAATAAAGGACACGGCGAAAACGTGTATTTTGTGATTAAAGTGGAAATTTCGGCTTTAATCTCAAATTGCCCACTTTAACCTCGTAGTTTACTTTATCATTAAAGCAGACGGTTGTAAACGTCATCCCAATTTTTAATCGCTGCGAGCTTCTTGGACCTGACAGCTGCGGCAAGCAGCAATATATCACCCCACAGAAAAATTAAATGTATGATATTTCAACTCTCTGCACATTTAGAATCTTTAGATTTGTACTTGATATCACTTTCATGATTAAATGCATTAAAGTGTGTATGTTACATTTTACATATAATTTTGTTTAAATAATGAATACTGTTAATAATTACACACATGGGGGTGACACGGAGGCGGAGCGATAGCACTGCTGTCTCGCAGGGAGTTATGTTGCTGGTATATCCTGCTTGTATTCCACACTGTGCTCCGGTTTCCTTCCAAAGATATGCAAATTTGGGGATTTGGTGCCGCTAAAATGACGCTAGTGTATGCGAGTGCTTGTATTCACCTTGCGATGAGCGGAGACCTTGTCCAGGGATTGTTTCTCAGTCGTGACCAATGCTTGCTGGAATGGACACATCCCTGGATTTATGGATTTAATCAATAAACATCCTTTTCAGAGATATTGCGGTAAGGTGTTATCGGAATTTAATAGGTGTTTTAGGCAATTCACAACACAGAGAAGCCGAACATGTTCTCACCGTGATAATATCTCGCACTGCCACCTGGTGGATTCCTCCAGATTTACGTAAAGTTCGCGCGCAAGTATAAACACTACAACGCTTGCGTAGTAGGAGCGTCCTCTGCAGCATGCGTCGCGTCGAGTGAAGTATAACTCCGGCCTAACCGAACTTCAGAAACTCTCTGCTGAGATGGAAGATCCTGTCTGAAGGACAACCCACTTACTAGCTGTCCATCAAACAGATGTTTATGGTAGAGTGGCTAGATGGAAGTCACTCTTGAGTAAAAGGCATATGTCAGCCCACTTGGAGTTTGCCAAATGTATTTAAAGGACTTTGAGAAAAAGAGGCAGAAAATTCTTTAGTGTGATAAAACAAAAATGGATCTTTTTCGGCAGAACTCAAAACACCACTTAGATAGATAGATAGATAGACAGATAGATAGATACTTTATTAATCCCAAGGGGAAATTCACATAATCCAGCAGCAGTATACTGATACAAAAACAAAACAAAAACAATATTAAATTAAATAGTAATAAAAATGCATGTAAAAGCAGACAATAGCTTTATAACTTTGAGTAATAAAGCAGACAATAACTTTGAGTAATGTTAGCATTTACTCCCCCGGGTGGAATTGAAGAGCGCATAGTGTGGGGGAGGAACGATCTCCTCAGTCTGCCAGTGGAGCAGGACAGTGACAAAAGTCTGTCGCTGAAGCTACTACTCTGTCTGGAGATGACACTGTTCAGTGGATGCAGTGGAATCTTCATGATTGACAGGAGTTTGCTTAATGCCCGTCACTCTGCCACAGATGTTAAACTGTCCAACTTTACTCCTATAATAGAGTCTGCCTTCTTAACAAGTTTGTCCAGGCGTGAGGCGTCTTTCATCTTTATGCTGCCTCCCCAGCAAACCACCGCGTAGAAGAGGGCACTCGCCACAACCGTCTGGTAGAACATCTGCAGCTCCTTATTGCAGATGTTGAAGGACGCCAATCTTCTAAGAAAGTATAGTAGTCGGCTCTGACCTTTCTTACACAGAGCATCAGTATTGGCAGTCCAGTCCAATTTATCATCTAGCTGCACTCCCAGATATTTATAGGTCTGCACCCTCTGCACACAGTCACCTCTGATGATCACAGGGTCCATGAGGGGCCTGGGCCTCCTAAAATCCACCACCAGCTCCTTGGTCTTGCTGGTGGTAAGATGTAAGTGGTTTGAGATGCATCATTTAACAAAGTCTTTGATTAGCTTCCTGTACTCCTCCTCCTGCCCACTCCTGATGCAGCCCACAATAGCAGTGTCATCAGCAAACTTTTGCACGTGGCAGGACTCCGAGTCGTATTGGAAGTCTGATGTATATAGGCTGAACAGGACCGGAGAGACTTGAAGACTGGTCAGAATTGAGGGGAAGACTAATGAAGCCCAATTCAAAGAGGTCCTTGAAAAAAAAAAAACAGGTTCTAAAGAAATAACGTAATGGTCGCTGTACTTTACCCCTCTTGCAGACGTTCCTTTGCTTGGAGGTCCCAAAGCTAGATTTTATTTGTTGGGAAGAAAAAGGGTTAATTGAAAAAAACCTGCTCCAGAGGGCATGCAACTTCAGACTGGGGCGATGGTTCTCCTTTCAGCACAACAATGGCCCAAAGAATACAGCCATGACAGCTGTAGTACAATTCCTTCGAGTGGCCCAGCCAAAGCCCAGACTTAACACTAGAATTACCAAAGCCTACAAAAAAACTCATAATCCCGACCCACCTTAAATCCGTTTGCACCTCTCAATCAGCATCTTTTGTCTTGTAAATGTGTCCATAAGCACAAGCAGTAAGCAGACTCAAATCAAATGTATATTTTTATTCCATAATAGTAAGAATAAGAGCAGCTCACTACTCAAAATGGAGGCATCCAGTATCGAACCATGAACATCTTCATTATGAGTCAACAGTTCTTACTGCTGCGCCACCAAAGGAGGCGTATTAAAGGCGTGTCAGTGTCGCACCCTGACGCAAGTTCTTTTTCTGCAGTTATATTCTTGAATAAAAGTGCACTTGTTTTGTTATACTTCTACCTTTCGTGGAAGTGTTTATTTAATATTTGGAGTTCAGGCTTGACACATTATACACTTCATGCCTACATTTTGTCAATTATTACTAAAACACGAACAACATTTCTGTTTTAACAATGTGTTTACATAGATTGTTGTAGACACGGAACACACATGAAATGCATGCATTCCAAATAATGATACATTATTCACCCTATACAACTCCTGGCAACTGACACACAGGTAAACAGACTTGAGCTAAGAAAACTTTCTGCCCTTTGAACATTGGTGGGGGGATGGGATAGCAGGCTGCTTGCTGCTTGTGCTTATCAACACATTTACAAGATAAAAGACACTGATGGAGAGGTGTGAATGGATTTAAGGTGGGCCAGGATTACCAGTTTTTTCGTAGGGTTTGGTAATTCTAGTGTTAAACCACATAGAACATCTGTGGAAAGACCTGAAGATGAAAGTTTACAGATGCTTCCCATTCAATCTAATAGACCTTGAGAGGATTTACCAGGGAGCATGGAAAAAAATTCCCCAAATCCAAGTTTACAAAGCTTGCAGAGACTTACCCAAGAAGACTCGAAGCTGTAATTGCTGCCAAAGGGGCTTCTACAAAGTACTGAATGAAAGATCTAAATACTTATATAAATGGGAGATTTCAAATTTTAATTGTTAGTACATTTGCAAACCTTTCTGAAAACATGTTTTCACTTTGTCTTTATGGGTTGTTGAGTGTACATTGATGGGGAAAAAATGGCATATTTATTAATCTAACGTTAAATCTACAACACAAAGTGTGCAGAAAGCAAAAGGGTCTGAATGCTTTCTGCATCCATGGTTTGAAGCAAGCCTCAGATAAAACGCTAGCAGAAAATGAAAGTGAAAAATATTTCAGAATAATTAAGGATATTAGCATAAATTACTAGGAACCAGAAAATATTTATAAATAGACAAAAAAAAAATTTTATCCATGTTTCATGACACACAGGGGCACTCATCCATATATGCATAGCCATCATGTGTTGCCTTGTTACAAGCTCCAGGACTATTGTTTTTGGTCCAGTACTTATCCTCATGTTCAATAACAGTCTGACCTACTGAATGTAAAACGATAACTGCCCTAGAAATTTATTTAATCTAACTAGGATTTCTGCCATCTGCTCCATTTAGTCATTGGACCAGGCCCATCGTTTTACAAAATATTTACACAGGTAGTTTTTGAGATACAAAATTTATTTAAATATACATATGCACAAAGGCACAAGCAAGCACATGCACATACGCATGTATGCAGGCAAACACAGACACACTCAAAAGAAATTTGTAAGGGAAGATCCCCAACAGCTTGTTTGCCTACCATATGCTTGATGATAAAGAGAAAGAAATAAAGCTACCCCTGTATCAGTCTATCAACTTCATTTCACCCAGTCTGTTTTATTTTAAATTAAATATTATTTAAATTGTTCATTTGATTTCCTGTTCATTTTACTCTGTATTTATTTCTGTACATAATAAATATTATTATATTAATACTTTATAAGTATTACTGTATATATATGTATACTTGATTCTATATTACTGTACAGTACAATCAGTTGTGTTGTATCATAAACTCTTCCATTGAATGGTTTCCTGCAGTAATACTTACTGTATGTCTCATCTCCATGGAAGTACTGTATGGACCATTTTTCATACACAGTACATTACTCTATGTTTTTGAGGAGAAACCACTCCAAGATGTTGCTTTGCTTCTTCTCCATCTGTTGGTTTGGTAAGGTAGACATTTAGTATTTTTTTGTCTTGCTGACTGAGCTCCATCTCTCTGAGTAGCTGCTTTTATTCCTCACCAGCATATACCTTTTCTCTGTCTTACACTGCTGATGCCTGAATCAAAACAAATCATTCATGAAGTATCAATTTTAATTAAATGAACTAGCACACATTAATCAGCAAAAGTGATGCTGAACATTGGTCATGCATTTGTCCTTTTTTGGCTGTGTACCTTTCCTTTTTCAAAAAAATCTTTTTTTTAATTATTTCAAATGCTTTCTATAGACGGTAAAGGAAAACTCAAAAGTTTTTTTTTTAATATGTTTTCTTTATGAACAAAGTTTAGCAAGATACTGTATGGCAAAAACTAAATTCACAGAAAAATATATGGAGAATACTAATCAGGAAAAAATAAGGTGCACAAAACAGTAACATCAAGGCAGGGAAAATGAATAAGGAATATGACCATAATGCCTTCATAGGAGAGCAATTTCAATGTTCAGGAGTGAACTAGAGCCAATTTGCATGACATAACTGTATTATGCATATACAATGATGTAAATGGTTGAATCTTTCATTGTGTGCACATTTATTTTTCTATTATTTTAATTAGTCTTTAAGGACTTAATGTTTTCCGCAATATTTAATGACGTGTTTATTCTTCAACACAATATTATGCAAAAAACAGGAGAACTGTTGGCAGCTTCTGCCTGTATTATACCAAATCTCTGTTGAAGTGTAAAGAAAATGAGATCAAAAGATCCATGAGTAGTGGAATTAAAATGGTCAACAACTGCTTGAAAGATCAGAGACGTTTGCAGAATATTTTAGCAAGTTAGTTCTTACATGTGCAAATAAATAAGATTAGCAGAGAGACATATTCACCTTCTGGGTGATTCTAAATATCACAGGACTTTTTACACTAAGAAGAGATGTTAAAATGAGCCATGGCGTATGTGGTATGGCTTAATTCTGAGTCACACATTAAGTACATCTTATTAGAGAGAAACAGCAGGGGCTTTTTTGAAAATATTAAGTTCCAGCTACTAGCAGCATTTTAAATTTTATGGATATTGTGTTTATATGGATGTCTGTACAATTATTTCATTGTACATAACACTTTTAGCAGTGTAACATTTATTCTGTACATTCAACTTCTTATTATGATTTTCTTCTTCTTGAATAATATTACTATTATCAGATTTGTTTTTAATAGCTGCTCTGTGAATACTCAGCAAAATTAGTCAACCGTACAGTTACAAATCTTCAGAACTCAGTGGTTTGTTTTGATAAGGTGTGATTTTTAGCATCACAAATTAAATAAAATGCAGTTACATTTTCAGGTGTGAAAGGATGAATAATCCTGAAGTAAATCACTTAAGACAACAAATAACCTTTAAATGTCTAAAGTGTGTACATTCTAAATAAAATAAACTAATTGCAAACAGCAAAAAGCAGCGCAGTTTTCATTGTGAATATCCTTGTTCAGTTCACATATCAGTGCAATAGTAATTTGTATGCACATACAGAAACAGGCTAATATTAATGTTTACATGAAACCATCTTTGAAATATTGATTATATGATTTTTCTACTTGATCAGAATAGTTATGCAGTGCTTAGTAATGCTACCTCACAGCTCCTGAGTCCATTCTTAAATTCCTGGTTTGGTTAACATCTGTGAGAATTTCAAATGTTCTCCTTATTTCTGACTAAACACTCTGATTCTCTCCCATCTCCATAGGGGCAAATTATGTGAATTGGCCATGTGTGAGTAAGTCTTGCCTGTATAATGGACTGGTGTCACTTTTAGGTTGGGTTACTGCCTTGGATCTGATACTTTCTTTAAACCTGTGTTGAAATGAAAAGGTCTGGAAACTCAATTAATAAAAGAACTCTACATAAAACTTTTAATCATGTTTTCATGGAGCACAGATATCACAAGATTTCTGATACGAAGGTCTTTAGTGTCATCCAAACTTAAAAAACTGCAAACAATGTCGAACCATCCATTAGCAAATCTCAAATTAGATGGATAGCATTACAAATAGATCCTTTGAACTTAAACTTGCTAGATAAATATAACAAATGAACACAGGGAAGTGTTTTTTTCTGCATCAAACTCTAATAAGGAATAGGAATAAATTTAGATTCAACACATGGAATAATATTAATGAAATGCCTTGTACCATCTGGCCCATCCTCTTGTTATGTTTCAGCCGGGGTTTGTTTCCTGGCTTATGTTCATTTTCCTTTTTATTGTTATTTCTAAATTTTTTTTGTTTATTTTATTATATATTTTTTAATAGTTTTTGTTTAAATATCATTTTGCATTTTTGAATTGTGAATGAATTTTTTTTGCCCATCTTCTCCAACTTGCTGGAAAATCATGGGGTTTGGTGGCAGGATTGGAACTCCACCACCATAAAACAAACTTCACGCAGCTCTGAGACAACAGAAAGAACTCCTTGCTACTCTCCGTGGGAGTAGCCCTGGTGCAGATTTGGTGCTTCCAATATTTTTGCAAAAGGACGAAGGTCCAAGTCTTTGGAGTTCTGGTTCACATGGACGGTATCCAGTGACTTAACACGAAGACTGGACTCCTTTGGTACTGTGTCTCTTCGGAGACTCCTTGGGTGCCGCTGGTTTGACTTTGTGTCAAATGAGCGGCTGCTCACAGAATCACGAATAAGGCACATTACCTGCCTTGTTAGGAAGCGTCACTTACGGTGCTAGGGCCACATGGTGTGATTCCCCCAGGGTGATCATTGTTGAGGACCCATGAGGATGGACCAGGCCAAGGGGATGACTACGTAATACCTGAGTGCGGCAGATACATGGTTATTTCCAGGGACTGGAGCTTGTGTCTGCCTGGGGGGTTGCCAACTATGTTCCTGAGCTGCTTTGTCATGTGGTGGGTGCGGCAATGTGCTGTACCTGTGTATGCTCCCACACCTGACCTGTTCCTTGTTTTCAGTTGGCAGAACCTCAAGAATCCCTAAGAGTTCCATTGATTGTTGTGGAGTGTGTTTCTTTTGTGTGTATTGTTTTCTGATTCTTATGCTTTATTGTATTTTTGAACCTTGTCTTTCTTCACAATTTACTTAATTGTGGATGAAGACTTGCTAGCCTTAGAAAAACCCTTTTTCCTTTTCCCTGTTTGGGTATTTTGTATTTCTGAATGTTTATATAACAAAAAAAACTTTTTCACTTATGTGCCATGATTTGAAATCAAGACCATAACTCCAATATGTTCCACAAAAGCAGGCCAAAATCTTCACTGGCCTGTCAAAAATAGCCCAACCCAAATCCAGCCTTTCCTGAACTACTAGCAGCAGAGTTTTAGGCTCCTTTGGATTAAATAAAAAAGAAAAAGAAATGTAAACCAAGGGAAAAAACCTGGCTAAAGCATATCAAGAGGTGTACAGGTACCCTCTTCCTTTAGGAATATTTAATAATATTTGTATATTTTAAATATTTGAAGTGTTTTGGAACTGTTAAAGCCTGGGCCCCATTTAACGCTTGTGCCAGCCTGAAATCTGCCTTTTGAATCCGGGGACAGGCTACCTGAGGTGAGACTCATTTCTGAGGCAGACTGGTGGTCTGGTCAGGCCTTTTGTAATACATCGGGGACTGTTCTCTCTTTCTCTCTTCCTGACACTGCTGAATTTCAACACTTCTAAGCATAAAACCAACCTGATCGATATTGATTCACTGAGTACCTATAATCTTACCATGCACTCTTTTTTAGGATTTAACAAGAAAAAAGGTCAATACTTTGTGGGAGATAGAGAGGTTTGCCTGTTTTTTTAGGATGGTGACCACACTTGCTTCAAGCATGTAAAATAACACAAAGTATCACAAAGATAACAGGCAATTGGACGGACATGCAATATGGATTGCATATTTTTTATAATATTAATTATAATACAGTATTAATTAGTAAAACCATTACCACCACAATCTTTGTTAAATTTAAGTGTTTTTGTAGCGGCCTCAACATCAGTTTCAGAAATAGGGGCATCAAGTGGAACCAGATGTTTGGTTGGTAACCTCGGAAATGATATTTTAGAAAGAAATTCCCTAATAACTGTAATATTTGGCTTCTGGGTTTGGGAATTCTGCTATGAACAATATAGTTGAGTGCAATTTGAGCTGAATGTATCCAGAATAGCCAGTTGCTTCACAATTGTAATAAAAAAAAGATTTTTATTTTTATATTTATTAAGTGGTCTTCCACTTTGGGATAATAAGTGAGTCTAAATTTACTCATAGCTTTATTCATCTGTTGAGAACATATAATTACACTGCCTCCTAAGTTGGTTGATTTAATAAAGTTCAAGGTTATGTAAAGGTAGCATGACATTACCCAACTTCTATTTCTAGGGAATGTCAAACTTGACAACAGCAGCTGCTGATTTTGTCACCAGAGGTTATCAGATTACAGGAGTAGACAACACAAGGCATAGCAAATGACATGAGTTTCTAACACATGTTCACATTAGTAAAATTTTGTGAGCTCTCGCCTTTTTCTAACAGCTAATAATCTGCTGCTTGACTGTGGCAGTGCTGTGTGAATATTTGCTTTTGTCAGGGTAAGTTGCAGACTAATTACACTGAGACAGTGCAGATGTCAAACTACATGACTGATGATCACAGGAGCCTGCCACAACTGCCCCCAACTCATTAAGATTATGTAAATGGAAAAATTGTGCAGTGTGACAGGGCCTTAAGTGAGATAGTACTGGATATGTTTTAAACAGTTTGCTTCATTTTTCTTTAGAGGCCAACTAAATGAAAACCCCTTGAACTAGCATTCAAACATTTGGAATTACCCAGAAATGTTCATGTTTTTGAAGGAAAATAATAGTTTAATCATCAATTCAATTGATGATTTGATATTTATTATTAACATTCACATTTATTAGGATAGCAAAGCAGTCCTTACTCTGGTGTCCTAATGGTAAACTCTCTTAGCTCATTCTTATCTGATGAATCTGTTATTAGAGAAACCTTCGTAATCCGAAACATGTTATTCAGTTCAATTAAAAGCACACAGAGTACAGCACAAGAAATAAATAGGGGAGAGCAGTTATAATTGGGCATTAACAACAATGATCATCAGTTAGGATTTAAAAAACACACAAAACAGGACCATTTAGCCTCAGAACCAGAATTTGGTAATATCTTGCTATATATTAAAAAAGCAAATATTAAACTTGTATAATAATGAAATAATTAAACAGTTTCAAAATATTTCTAATGAAGAGTGAAGAAAACAGACAGTGCTGCCAAATCACCCAACTGTTTCCCACTCATTTTGCAGGTGCCAAACTGCCACTTCAGCTTTAAAGGAAAAATAAAAAAAAATCAGAAATATCCCTCTGTTCAATGAAGCAGGAACTTCAGGCACTGAATAAAGAGTATAGTGTCAAGAGTTCTTAGAATTGATTTACATTGTATTTTACAGAGGAATCCCCATCTATGCAATATAAATAATGTGGTATGGTGATGAAAGATCCATAAAAGTCATAAAGTCACTATAAGGTTCTGGAATTATTTTACTGTTTCTTGTAATCTGTGTGAGCTCCTCTTCAACATAAAAGAAACACACTTAGAAAACAACATCACCGGATGCAATAGTAGCAACACGATTAGGTCTAGTTAGCCTGTGGTGCTGATTATTACATCCAAAGAGTTAAGGTGAGACAAACAAGCCCATAGAAAACGTTGTAGACATTGAGACACCTCAGGAAACACTACAATTGTTCTTCTTGTAGCAATTGTCCTAATCAGCAATATTAGTTGACAACCTGCCTATTTATATTATCTTTCATTTAATTATAAACAGCTACAGTTTCGTTATGAACTATCACATAATTGGTCATTTTTGAATTAAGCAAGTTCTGAAATATCTTCTATACCTTGTTTAAGCATTTTTATTGACTTTCTAACACCAGAAAATATAGATTTTCAGAGCTTTTCTAGAAGTAAAGTCATTCTTACCACAGTACTGGGTTAATCTGTAATGTACATAGTGGGCCTTTTTATTTTGTTTAGTAGGAAAGGAAGAGGAAGAGAAAAGTAATGCAGACAGGCTACAAGATCTAGAGAAGTACACAGAAGTATAAAGGCTAGGAAGTTTAACTACTAGCAGCACCATGAGCAACAAGCATTCTGAATCTCCAAAGAAGTTCTGTAGTGTTTCTGTCTGGTGTTTCTTGACCTTTTCAAAATATAGTATAAAAAGATACTCCTGAAACTCAAAATAATTAAAAATAGATTGATTTAGGCACACTTTGAACTACTTTCATTGAGGCATACATAAACAAATTAAAATGTGTTTATACTGGCATTATAGAAGTTTCTGATATTAGAGATTTAGTAAGGAGTGTGCCACCTGTTAATTTAAAATACAGTATGCTCTTTAACTAAAACATGGCAGCACATATAGAAGGTGGTTTGTAGCAAATTTTGCAAAAACATTACAAAGATTTCTTTGCACTGAGTATCATTAGAATATGGAATAAGTCACCAAGTAATGTAGAAGGCAATCCTAGTTTGGGCATTGCAAATCTCGACAAACTAAACAAAATGTTCTTATCAAACTTTTACTTACGTGCTTAAGTATACTGTGTATATCATTGTCTTTATTAATATTGTATAAAATGTATTACATTAGTCAATGTTTATTAATCCAATGGGGAAATTCAGATGCATACAGCAGCAAAAATATAAGAAAACAAGAATATAGACTCACAGGAAAAATATTAGAGACAATCAATCAATCAATAAGTAAATAAATAAAAATAATCTTAATTTGTACATCAGGTGGAAGCATTTATAGCAGTGGGCTTGATAATGCCCCGCAGAGGTGCTTCTTAGCACACCATGGTGGAACGAGACTGTGGCTAAAAGTGCTCCAAGAGAGCGCCTCCTGAAGAGGATGGAGGGGATTTTTCATGATGGCACCCGATTTTGCCATCATCCTCTATCCCAGGACAGCTTCCAATGTGTTCAGAGGTCACTCTGTGATGGTGCAGGTTTTCCTGATAATTTTGTTCACGTAGACCACAGTGTAGAACACCACACTGGCTACTATGGACTGGTAGAACATTTACAGCAGCTTGCTGCATACATTAAAAAACCTGAGTCCCTTAGGAAGTAGAGTTTGCTCTGGCCCTTCTTGTACAGCGCCACTGCTTTGTGTTGTGTATGTGAAATCCCAGGTACTCGTAGCTGTGCACCACGTCCACATCCACCCCCTGAATGGTGACTGGTTTCAGAGGCTTCTTGGCACACCGGAAGTCCTCATCACCATTATTAATGCAGCCTATGATGGACTTCAGTTCAATATATTCAAATTATATATCATTGTTTAAGAATATTATAAGCTGTTACCATAAGCTTACAATTAAGTTAGTGAAAATAATATTTATTTCATACATCAGACATCTTCTAGCTTCTAGATATGTATAATGTTGAAATCAAAAGTGTAAGTGTTGCTGTAAAAAATAATCAAGAACATGAATGCATTAAGATAAGGTAAATGGCATATTTTAAATTGGACATATCAATGTATAATTTAAAAATTAAAATCATTTCCCTAGCATTAAAATCCATATTGTTTAGTTGTAAACTAGATGTTTATCTGAATGAGACCAAAATAGAAGGAATCTGAGGTGAATGGATTTGCCTGTCTTTGGCATACATACAATATGTTATAAAGGATACATATGAAAATTCTGAAAGACACAACATTTTTTCTTGAGCTTGTCTTTAGAAAAAGTATCAAAAATTAAAGAAGCAAAATGATTTCTTCAGTTCTGGAAACATTGCACAAACTTATTATGTTCTTGTCACAGTGTGTGCATACAGTATTAACATTTGTTTTCCTCATAAAGTCTACCAGCTGATCTGGCTTTAATCTTATTTTATATTGTCCAAAACTACAATGCAAACACTCTACATACTCTCTGTATTTGTAATATATTAAAATTGGATTAAGTATGCAAAATGTGAATTTTAGAGAACTTACATAATTTTTATTCACACTTCTGGCTGAGTGTTGCTTGTAAGATTAAAATAAAAACTAACACAAAAAAAAAATCCAGGAATGTGTAAAGCATTATTTGTTAAATATCCTAAAACAGATTTTTTTGTCATGTGCAAAAAACAACAGAAAGTGTGAATGGATAAATATAATGTAGAACATATAAGCATTACTTGAAAAGAAAAAGAAAGTATGTCATTTTGTGCCTGTTACATTTCATCTATGAAAGCAAAAGCATTGTTATCCTACTTCTGTCTTAATACATTTGGTAATAACATTTAACAGCCTGTACCAATTTGAAATTTATAAATGGAATATTTTAAACAAATATTAACTAACAACCACTACCTACACATTATTATTTTAGGGACAAATATGAAGGATGAATGAATGATGAAAAATGATGAGCACATTTGCCAATAGCTGAAAGAGGCATAAGGCACTGGTAGCCTCACAGGAAGAAAACAACATTCTCTGTACTTATCATCACCAGGACACTGATAAGAATCCTAGACCCTTGATTACTTTTATGAGCGAGGTTCTTATGGCTTTCATGAAATTTACAGATGCTTTATCATGAGGTTGTGGTAAAATTGTCCTTTGGTTTGGTCTGCACCACCATTTTAAACCTTATCATGAAGGAAAAAAACAACAACTCAAAAAACCCTTTCTTGGAAAATGAGTAACAGATACAAAGAATACTGAGCTTAGTAATGCAGACTGTAAGAATGACAATTTCACATTTGATCATCTTTAAGTGGTGTGGTCGATTTGCCAGGTAGTACATCTACATCCCAGTCCCATCTAAAAGTGTTCAGGCCTGGTCACAATATCACAGACTTGTACAGATCAGCATTACAGCCATGATCAGTGCACAGACTCTAACAAACATCTGGCCCAATTAGCTATAAACCTTTTAACATAAACATTGATATGTTCCAGATTTGAATGTAAATTGAAAACTAGTCATGAAATGAAAGACATCTACCATTAAATTGATGAATAAAATACAGCTAAGACATTACTATTGTTTCTAATGGCCATTACTGCTTGAAATGGCTGAATTTTTAATGCATTACTTACATACGACTGCAAAGCTTCATTTTCAGCAGCTATGTATTCAGTGTCCAATTGGTCAACTCTATTAGCATATCCTTAATTAGTTATGTATACATTCTAATTGGTTACTACAGAAACCTTTGTAATTGCAATAGCACCAGTGAAACCTGTTATTCTGTTTCCTTGGAATGCAAGGTACTGGCAATCCTAATTTTAAAAAACGGCCAAGAAGAAACATGTCAGTCCCTTGATTTTTTTTTTATTTAGCAAAATGAATGTTATTCCAAGCAACAGATTTCCAAGTCTCAGGAAGGTGTCTATTACTGTTTTTGAAAAAAGCAGGCAAATTGGACCTAAACAGGACAGAAAAAATAAGGGAAGGCTCAGATGCACAACTGCATGAGATGTTAAGGACATCAGAGTCTTGTGGAGACCAGCCCTGGCACAGACAGGCAGACACCAATTGTTCAAACCACCACACACGTTTATTTACAATTCTATGTACAATAATTAGTCCTGCACACAACCCAGTGCCCCTGCACCACACACCCTCAAGTCCGGGCCTCTTACAAGTCCTCTCTTCATCGCCTCCACTCCTCTCATCCAAGCTTCATCCTCTTCCACCCGACTCCAGCTGATGACTAGAGGGAGGTGGCCCCTTTTATGTCTACCTGGATGTGCTCCAGGTGCCTCCTGATGAACTTCCTGCAGTACTGGTGTGGCAGAAGTGCCCAATGAGCACCCGGAAGCACTCCAGGTGTCCCTGGTAATACTTCTGCCAGAACCTCCGGGTGTGGCAAAAGTGCTGACGTCCAGGGCTTCACTGTCTTCAGGGCACCCCCTGGCGGTGGCCACGGGCTCCTATAGGGTTGAGCTTCCATGCTCAATTCCTGTGGCTGCCCTCTCGCGGTCCGGAGGAGGCATAGTCCCTCTCACTGGTCCTTCTTGGCGTCCTGGTTGGGCACAACCCCCAGCCGCTTGCCACAGTCTATAGTTTAACAAACAAAGGCCTTCCTTAACAAAAACAAAACATGATGATATAATTTACTTAAACTTTCAAAAAGCCTTTGTTACAGTCCCACACCAAAGATTAATTCTCAAAGTATAAGCTGTAGGCAGCAGAGGTGACCTGCAAAACTAGATGTCAAGTTTGTTAGCTGACAGGAAACAAAGAGTACAGATAACGGGAGAATGCTCGATGTGAGAAGCCTTTCCTTGGACCCGTTGCTTTTTATGATTTATATTAATGGCATTGATTCTGGCCTAGTTAGTAAATGTGTGAAATTCACAGATGACACTAAAATTGGAGGAATGGCTGAAGGGGAATACAAAAAAAAATCCAAATAACCTGGACAAGCAACAGAACTGAGCAAACACTGGAAATTGGAGTTAAATGTAGAGAAATGCAAAGTGCCACATGTAGGCAAAAGGAACGTCAATTAAAATGAGACACCTTGTCCAATAGTGAGCAAACTCTGAAAATGATTTACGAGGTTATATTGATATAATGTTTTCATTGTCTAAGCAATGTGCCAAAACAATTAAATAGGCAAATAAAATCTTAAAAATTGTTGAATATGAATCAAGGGATGTTATGTTCAAACTATATAATGAACTAGTAAGACTGCATCTAGAGTAGTGTGTGCTGTTCTGGCTACAAGAAAGACATAGTAGCACTCGAAGCTGTGCAGGGGAGAGCCATCAGGTGCAACACAGGACTTAAGGACATGTCCTACTCTGGAAGACTCAACAGAATTAAACCTGTTTAGTCTTGAGAAGAGGAAATTGTGTGGGGACTTAATCCATGTATTTAAAATTCTCAAAAGCATCAATAAACTAGATCCAGTAGAATTTTTTCAGCTAACAAGTAAGTCATGTACTCAAGGACACCAGAAGAAATTAAAGGGACGTGCACTTAGGACTGAAGGCAGGAAGCACTTTTTAACTTAAAGAGTTGAAGGAATCTGGAACAAGCTACCGATGCATGTACTTGAAGCAGAAACCTTGATAGAACTTAACAAGTGTCTGGATAAGACAGCTTAGATATTAGTTAAACAAATGAGCTTGATGAACTAAATGTTCACCTCTTATTTGTCAAATCTCTTATGTTCTAAGTCATGTTAAACACATTTTTCATAAGGACTGTAGAAAAATAGCACACTAAGATCTTGTAATGATTACTTGGTGCTTAAAAGTGATTTAATTACCTTCCATATTCTCTGATGGAAAATTAGTCAGATTTAGAGGTCAGCTATTAGAATCTAATGGTGCCTGACAAAGTATTGGATTTTGGCCCAAGTTATAGTTGGTTTTTCACAAAAAACAATTTTGTCTCAATTTAGGTTTGGATTTATTTTCTAATTAGTAAAACAATTTCTGATTATTTTATGTTTTAACTTTATTTTTATTGAAAGAATCTCATAACCCACATTGTATGATCCCCAGCTCATTATGTGTCTCTCTCATATGTGTGCCTTTGCTCTGTCCACTTGTTAAGATGTTTTATATCTGAAAACTACAGCATATGCTGAGAGTGGGGAATACAATATATTGTCTGCTAAACAAACAGTATCAGGAATTATGGACAACCACATTTTGACAAGGTTGTGATTATTATAACGCATATGAAGTTACATCCAAACTTCAGATAAAAGTAAAAAAAAAAAAACAAATACAGAATTACAAACCAACACTGATTTGTCTCCAGAATACTGTTATGTAACAAATCCTGCCCAAGAAAGTTTCACTTTTTGAGTTACTGAACACCAAAAAGTCTCCCACCCTGATGATTTGGACCTTATCAGAGGAGTAAATGTACCACAGTACATCATACCCCAACATTAAAGAATTTCACTACCTACAAGGTCCTTGCCAAAATGCTTACCAAGGAATTAATTGCTATGGGACATGCACATTTCTTAGATGGGGAAATGCTAAGAAGCTGCTCTAGGAGCCTGGCACTTTAAAAACAACAGCTGCATAGCTGAGTTTGAATATGCTAAGCCATTTGTTCCCTGGAGAATGTAAAATTTAGGCATCACCTCTGAAGCTGGGAGGAAGTTCAGGGCTTCTTTTAGATAGAACAGCTTGGAGATACTGTACTTCACATACAGTTTCAATTTAAAATATTTATTTTAGGAGGTGAGTATTTTTGGGAGGAGAGGTGAAGGAATTACTGCACTCAATTAGTTTTTTGTTTGTTTTGTTTTTATCATTACTGTAGTGTCCTATGTAATGTTTCGGACAAAGGCACATTTCCTCTTGATTTACCACTCTGCTCCACGGTTTAAAATTACAAATAAAACAATTCAGATGTGATTAACGTGCACATTGCAAACTTAAATTTAAGGGTATCTGCATACATTTTGGTCATACTATGTAGAAATTACAGCACTCTTTATACATTGCTATACATAGCATAGGCATATAAAAATAATTCATTTTTGTTGGAGTAAATAAGTGTTTCTTAACCACTGGTTCTCGACCCATGTTTGGGTCTTGGGCTGCCACAGGTGTGTTGCAATTTCCTATAGTTTATAATGGTAGTGGGTCGCGGTGTGTTGCAATATGGGCTGCGGTGGTTCACTGCTCCAGTGATCACACACAATTCTCCCCCAAATGATGTTGCTATAGTGCTCAAATCACCAAGTGAAAATTATCCTTCTTCTTGGTTCACAAAGACACTTAAATAGGAAAAAGTGGGTCATGACATCAAAGAGGTTGAGAAGCACTGGACTAAATGATTAATTCAAACCTTTTTTTAAAATTCTTAAATCAAAGAGAAATGTGAAATATCTATAAGAAGAATGTTTTCTATGTAGTTACTCATTTTCGAACCTGCTTAATCCAAAAATGGGGTTGCAGAGAGTATGTATGGAGCATCAAATGTAAGGACAGAATCTGCCCTAGACATGGCAGCAAACCTAATTACCATTCCATTCACCAATTAATCCACCCTGCATGTCTTTGTGACATGAGAGGAAGCTACAGAGTGAGCATGTAAACTGTACCCTGACAATACCTAGGCTTCCTCTCATAGTCCAAAAACATGCAGATTAGGAGATTATGGATGTACTTTGGATTATTGAATTACAGACCTACAACACCATGCTTCTCATTAAAAATCATATGATCATTGAAAATAATAACAATATTCTGTAGGACAAAAAATTACTGACTTTTTTCAGCATTTGACTTTTATGATATAAATTCATAAGTAACTCTCCTGGAATCATTTTATTGCTTTAATCTCATGTCATTAAGATTGGATTCCCATTGAGACTTTTGAGATGAAATGCACAGAAAAACATTAAAATATCATTTATATCAAGGATTCAGAATTCCCACTGCACTTTCAATGAATCATTAGTGATAAAGTACACTATAATGTGTTAAGCATGCTTTAAAGTATAACACAGAACTTCATTATTTCAAAATTAATATACTTTTAAAACTGGTATTATAATATACATTTAAAGCATTTGGAACATTTTAAAATGCCACTATGCTTAATAATACCATGTTGTATCTTCAGAATAACACTAACAATACCAAAGGATTAAGAAAAGAGATTTTTTTTTTCTAAGTAAATAACAAAGAAGATTAAAAAAAGGGTAGTTGAGATTAAAGGATTCGGAGCGTAAGGTAAATTTCCACCACCACCTTGGGCCTTCCTAAAAGAGGTCTGTTTTTCCTAATTTTTGTGGGCTGGCCTCTCAACTTGCTCACATTACTGAATACCAGTGCATTACCTTCATTTCCTGTGTCTCTGACCCTTTTGTCTTCTTCTAGACAAGTGATTGTCAAGAGGTGTCATTTGTATTCTACATTCATCTGTCTTAAAAGTCTTTCCAGAAGAATTTCTGGTCAGGTCACAGAATTAATTCCTGTGTCAGAGCTTCTCCTACATTTGCTCCGGTCACACCAGTCTTGTACTTCCTCTAACAAAACTTTAACAAGCCATATCTTCTTTTTATTTGAATTTCAGGCAGTCCTCTCCATTGTTGGGTTTCCTCTTTCTTAATCTTCCACCCAGATCACAATTCCTAATACTCTGGAATTATGTCAACCTCTGGATCCCCTCTGGGACAACCCACACATTTACTAGACATGTCATGGTGATGTCTTTACAATGTCACTTTAAGCGTGTCTTATGTCTTCACTGCAAGGGCTTACATTATCAGGAGCTGACCCTATTCCAGACCACCTTTAAATATCCTACTGCTATTTTCACAAAAATTGAGTTCTTTAAATACTTGATTTGTATTGTTTGCCTGATTATGATATAGGAAAAACATTTCTGTCATCTTTCAAAAATCAAAAAAATCACATAATATAAACTTCCATATACCAAACCTATTATTTTCTCACATAATAATCTACATTGACCATGTTACCATTTATTTTAATACACCCTCTGTCCCAATAAGAAATATATTATTCTCAATTTATGAATAAAATATTACTGAGTGTCAATATATAAAACTACTTTTCAGAGTCCACACAACTACAAAGGCTAATGTATGCTGACAGTTCTTCAAAAACTCTAAAATAATTGGGGCAAAGTAGGGTTCTGTATGAACTTGTGAAATGCTAATGCACTGAGGAGGCACTAAGGCCAAGTATGCACTTGGGGCCTGACAGACAGGAAATATACAATGCTACTGAAAATTATCGTGAATAAGTACATTTCTGATATGATATGTAAAGACTGCAGTTGAGGATCAAAAGTGAAACATCCTAAGGTAGGTTATTAAATGTGAATATAGATCTTTTGATGCTTCTGTTAATCACAAAAAAATGGAAAATTTGGAGAGAAAACTTACTGTTAAAGTTTTGCATTCTAAAATATTTTGCAAGTTTGCAGTTTCATTTTTTTTCTCATTCCATAATAAACCCATACTGCACCATGCCCATGCTGTCATGAGTAAATGCATTTTTTTCAATGGCTTTTGCAACATTTTATTGTTGATGTTTATTAACGCAAGGAAATAACTGCATGTTTCTCACGTATAGATCTGTTTAGAAAAAGTCATTAATTTTGTTATAAAACTAAACATATGGACTTCACTGCTGACATTAAAAAAATCAATTTACAGGAAATGCGTAAATTAGGGATCCAATCTATCTTGGCCTACATTGAAATTACCTGACTGAAAGAAAAAAGATATGTGCATGTGGCAATACAGCTATACAAAACATAAGCAGCTGGCATAGATTCATAATTCCTTATCCAGAATCCTTACTGTAGATGTGTGTTGGAATTTTAGATATTCCAGAATGGTACAAAAAGAGTTTTGCATGGATTCAGTCAATGGTATTCCCCAAAGTGTATTCCGCATGTCTCCTCTGGGTAAGGGTAAGAAGATGCCTCAGTGCAGGTATTGGTATGGATATGGGCAACATCCGATTTGAGAATAAATACTACTGAAGCTACTACTGTGGGTATGAATCTGATGACTGATTTTTTTACCTTCCCTAGCACTTTGTTAGGATTTCTTTGCATTCCATTATGCTTGTTTTGTAGTACAAAATGAATTTATTTTTAGTTTTGATTTAATTTTTTTAATTGTAAAAATTACTTTGTTACATGTGCCACCATTGTAAATGTTTTATTAATGATGTTATTTTGCAAGCTTGTTGCTAAAATCTTGCTATGTATGAATGACCAGTAATGTGTGGCAGATGCGGTCACCTTTAAGACAGCAAAAAGCTCAGGAGAATGCACTTTTTGATCATCTCAGATTGTTAAAACAGACCAAAACTTTGTGTGTGTTCTTTAATATTTGTTTTGTCTTATTTTGGCTCTTTTTGTTTTGATTTTTGACTTTGCTCTTGCCATAGTGTTTTGGCTTTGTCATAAATATTCATATTTCTCAGTTATGAATTTGGCTTGACTTCAAGACATTGTTTCATCTGCTAGCCCTTTTTTTACCTGAAGTTTAAACTTTTTTGATATAACAAGGAAATGAAAAGTATAAATATTAGGGATAGACCTTTGTAATAAAGTTGTTTATAAAACTAGGGTGTGGGAATCATAATACACAGAACTATTCCATTTGTAGTGTCAGATGCAATATTTGATTCTGAAGGGTGATATATCATGGTGGCGGGCAATTTATCTAATCTAATAAATCTACTAAAGTGATTTTGTTTAATATATATGCACCTAAATTGGATGATACAAATTTTTTCCAAAATGTATTTGCATTTACCCCACAAAATTATAATGGCTGAAGTTTTACATCCAGATCTGGTTAGATCCTCAGCTACAGAGGCAATAATCTAATATTGAAAATTACAAGTTTGTAATGGATCATAAGTTATCAATTCCATGAAGGTTTCTAAATCCTAACCTAAGAACATACTGCTTCTTCTCACTGTACATCATTGTTACTCTAGATTCGATCATTGCCTCATAGACAATAATTCTGCCCACTATCACATCTTGTAAATATGATATTATTGTTATCTCTGTCCATGCCCTTCTGATCATGAAGCTTAAATTACTACATCCTAAACACTCATCTTTCATTTGCCTTAACCCTCTGTCATTAGCTGATGAGAACTGTATAGAATTCATATCCAAGCAAATTGATTATTTTCTTGAGACAAATGCATCCTCAGAGGTCTCAGCAGGTATACTCTGGGAAATTCTGAAGGCATTATTAAGACGACAGTTTATTTCATATCTTTATCACAAAAATAAATTGGAAACCAAAAAAGCATTGGAGTTAATCAGAGAAATTTCCAGAATACAGTGTTGGCCGAATTATTATAATATTTGATCTTTTTGAGAAGTTTGTTGTAATTTTCTGTCTGAATCAAATGATGTCGCTAGTATTTTCACTATTATCACTCAGATTGTGTTGCAAATGGATATTAATATGATTAAGAATTGTTTTTATATGGTTTTTGCATGGATTTGTCTGAAAATAATATTTTTTTGTGGGGTGACACAAAGGCATTAAAATTTGGCCTATTTCTGTGTTTTGAAGACAATTTTACAACATGACATTTTCGCTATTTCTGCACACCTTTTAAAACGGTTTGAGTTTATATATAAATAAGCCTGCACACGCAAACAAATTCTAACACACAAATTTAGTTTAGTTTCGCAGAGGTTTGACGCGAATCTTCTTTGGAACTTGTACCAAAGCGAGAATGGGTAAGAAAAGCGACATCAGCACACGAAAAAAAGGCCAGGTTAGAGTTTTGCTGGAAGAAACGACTATGACCCAGGTGGAAATTGTTAAGAAACATTGGTGTTTCTCAAGCATTTGTCAGTATTTGTCGAAGGAAGTTGAAAGGCAACCAAGGATTCTCTCCAAAACGTGAAGGTTTGTGCGGCAGGAAACGCCTATCAACATCCAGAGATGACTGGAGGCTGGTCAACATCTGTCTCCATCACAGGAAAGCCTCCTCAAAGCAACTGAAACAGATGTGGCAGGAGCATGGAGTTGCAGCCAGTTCAAGGACAGTGTGTCGCCGGCTTTTTACAGCTGGTTTGAAGGCATGTCGGCCCTTGAAAAAACCTCTTCTTACGACGACAATGAAGAGGAAGAGGTTGGACTGGGCGAAAAAGTATTCTGACTGGACTTCACAAGACTGGTCAAAGGTAAGAATTGCTTCAGAACACATCTGGAGTATTTTCAATAATTTTGTAACAATTATCTAAAATCTAATTAACTAAATAAATAACTGAACACACATTGAATTTTTTTTAAACAGGTCATTTTTTCGGATGAGAGTTTGATGCATGTCCTTGAGGACCGTGCTCAATTTGTGCGCCGACATCCTGGTGAGGAATTCCACTTAGATTGTGTTAAATAGACAGTTAAGCACCCACTTTCTGTGATGGTTTGGGGTGCCATCAGCGTTCACGGCGTGAGTCGTCTGCACATCGTGGAAGGAACGATGTGCCAAGATCAATACATCCAAGTCCTGGAAACACAGCTCCTTCCTCAGTTAAGGGACTGGACTCAAGGATCTCATCAGGATGTCATTTTCCAGCAAGATAATGCCCCTTGCCACACATCCAAAAAGGTTAAGAAGTACCTGGCAGAAAAACAACTCCAATTGCTCGACTGGCCTGGAAACAGTGCGGACATGAATCCCATAGAGAATGTGTGGAAGATACTGAAAGATGCATGAATGCAGGATCACATCCAAGCAACCTCTTATTGAACGCCTTCTACATGTATGGTTTCACGACAAGGACATTAAAAAGTGTGCAGAGGACATGATTGCAGGCATGCCTAACAGAATACAGGCAGTGATTAAAGCATGTGGAGACTGGACAAAATACTGACATTTTGGATGACATTTAGGGTGTCAAGGAAACAAAACCTTAATTTCCCATAAAATTTTCTAAATATATGTTGAAAACCTATTTGCTTTGTGTTTTACATAAGTAACTACAAATACGAAGAATTGCATGTCATTTATAATGCACCATATTGATAATTTTTAGCTTTGAATCGACAAAAACTGCAGAAAACCAAAATATTATAATAATTTGGCCAACACTGTAGATCTAGAATCCACCAGGTCCCCAAATAAGTCAGGAAGTCCGGAATGCAATAACAGCAATTACAAACATGGATGAAGATAAAATTATTGAGCATACAAATATAAATTACACATTTAGAGAACACTATAAGTCCTTATATTCTACTTAGTTTAAAGAAGACACAGTCTAATAAGTTTGTTGATTTATTACAGATACCACAAACAGATGCTCCTAGTGCTTTGGAACTGGATATACTTCCAAAACTTTCAGAATTACTAGATGCTACAAAGTCAGTTCAAATTGGGAAAGCAGCCAGCACTGATGGTTATCCAGTGGAATTTCATAAAAAAAAATTCAAATAAATTAGCTTCACTATTATAAATCAATGTTTATAGAAGCTAAACAAAACAAAATTCTACCTCAAAATTTTCACAAAGCATTAATCACCATCTTTCATAAGAAAAATAAGGATTTACTACAACGTGCATCATATAGACCAATCATACTTCTGAATAATGGCGTTAAGATGCTCTCCAAAGTTCTAGCCAGAAAGACTTATAAAGTGCTTCCTTCTATAATATCCCAAGACCAAAACATATTTTTTAAAACCAGACACTTAACTTCCAACCTTCAACGTTTGTTTAATATAATATATTCACTCATTGACTCTAACACCCCAGAGATATTATTATGTTTAGATGCAGAAAAAGCATTTGGTATGGTTGAATAGGAGTACCTATTCACCACATTGAACAAATTTGGGTTTGATCAAATTACTTTATACTAGTCCTGAAGCCTCGATTTGTATTAATAACATTATTTCAGTCTACTTCAAGCTAGAATGTGGTACTTGACAAGGATGCCTCTTATCCCCTTTGCTCTTTGCAATCACCATTGAACCATTGGCTGTATACTTTAAAAATGCATGAGAGATAAAGGGGATTTTCAGAAAAGTACCTGAACAGAAAATATCTCTATATGCAGATGATATGGTTACTGTATATATTTGACCCACAAAATTCTGTGCCTGTGGCCCTAACTTTACTAAAATTTCAAAAGATATCTGGAGTCATAATTAATTCGAACAAAAATGTGCTTTTTCCAGTGAATCCTTTAGCAGACAACATTACATTGGACACCTTCCCTTTTGTCATTGCAGTTCCGTTTAAATATCTAGGGGTAAACAACATAAGTAAATATAAAGGTTTTTTTTCAACAAGATTTTGCTGTTTGCATGGACAAAATTAAACAAGACGTGCACAGATGGTCTACCCTCCATCTTACTTTAGCAGGAAGAATTAACACTATCAAGATGAATATCCTCCCTAAGCTTCTGTTTCTATTTCAAAACATTCCCATATACATTAACAAATCATTTTTAAGAAATTAGATTCATCACATTTATTTGGAATTCAAAATATTCACTCATCCAAAGGGTGACTCTACAATGACCTAAATCAGAAGGTGGCAGGCTCTAATTTTCAATTTTATTACTGGGCGGCAAACATACAAGCTATAAAAACCTGGACATTGATACAAACAGATGAACACACACTAGCTTGGTCTGCAACATAAATGAAATCATATAGTACTTCTTTGTATTCCTTGCTTTGTACACCAGTAAATGCAAGGTATTGTCAATATACTAACAACCCAATTGTCTTTTTTTCACTCAGAATATGAAACCAATGTAGGAAGAACTTCAAGTTAGAGAATATTTTATCTGTGGCACCTCTACATGATAACCTCCTTTTTCCAATGTTTGGAAAACAAATGGGATTAAATCGTTTAGAGATTTGTATATAAATAATGTCTTTGTATCCTATGAACAATTACAACTGCAAATTTAGTGTCCCATCAACACAATTTTTCCACTGTCTTCAAATTAGAAACTTTGCTAAACAAAATCAGCCCAATTTTCCTCATTTCCCACCCATTTCTATTCTAGGAGAGATACTGATCAGTCTTGAACACTAAGACAGCATTTCTATAATACATGAAACCATTTTCTAGCCCCTTCCTTTTAAAGATCCCAGAGTACAGTGGGTAAAGGATCTCTTACTCAACATTTCAGAACATGACTGGAAGGGAGCCATGCACAGAATTCACTCTAGCTCCATATGTGCAAAGCATTCAATTATTCAACTTAAGTTTTTTTATCAAGCACACCTATCTCATTTAAAATTGTCCAAAATGTTTCCAGGGCAAGATTCAACCAGCAAATGTTGCAATCAAACTCCAGCTTCACTGGGCCACATGATTTAGGCATACACCAAAGTAATATCATTCTAGACAAAAATGTTTAAATGCATATCAAACAGCTTTGGTATCACAATGCCTCCTAATCCATTAACAGTTGTGTTTGGTGGACTCCCAGATGGGCTTAAAGTGGAGAAGGATGAACAAACTGTAAATTGCCTTTACTACACTATTAGCACGTAGACTTATCTTACTCAACTAGAAGAATCCTAACCCACCTCTTTTAAGTTAGTGGGTAACTAATGTTATATACTATTTGAAATGGGAAAAAATAAAATTCTCACTTAGATGATCTGTTCAAAACTTCTTTAAAACCTGGCAGGATCTAATCAATAACATTTTAGAATAGGCTTCCATTTTGGGGAAAAGGATACTCTTACTTTTTTGCTGCTATTAAAGGTTAACTTTGGTTGTTGGCTCTCCTCTGTTTCTCTTAGGCAGGATTTTGCTTTGTTAAGTTTGACTTGATTTTATGGAATATAATGTGCTTCTAATAAAAATAAAAAATTGTTTTCTAATATTCTAACCTGATAACCAAATGCTTTATCCTTTTGTGAGACACACGCTGCTTACAACTGAAGGCATGATTGCTATTCTCCTGTGCAGGAAGCTTAGCAATGATGTTCCTTTTTTCAAGGACAGCATTTTTGAGCAATGAGATGCAAAATGAATTCTCTTCCTAAAATACAGTATACCTTACAATTGAAAATTAACCTACTGTGGTATGCAGAAAACCTAGTCACTTTGTTCTGTGACTACAATCTGCGAGTATGCCATGCATTACGAAAACAATATTAAAGAGAAAACATCACAAGATATATTGCAGAGAGACACTCTTATTATGATCAAATTGTGAAAAGATTCATAGGCAGCATATAACAATTAAGGTGATATAAAAATTTCATCTATTGATGTCATTTTACTAGCTGTTGATTATGAAGTGTCCATGAATAACTCCAGTTCAAATCTGAAAAACATAACGTAACAGAAGAAGACTTAATATCGGCATGTCTCAAGATAAAATTCTGACCTTTTTTGACCAGGATGTAAAGATTGTGGTTGGGATGTTGTTTTTAGTGTAATGTATTGAACATACTGAGTACATACTTGTTCACCCCCGGCTTACAGAGCAATATTAACATAATTTCTTTCCTCTTACATTCGTTTCTACTTAAGTGACATTTTAATTTTTTTTAACTTTTATATTTACAATTTTCTTTCCTCAGACAGCAGGAGAAATGAGCTAGTATTCCAAAAGTGTGACTTTGTGACAGACAGACAGATGTGATGATCTCAGTAGGAATTTTTTGTATTATATGCAAATGCATCTTAAAAGAATAAGGTAAACATTTGTAGTTGTTTTAAATCTGTTACATTTATATGTATACAATGGTATATTCCATAAATTGCTAGGTGTCAAAATCAAACAAGATTGTAATTTTAATGCCATGTTATTTTTTATCTTTAAAAAAAAAATAAGTTGGGCTAAAACTATTCAGACTTTTTCTAAAAAGGATATCATGACCTACTCCATATCAGTATTTTCATTCTACACAAAGGCTCATAATGCACACTGCTGAGTTTTTTTCTGCACCATCTGGCATCAATGCCATCATGTCATATTCAATGGCAAATACAAACTTTTAAAAAAAGGCTTTAGGAAATTTTTCTATTTTGGAATTTGGTTAAGAAACAATGTACCAGTACATTAAATATTAAATAATGACAATAACACCATTGTAATTACAGATTATTATTCCTAGCATTCTATATGAAGTTTAATTAAGTAAAACAAATGATGATGGGTCTTGGTTTGGAGTCCAACATTTAAATATAGTGACTGTTAATTTAAAATGATGGTCTATAATATTGTCTTTTATACATTAGTTTTCTGCATCCCCTTTCCTTGTTGGGTTGAAGGGTTATGTAATGTACGGTAGATAATGCATCTCAATCTGAAGTTTGTACATGGAAAGGGGCACTACTTAAAAGAGGGAAAGTAAAGGGTATGTATTATTTACCATACTCAACATATCAACATATAAAAAGCAAAAGAATATAATTATAGTAAATATTATAAGTATATCTATTACTGTATAATAAAAAAATCTTGGGTCGAGACATGATTATCTCGGAGAGACACTTTGAAGTCCCGCGAGACTACTTGCACGTCAAGCCCTACTTACAAACAATTCCTCTGAGACACTTTAAAGTTCCATGAGACGAGGAAGTGAGACAAAAGGACAGCTGCTGTACAGGCTTTTAAATGATCGACGCTCAGCATGACAAACAGAACACGCAGCTCAGTAGCAGTATCAGCAAGCCAGCAGCTGATCCGTCTGCTCATTCTTAGAGTGCATTCAGCCGCCCCCTTCACAATGAGGGAGTTTGGGTGGTGTTTGAGCGAAGCAAGCAGGGGGCTTTGCCCCATTGTAATTATAATAAAATAATATAAAAAGCAAAAGTATATCATTTTGAAATATGCTAGTGTACTGATGTATGCCATACACCACCTTATAGATATACTGTATATCCTGGGCTGCTATAGACTAATAATAATAATAATGATTGTATGGATGTATTTTTTTCTTTATTGATCTAACCATCTGTTTTATCTTTTCTTGCATCCACTGGTTTTATAACATAAGGTATTTGGTCACAAAATTCTGTACATAGCTGAGCATTAAATATAACCTGCACATGGATAACATTTTTGCTAAATGTAATTACATTAATTACCATTTGGTGTTTCCATTAGTTAGTGGGTGCACTCTATTGTACCAATTACACTGTAGAATGCAGGACCAAAATAATGCTCAGTAATTTTCTGAAACTTATGGCCATTTTTACTATACGGAAATCTGACTAATCATTTGCATCCAAGGCAGTGGGCTAATGTTTATAAAATGATAGCAGAGAGTATCCAGTTTTAATATTTGTCTGCCTTTAAAAAATAACTTCATTCTAAGTCAATAACAAGGCAGTAACTAGATCTACAGTATGTGACATATATATTTTTCATCAACTAATATTCCATTGCAACTTTGTAACTCTTCCTCTAGTAAAAAGTATCCCTTGCATCTACCATGAAATTGTCAGTATCAAACATATTACCTAATGGATAAAAAAAGTAATTTAATATTAGTTTTAAGCAAGCAGCGTAATATAGTGAAAAGTGAAACATGTATTTTGGGGTAAAGAAAAATTGTACAGGAAAAAACAGTGCACAAATTACAACAAAATGCAAAACAGAGTATATGCTTTGATTTCCATGCTATACTTGGCTGACATTAGCACATTTATTCCGCACATTATGCACATTAATATAGTGCACATGGATGCACCTGCAAAACGTAAAGACATGCATTTTGGCAGACTGAATTAAATTCCTTGTGCATGTAAATACAATTAAGATCAAAATAAACCCGTTACATTATATTATGGTAGAATAACCAGCATCCTATGAGGAGAGATCTTTGAGAGAATTAATGATAATTCACTTACATTATGCTGCACAGACAGTGAAAATTTAACAGTGAAATTCTAGACGTTGTGTTGAAATACTTGTTCTAATCTTCACATTTTCTTTCCTGATGTAGCTACCCTATACAGCAGCTGTTTAGCAGCTTATGAAATAAGGTTCATTAAAAAAAAATATTCTGTTAGTAGCTTCAGAAACTTCTCATACACGTGCTCAGCAAAAATAAATTAATAAAACATTTAAAAGAGTCATCATTAACTCATTTTATTATAAAGTAAACAAAATGCTTAATGCAATTCCACCTCACCAAAATAAAACAATAACATAAAGAAGAAGCTTATTGATAATAAAAGATAACAATGAATAATGTAGGCAACAATATTTTTATTCTTATAAGTACATAGAGATACAAATAATGTATTTTTTTCTGCTTAAAATTTTAATATTGTTTTTTGTATATTTCATACTGCAGAATCATGTATAATTTGATATTCAATCTGATATTGTAGGATTTCTGTTATACCAGTCATTTACCTTCAGCCAGTCAGCTTTAAACTGATTCTCTGATATTTATCAGAAAGTACATGAAAAACTGTAAAAATCCCTTCTTTGAATAAAAAAAAATCCTTCCTTTCTCATTCACAAAAGCAGAAGCAGAATCCTTTGTGCTTGCATGTAAAAAGTTGTTCATTGTTTAAATTGTGAAATTGTGTGTCTTTCAGCATAAGGTTACTTTCCTTATGATGTCACAGACTGTGATATTTTTCAGATTTTTTCAAAGTACAGAATAACAAAGTGAATGAAGATATGTTAGACTTTAAAGGAAAATGGGACCTGTTAATATTATATTAAGATTTATGCATTGACACAGTAGTTTTCTCATGCAGTCAAAGTAACCAGGAAGCAAATGGGAAAACAGAAACAAGCCCAAACAAACAATCAGATCCTAACAAAAGTTAATTCAGAACACTTTATTGCCAGTATTTGCAACATACCATATTTGGTTGTGGTACAGTGTCAACAAAGAATGACAACATTATTACTGGGCCCCGTGTAATTAATACACTCGTCATAAGAAGCCAGTTGGAATCAGAATTTTACTGACACACATGACTAAAACATATTGAAGCAACATTTAATCCCTAAATGTGTTCAAGTAACCAGTTTATCTAAAAGTAATGAAGGTGAATAGCTACAATGTGCAACAATAATGTACAGACAACACGGAAGAGCAAAATCAGACTGAAAATCTGATGTTATGCAAAAGCAAGTTATTGACTGTGAACAGCTTTATCATGAAGTGTATCTTGACAGTTGGGAAAATATCCTTATGTGCAAAAGATGTACCAATACTTGATGCAGTGCCAAAACAAATATTGATTGTATAAACCAACTATAGATTGCATCTTAGATTTTTCAACTCTGTGCAAATAGAAGAGAGAAATGGGCAGAGCAAAATTAACTAGCATGAGGGATTTCACTGGGGTGATTGGTGATGTATACGAGATGTTATGTGAGTTTATTAAGAAGTTGGACAGCTACTTGGTAAGAAGCTGTGCAGAAGGCATGTCGTTTTTGTGATGATGGACTTATACCTCCTCCATGACTGCAGTTTGGTAAAAACGTGATGACCTAGGTGGGTGGAATCAACAGTAGTCTTACCTGCTCCCATCATTGTCCTAGCAGAGAAAAGGTCAATCAAAGATGGGAGCTGATAGCCACTGATCTTTTCAGCTTAGCCAAAGAGACAGAGGAGGCAGCAGAGAAACAGATTGTGATGGAGGATGTCACAACACTCTCAAGAATCGCAAGGTAGATGTTCACCATGATGCATTGTGAGATGTTCATCTTCTTAAACCGACATAGGAAGAACAGTTTTTATCTGTGCTTTTTTTGGTGATGGAGGTGACTTGCATGTCCCATTTCCATGTGTTAGTGATGGTGCTCCCTAGGCAATTTTGTTATAATATCTCTTTCCTGACCTGTACCTTAAAGTTGGCCACGATGTATAGTACAACACTTCCTACATTAGCCAGGCTCAGTTTACAGTGAGGGAAAGTGGCCAATGGGATATCACATTCTTACTCATGTGACTACACCGTCATGGCATCACAAGATCATTACCACGTTAAATCTCAGGAACAAATAAAGATGGCCAACAAAACAGAAATTGTGGAAAGTCATATAAAGGCAAACATGTTAACAAAAAGCTAAAACCATAATCTAGTTCATTTTTGTATTCATTCATTAATGTCAAACTGTTAAACTGTACCATGTTTACATACATTAACATGCAAATTACATTAAATTCACACTAATACCAAATAATGTCAATGAAAAATAGAAATACACCATTGTATTATGAACATAATTAGCATTATAATTGAGATTGGGTCAATTGCAAATGGAGGAGAAGAAAACAAACACTTCAAACAGACAACATCACAGATGTTACAATTAGAGGGTTTTTTTACACAAATTGACTTTATTTATATTTTGTATTTGTGTCTATTTGTTTATTTTGGACATGTTATTAATTTTTATCATATTTTATTTTCATTCTGCCACTTTGTTCATAGCATACACCACCATTTTTTGTTGCTTCTGTTTCTTTGCTGGTGTCAACAGCCCCATAGCCTGTCATGTGACAAGGAAGTCATGTAACATATGCCAGCATAATGCTCCACCTATATAAGATGACATCATGATACTTCAATTCTCTAAAATTTTGGATTGTGTGGGGAAAAATTGTGTTTTGCCTTTTTTTTTTTGTTTTATATTGAAGACTTTTTGGTTTAATCTTTTGTTTTGTTTCAGACCTGCATTTAATTTATTTTCATTTTTTGGCCCTTTATTTTCTTCCACTTTTTATCACCTTTTCAATACAACAGTTCTGATGCTCTAATTAACTTGCTATCATCAATAACTTCTTCAAGAAACAAAAAGCCATTATTTGCGGTCCAATCAGAATTCTAAACAGACAACTGTGTTGTTGTGTTTGTGTGAGGAAAAAGTGAAAATTACTAGCACTCTTTTTCACTCCAAACAAAACCTTTTTTTTCTTTCCCATTTTTAATTTTTCTTGAACTAAGAACATTTTATATCTTTTTTCTTTCATAAAATTAAACTTTTCCCTGACAAACTGTGGCAAAGTTTGAACAAAGTTCTCTGTTCTGCACACACATTTTGTGATGGTAATGCATCATCCAAAATGCAAAGAAAGCACCAAAACAAATGATTAAATGTTTAAACACTATCCAAAAAAACTTTACCTTAGTTTTATTCTTATGAAAAGCATAAGTATTATATAAAGCCATGAGTGTAACACATTTGAATATTACATTTTATTATTAAGCATTATTATTACAATGAGTCAAATTAAAAATTTTGCTTTTGCATGACACATGCAGCACATGCTAAACTAAATGTGACACATTTATTATGCACAATCTTGTTAATTATTTAATTGAATAGGAATAAATCTTTTTTAATTATAAAATATATTGGATGACTTAGGCATGTAATTAATATCTGAGCTTACAGTAGCAAGTTCCTCTCTTCTGGGAAATAAGAAGGGAGTATTTACTAGTAATTGCATTCTGAACAGCAGAATATGGATATCAGAATTTTTAAATTATGCATTAATTGCTATGGATTAAAGCAGTTAATCTTTTCTTCTCTGACAAGGTGCAATGTTGGAGTATATAAAACCATATAACAAGTAATTAAATTTGGGTTAATCACTCTGTACAAATCAATTAAGTATCAACATTAGTATTACACTGTAGTTGCATTTTATCTAAGAATTAGACAAAAATTATACAAGAAGATAATTTTTATACTTTGAAGAATTAACTCTTTCAAGTTATAATTCAAGTATCTGTTTTTAGATAGATAGATCGACAGATATACAAACACACCACGGTCTGAACACACACCGGAATGACTAAAAAGGTAGAGAATGTAAGAAAGAAAACTTTTCACTTGGCAGTCACAGTCATGGTGAGGCACTATGCAGGCGTATTGCTGTTGTTATAAAGGACCCTCAGTAGTGTTTCTTGGCACACTTCTGATAGATGATTCATCTGTGTTAATGTGTCAGAAAGAGGATGTGCAGCTTTTAATATCTTAACAAAAATAACAGTCTGTGCCAGGATCATTTACCAGATCATGTGAGAACTTAGAAGTCATATAATAAACCGTTCTTATTATAGTTTTAATTGTTTGTCCAGCTATAAACAGTAAGTATACTTTAACAGGCACTGTTTACAGGATTGAGACCCCTCTCAAACAATAGGTTTGTTGCCTACAATGGTCTCTTGAATCAAAAAGCTTTGACAGCTGGATCATTGATTAACTTTTTTTCTTGAATCACACAACTTAAATAAACAGAATTAAGAGAAAAACAAATACCCTAGGTCAAAAAGCAGGAACTTACAAAAACAAACAAGATCAGACTAGGGCCTGTAAATAAATAAGTCTGACTTCAAAAATAGCAGTTATTTTTTCACATTCTGGACATATATCAATGTTGTGTTGTGAAGACAACAATCTATCTCACAATGTTGACAAGAAAAAAGAGATAATTGTGGACTTCAGAAAATCATATCCTGCCCACATCCCACTCAGCATCAATGGTTTAGATGTGGAGACTGTTAGGAGTACCAGTTCCTCGGTGTGCACATAACTGAGGAACTTACATGGACGCATAACATCTCATCACTAATCAAGAAAGCCCAGCAGAGGCTACACTTCCTGAGGCGGCTGAAGCGAGGAAGTCTTCCCCCTTCTATCCTCACCATGTTCTACAGGGGCACCATTGAGAATGTTCTGACCAGCTGCATCACTGTCTGGTATGGCAACTGCAACATATTCGACCACAAGTGCCTGCAAAGGAAATTGAAGACAGCAGAGAACATTATTGGGGTGCCTGTCAGCCTACAGCATTGTGAATGAGCCCTTACACCCCTCACATGGACTTTTCACACTTCTGCCATCCAAGAGAAGATACTGCAGCATCAGAGCCAGATCTGACAGGCTGCAGGATAGTTTTTACTCCCAGGCTGTCAGACTACTTAGTACCATGCTGCCCCCTGGGATCTTCCACATTGCCTCAACCACCTCTAAAAACACTTTCCTGCAAAAACTAGTGTGCATGTAGAAAAGAACTGAAAACCTCATACTGACCTTTAAGCATTTTGCACACTGCACTTTGACATTCTTTGATATCCTTCTGCTGTGAAACATTCTGACCTGTCATTGTTTACACATGTCTTAAACAACTATTATCATACACTGTTAATTTCTGTATTATCTATATCTATTATTTATTTATTATATTACATATTTATTGATTATATTTATGTATCTAGATTGCATAATACCATACATTGCATCAATGTTCATATTGCTTACTACACATCAATATTGCTGCTACTTCTTTGTCTTGTCTTGTTTGTGTTTTAATTTTAATTTAAAATTTTAATTTAAATTCTATTTTTAATTTAAATTTAATTTTTTATTTGCACTTCTTGCTGTTACACTGTGGACCCTGAGCTTCGCAATTTCATCTGTCTGTATACTTGTATATGGTTGAAATGACAATAAAGTTCGCTTTGACTTTGACTTGATAAGGGAGGCCCAATGAATCATACTGGGTCTTCTCCTTTTCTTTTTGTACATTCACTCATTAGGTCCTATCATCCAGTCTTGTGTTAGTTCTCGTGCTAGTCCTATGATACCCAGCTGTACCTGTACCTGTACCTGTATTCACTACATGGTCTCTGCTAGAATCTCAGCATGTATAAAGGAGCACTATCTCTAGCTCAGTTGGTGATTAATAGCCTGGTATCCTTCACTGACCACATTGTAGCTGTCTCTCATTCTTGCAAATGTATTCTGCATACCACCTGCAAAATCAGACCATATCTGGCAGGGTTTGCAGCACAACTTCTTCTCTAGGTATTGGTCTTGTCAAGCCTGGACTACTGCAAGTATCTACTGACAGGAGTATCTGCAGGTATTTCCAAAAAAGTACAGATGATTCAAAATGCAGCAGCATGTCTTGTGTTTAATGAGCCAAGAAGAGTGCATCTCACTCCTCTTTTCTGGTCAATCTACAGTCTCCCTTTAGTAGCACATATTAACTTCAAATTATTGATGTGCACCTACAGAGAAATCAGTGAGTCAGCACGCATGTATATGGAAACACTCATGACGTCCTGTGTTCCTTCTCATCCACTCATATCTGGTAGTCAGCAGCAGCTGGTGATGCCATCTCTCCATGGCTTCAAATCTCCATAAAGACTCATTTCATGTATAGTGCTGATCTGGAGGAATGAGCTTCCTACCTCCATCAGCTGACTCCCTCAATGTGTTTAAGAAACATTCAAAGTTTGTCGTTCATATGAATATCTGATTGATAACGGCTTTCATAAGGTTGAGCTGTCCTATTTGATTTAAAACTCTTCACTTATGATGGTCAATTTTGCAACCTTGTACTATTACACTTGCTCCTAAATAGTCCCTCAGACTGGTTTATGTTGGCCTTCGAATAAAGCATCAAATAAGTGAATAAACATTAATGAATAAATATTAAAGAAGTCGTAAAAAGCAAATAGCAATGAAAGCAAACTATTAGTGTGTACCACTCAGGTAAAAAAAACAGTTTAAAAAGGTTGTGACAGTTTCCAGAAGAGTAACACTGAAAAGATGTCAAGTGATCTCAGAACATGACATAGGAATGCATGATTAGAGATTTGTGCAGTGTTGCCATCTGCAAAGAATAAAATTGGAAACAAAACTTTCATTGAAACAGCAAGCAAAACCGTGTCTCTGAATGATTACATAAAAACACTACTATGAAAAAACATCATATTCTACCATAAAATAAATAAATGGGAAACTAAATCCCTAAGAATGCTTCCCTACAACATTTTGTGGCATTACTTTATTGAAACTTAGCAATTAGTTAACCAAATAAAACTAACAGACTAGATCATCTCCTTCTTCTTCTGGCTTCGCCCGTTATGGGAAAAGATGATCCGCTGTGGCAACCCCTATCTTCCTGTCCACTGCATCTTGCACTGTTACACCCATCACCTGCATGTCCTCTCTCACCACATTTTTTGTAAAACGTCACATGCTCATCAAATCACTTGTTTCATAATCTGACTTGTCTATGTATTGATAACCTATTGATATTTGGTGTCCCGAAGTTAATTGATTTGTATACTGCGTTTACCTTTGTTGTTGATAAATGTTGACCACAAGGCATAGATATGCTGCCAACAAGAGTAAACAAAGTATTCTTCAGGTTCCACGTTCACTGATACATTTTGACTTGTAATGCATTTGTTTCTCTAGCAGCCATGAAGTCAGCATAGCAATAATGTTAAAGATAATATCCAGCCTGCTTTCGTAAAATATCCACTGGGAATTCATAAAAATTCATTAGATGAATTAGTAGGCTACCATTCTACCAGAGAGCAACCTAGTGACATTTTAATTGCATTCAGCCCATATTGTGTGAACAATTAAGCTCCAAAAATTGATGCTGATTAATATTATCGAGACAAAATATCTTAAAGGATAAAGTTTTAATATCAAAGGAATAAATAAAAAATAAAACGTATAATTCTTAAAGATTTATACAGATTTAAAAAAGATTTGTTAATGGAAATATTTTATTCATGACACATGACTTCCATTTATGCACATTAATTCTCATGATTATGTGTTTGGTTGCATAATTGCATATTTATCCTTTACTGTTTTAATCTGCTTATCCCAAATGGTAGGGATGTCCCACTGCACAGTTGCCTGTTGTGTCAGACAATTAAATTAGCATTTCAGCCATTTTATTTTCTAAGTTTTGTTTCGGACAATTTTCACTTGTCCTCTGGTTTCAGGTTTGCAGCAAAGTAGTGAGCACATTGTGTTGACATTTGTTGTATGATCATTTATATGGAAATGTTAATTTTGTCAGATTCTCTAAGTATTTCAGCATGTTTTGTTGTGTTTTTGTGCTTTTATTCATGTATTTTTCTTGTTTTTCACTCAGTAATGTTTGCACTGCTGCTTCATTAACACATAATGGGATGAGTTGAAAACTGATGTCATGATGGTCCTTTTCATAATTAAAAAGGTAGACCCAAGCAATGGTAAAATTAACAACTATTCTTTTTAGAATTGCTAGACTTGTTTGTCTGCATTAACTTTTGTAGCTTGTTATTCATCTTTGTTACTGAAATGATTTATTTATTTATTTTAAATTTTATTAATTTTATTGTAATCATTCCATACAAATAGATCAACTTTTACAAAAAAATAGGATTGAAAAACAAGTCACCCCCAACCCCTGAGAGAGAGAGCATGGCCAACGGAGTAAAACTTAAGGCTTGTAAACATACCTAAATTGATTAGTTTAATAGGGCAATAGAGATGAATGGAGAAGAAAAAGAAATATGGAGATAATTGCTTCCTCAGTGCTTTAAGAGCTTATTCTAAAATATTATTGATTAGATCCTGCTAGATTTTGAAAAAATTCTGTACAGATCCTCTAACTGAATATTTGATTTTTTCTAATTTCAAACAGTATAAAACATCAGTTTTCCACTGACTTAAAAGAGGAGAGTTAGAATTCTTCCACTTTAGCAAAGTAAGACTGTGTGCCAAAAGTGTAGTGAATGCAATCACAGTTTGTTTGTCCTTCTCCACTTTAAACCCATCTGGAAGAACACCAAACACAGCTGTTAATGGGTTAGGAGGGATTGTGACACGAAGGCTGTCTGAAAGACACTGAAAAACTTTGGTCCAAAATGATGTTAATTTGGTGCAGGCCCAAAACATGTGACCCAGTGAGGCTGGGGCTTGATTGCAGTGTTCGCAGGTTGGATCTTGCCCTGGAAACATTTTGGACAGTTTTAGGCAAGACAGATGTGCGCAACATATAATTTTGAGTTGAATAATTGTATGTTTTGTGCATATGGAGCTTGAGTGAAGTCTCTGCATTGCTATTTTCCACTCCTTTTCTGATATATTGATTAAGATATGTTTTCCCCATAGTCCTCTTGGATCTTTAAAAGGGAGGGATTGTAAAATAATTTTATATATTGCAGAGATGGTGTCTAAATCCTTTAAATTGAGCAATATTTTTTCCGGCATGGAGGAGGGTGCAAGATGAGGAAAATCGGGCAGGTTCTGTTTAACAAAAGTTTCTAATTTGATGATAGTGAAAGAAATGTGTGGCTGGAAAATTAAATTTGGAATGTAATTGTTCATAGGATGCAAAAATTTTGTCTATATAAAGATCTCTAAGCAAATTAATCCCAAATCTTTTCCAGATATTAAAAACTGCATATGTTTGTGATGGTTGAAAGAGGTGGTTCTCTTGCAGAGGTGCCACAGATAAAAGATTCTCCATCTTAAAATGCTTTCTACATTGGTTCCATATTCTGAATGAGTGAAGCACAATTGGGTTGTTAGTATATTGGCGATAACTTGCATTTCTTGGGGCACAAAGCAGGGAATATAAATAAGTACTGCAGGATTTTACTTCTATTGCGGACCAAGCCTGTGTATGTTCATCTATTTCTGTCCAGCTTTTTATAGCTTGTATGTTTGCTGCCCATTTTTAAAACTGAAAGTTGGTTAGAGCCATGCCACCTTCTGCCTTAGGTTCTTTGTAGGGTCGCTCTTTGAATACATGGATATTTTGAGTTCCAAATAAATGAGTTTATTATTGATTTATTGATGTATATTGGAATGTTTTGGAAATAAAAAAAGAAGCTTAGGAAGAATATTCATCTTAACAACATTAATTCTTCCTGCTAGAATGAAATGAAGGGTTGAAAATCTATGCAAGTCTTGCTTAATTTTTTCCATACATACGGCAAAATTTTGTTGATAAAGAGCTTTGTGTTTACTTGTGATATTTACCCCTAGGTATTTAAACTGATCTGCAATGATAAAAGGTAGGGATTCTAAACTATTATTATATGTTTGAGAATTCACTGGAAAGAGAACATTTTTATTCAAATTAATTCTGAGACCAGAGGTCTTTTGAAATTCTGTAAGTGCTGTTAAGACTGCAGGCACAGAATTTTGTGGGTCTGATATATACAGTACCATATCATCTGCATATAGAGAAATTTTCTGTTCCAGACCTTTTCTGATAACCCCTTTATCTGATAAGAATTTCGACAGTGAATCGCCAGTGGTTCAATGGTGATTGCAAATAGCAGTGGTGACAAGGGGCATCCTTGTCTGGTTCCACGTTCTAGTTTAAAGTAGTCTGAACAAATGTTGTTAATACAAACTGAAGCTTCTGGATTGGTATACAGTAGTTTGATCCATGCACAACTTTTTGGGCCAAACCCAAATTTCTCTAATGTAGTGAAAAGGTATTTCCATTCAATCATGTCAAATGCTTTTTCTGCATCCAATGATAATAATATTTCTGGGGTGTTTGACTTTGTTGGTGAGTATATTACATTAAACAGGAATCGAAGAATGGAAGATAAGTGTTGACACTTGATCAATCCAGTTTGATCTTGTGATATTACCGAAGGCAGCACTTTCTCCATCCTTCTAGCTATGATTTTTGAGAGTATCTTAACATCATTATTCAGAAGTTAAATTGGTCTGTATGATACAGATAGTAATAAGTCCTTGTTTTGTTTAGGAAAGACGGTGATTAATTCTTGGCAAAACGTTTGAAGTAGAATTTGATTGTCTCTAGTTTCTGTAAATGTTGCTAATGGGAGGGTAGCTAGCTGAGCGGAGAATTTCTTATAAAATTCTGCAGGGTAGCCGTCAGTGCCTGCTGCTTTCCCGCCTTGATGTGACTTTATAGCATCTAGTAATTCTGATAGCGCCAGAGGTTTATCTAGTTCCTCCGCACTAAAATTATCTATTTGTGGTATCTGTAATGTATCCAGAAATGCATTAGATTGTGTGTTGTCTTCTTTAAACTCAGTAGAATATAAGGATTTATAGTAGTCTCTAAATGTGTGCATTATATTTTTATGGTCAATGATTTCATCTCCGTTCATGTTGGTGATTACTAGGATTGCATTGCGAATTTCTTGCTTGTGGATTTATTGAGCTAAAAGCTTATTAGCTTTCTCTCCGTGTTCATAGTAATGATGTCTGGATTTATAAATTAGTTGTTCAGTTTCTTTAGTTGTCAAGAGGTTGAGTTCTGAATGCAGAGCCTGCCTTTTCCTATGTAAAGCCTAAATTGGAAGCCTGGCATGTTCTTCATCTATTCTAGTAATTTCGTTTTTTAGCTCTGATACTTTCTTGGTTTCTAATTTATTCTCGTGGGAAAGATATGAAATAATCTGTCCTCTTAAGATGGCCTTTAGAGTTTCCCAGAGTATTCCTGCAGAAACCTCTGAGGATGTATTTGTCTCTAAGAAGAAACTGATTTGTTTGGATATAAATTCAGTACAGTTCTCGTCTGCTAATAGAAGCAGGTTAAGACACCATCTGTGAGGTGAGTGTGTGGGGCATGGTGACTTTAGTTCCAAGATCAGAGGTGTATGGTCGGAAATAACAATAGCATCGTACTTGCAAGATTTAATTGTAGGCAAGAAATTATCTATAAAGAAATAATCAGTTCTTGAGTAGCAATGATGTACTGGTGAGTAGAAAGAATATGTTCTTGAGTTTGGGTTTAGAAACCTTCAGGGGTCTGATAAGTTGTGGTCAGTTACAAACTGTGTCATTGTCTTTGCAGTGTTAGATGTCATCCCCCCGTGACAGGAGTCCATTGTTACTGAAATTAGCATATTAGTTTTTAGCACTTTTGCTGTTCCTATATGGTTTGAATGCTTATCCCAACAAAGCACAAAAAGGGGTGCAGACCTCCAAAAACCACAATCAGCCGCACACACTTGTCTGGCTCTCTTAGTCACAACAGACTTACAAAATCAATTTTGCATGCATCAGGTAGACAATTATGGACATGAAAAGTCACTTATATGCCATTACTGAAATATGGAAAATATATTGTATGTAAACGTCTACGCGTGGAAGTGTGTGTGTGTGTGTGTCTGTCTGGCTTGAAAGTAAGAGGTGGAGTCAGGGTAAGGGCTCCACCTCCTCAAGCGAGGCTAGCATTGTCACCAAAATGAAACCTTCGAAGAAAGTCACTTGCTTAGCTGCTAATACAGAAGCAGGGCGAGCACATCATTAACACGAAACTTCCAAAGAAAGACAAAGTCACTAAGCCACTAATGCACAAGCGATGCAAGCATGGCGGCAAAATGGTACCTCCTAGGAGAGAGATGCCCTAAGGAGTTCCTTTCAATTACCTGACATCTCTACATTTCAATTTTTTTCTGACGATTTCAATAGTTTCTAGGACCCTGTGCTGCTTACACAGCTAGTATTTTATATTTATGTGTGAATTGAAGTGTAATACTTAATAAAATATGTTTAACTCAATGCTGTAGAAAAAGATAAGTGATGCACAGAAATATTTATGTTGTATAAGAAATAGAAAAATACTTATCAACAAATTAACAACAAGTTAACAATCTTAAGTAAACAGGCCCAAATTTGGTGTGTCTAATTAAGAAATCGCTTGGCCGACAGCTTCGAAGGAGTGCATTAAAAGATGCTGCCAGTTTGTCCCATGCAGTATGCCGTTGAAGTGTCATGGAGGTATCTTTGTGGGTGTCCTCGAGATCTGATTTGAGAATATATAGCTCTACTGTGAAGAGACATTCTATCTGAATATTGTCCAGGTATTTTATATGCTTGGGTGACTATTGGATTAATTTGGTTATTAGGAAAAGCTGGAAGCATAATAAACGACAAGTATCAATACTCCTGTATCATCTACGTCAATGGCAAATGAGTTACAGAGACAAAATTATGCTTCAAAATACAATTCTACTAATGTGTACCTCTCGTCATCCTTACTTTCTATGTGGGGATTTCAGGGCCTTTTGATACACTTGTGAATAAAGTTTACAATAATGACAGTGACATTGATTTTGATCTAATTGTAATGTAGTTTAATGATTACAGTTATTTTTTTAATAAATTTACATGAGGATGTACATTAACATTTGCCCAGTGCTCTTTCCCTTTAAATCAAGAGGAATGTGTGGCAGCAGGTCATTAATTGAGAGAGGGTGAAACGTTAATTGTTCGTGTGCCACTGTTAACGATCAATCAGATAGCCAGCTGAGCAAAGCAATGAGAAACAGAAGGCCAAAACAAGACTAGCTGTGGATTAGTTACATTTGGGATTGATCTTGTTCTGCTGTTTACTGAGGCAACACCTAGAACAAAAGATCATCTTTTAGTATGATACTACATAATCGGCTCTTGATCTGCTGCTATGCTAGTACAGTATAATAGTACACTGTAAAGAAGTAAAGAAATCAAAAGACGGAACCAGAGACAGTACCATAAAAAATAAGCAGGGATCAAAGCCTGTAAATCCATATCAAAAAGAAGCAAAAATCACAAACAGGAGTTAAACACAAAGGTACAATGGTGAAGTTGCTGCTCTTACTTCAACCTAATCAGGGGGTCCTGCCTCCTTGGGCTTCTCACACAGAAGACTGGGAGGGTAACAAACAACACTAATAAAATAATTTAAAACAAAACAATAAACCAAACAATAACTGATACACAGAATAGAATCAAAGTAAAATATGATTAATAACAAAACATGAAAGATAACATAAAAAATAAAAAAAGATTTAATTAACAAATATAAACATAGCATCAGTCGTTACTGTACCATAACATTGTTCCTTTGTTTGAAGCTGTTTGTTTTTTTTCCTATTTTAATCACTGTGATGTTTATTTTTTTGCTTGAAAATAAACTATTGAAAAAAAAACCAACTAAACACCACCTCGATACCTATCAGGGTTTTATACCACATTCTGAATTCATGCTTTGTGCTATATTCTCTAATTATTCATTTATCTCTTTATTTAATTGTATTAATTGTATGCCTGAATTATGACAATGTCACAGATGCTATTTGCCCTGAAAAAGGGGGATCCAGGGCCACATTAAGAAGACTCTCTTTTCCAGTTTTTGTTAGAAAACAAGATTTGGCCAGTTTGACATTCATTCTTTAACTTTCATAATTGCTATCCTGTGTTTGTGCATTTACCAAATTTGCTAGCAGTGTTATTTTTTCTTCAGTATTGTACTTTTTACTTGTGCTCAGCAGGAGCAGTTTTAAAGTCTATGGTAATTTAGTGTTACTAAATTCTCAGAACCCCTCCTTGAACCGTCACCTTATCGTGGTGGAGGGGTTTGCGTGTCCCAATAATCCTAGGAGCTGTGTTGTCCGGGGCTTTATGCCCCTGGTAGGGCCACCCAAGGCAAACTGGTCCTAGGTGAGGGATGAGACAAAGAGTGGTTCCACAAACCTCCAATGATGAGCGAAAACTTTGGACGACGTTTTCCCTTGCCCGGACGCGGGTCACCGGGTTCCCCCTCTGGAGCCAGGCCTGGAGGTGGGGCTCGATGGTGAGCGCCTGGTGGCCGGGCCTGCACCCATGGGGCTCAGCCGGGCACAGCCCGAAGAGGTAACGTGGGTCCTCCTTCCCATAGGTTAACCACCTATGGTAGGGGCTAAGGAGGTTGGGTGCAGTGTGAGTTGGGTGGTGGCCGAAGGCGGGGACCTTGGCGGTCTGATCCTCGGCTACAGGAACTGGCTCTTGGGACGTGGACTGTCACCTCTCTGAAGGGGAAGGAGTCTGAGCTAGTGCGCGAGGTCGAGAGGTTCCGGCTAGATATAGTCGGACTCACCTTGATGCACAGCTTGGACTCTGGAACCAATCTCCTTGAGAGGGGCTGGACTCTCTACCACTCTGGAGTTGCCCCCGGTGAGAGGCGCCAAGCAGGTGTGGGCATACTTTATGGTCCCCGACTTGGAGCCTGTGCATTGGGGTTTACCCCGGTGGATGAGAGGGTGGCCTCCCTCCGCCTTCGGGTGGGGGGAAGGGTCCTGAATATTGTTTGTGCATATGCTCTGAACAGCAGTTTGGAGTATCCACTCTTTTTGGAGTCTCTGGAGGGGGTGCTAGAAGGCATACCTTCTGGGGACTCCCTTGTTCTGCTGGGAGACTTCAATGCTCACGTGGGCAATGACAGTGAGACCTGGAAGGGTGTGATTGGGAGGAATGGCCCCCCAATCTGAACCCGAGCAGTGTTTTGTTATTGGACTTCTGTGCTTGTCACGGATTGTCCTTAACAAACACCATGTTCAAGCATAGGGGTGTTGGCACCAGGACACCCTAGACCTCAGTTCGATGATCGACTTTGTGGTCATTTCATCGGACATGCGGCCATATGTCTTGGACACTCGGGTGAAGAGAGGGGCGGAGCTGTCAACTGATCACCACCTGGTGGTGAGTTGGCTTCGATGGTGGGGGAGGATGCCGGTCAGGCCTGGTAGGCCCAAACGTGTTGTGAGGGTCTGCTGGGAACGGCTGGCAGAGTCCCCTGTCAGAAGTAGCTTCAACTCCCAACTTCAGCAGAACTTCGACCACATCCCGAGGGAGGTGGGGGACATTGAGTCTGAATTGGCCATGTTCCGTGCCTCTATTATTGAGGCGTCTGACGGGAGCTGTGGCCGTAAGGTGGTTGGTGCCTGTTGTGGTGGCAGTCCCCGAACCCGTTGGTGGACACCGGCAGTGAGGGATGCCGTCAAGCTGAAGAAGGAATCATATAGGACCTTTTTGTCCTGTGGGTCTCTGGAGGCAGCTGATAGGTACCGGCAGGCCAGGCAGAATGCGGCTTCGGTGGTTGCTGAGGCAAAAACTCGGGCATGGGAGGAGTTTGGGGAGGCCATGGAGAACGACTTTTGGACGGCTTCGAGGAGATTCTGGTCCACCGTCCGGCGTCTCAGGAGGGGGAAGCAGTGCAGTGTCAACACCGTATATGGTGGGGATGGTGCGCTGCTGAGTTCGACTTGGGATGCTGTGGGTCGGTGGGGGGAGTACTTTGAAGACCTCCTCAATCCCACTAACATGCCTTCCAATGAGGAAGCAGAGCCTGGGGACTCTGAGGTGGGCTCTCCCATCTCTGGGACTGAGGTCACCAAGGTAGTCAAAAAACTCCTTGGTGGCAGGGCCCCAGGGGTGGATGAGATACGCCCGTAGTTCCTCAAGGCTCTGGATGTTGTAGGACTGTCTTGGTTGACACGTCTCTGCAACATCGCATGGACATCGGGGACAGTGCCTCTGGATTGGCAGACCGGGGTGGTGGTCTCCCTCTTTAAAAAAGGGGACCGGAGGGTGTGTTCCAACTACAGAGGAATCACACTACTCAGCCTCCCTGGAAAAGTCTATTCGGGGGCTCTGGAAAGGAGGGTCCATTGGATAGTCGAACCTCGGATTCAGGAGGAACAGTGTGGTTTTCGTCCTGGTCGCGGAACAGTGGACCAGCTCTACACCCTTAGCAGAGTCCTGGAGGGTGCATGGGAGTTTGCCCAACCAGTATACATGTGTTTTGTGGACTTAGAAAAGGCGTTCGACCGTGTCCCTCGGGGAATCCTTTGGGGGTGCTCTGGGAGTATGGGATACTGGACCCCTTGATAAGAGCTGTTCGGTCCCTGTACAACCGGTGTCAGAGCTTGGTCCGCATTGCCGGCAGAAAATCAAGCCCATTTCCAGTGAGAGTTGGACTCCGCCAGGGCTGCCCTTTGTCACCGATTCTGTTCATAACTTTTATGGACAGAATTTCTAGGCGCAGCCAGGGTATTGAAGGGGTCCGGTTTGGTGGACTCAGGATTGGGTCACTGCTTTTTGCAGATGATGTTGTCCTGTTTGCTTCACCAGGCCGTGATCTTCAGCTCTCTCTGGATCGGTTTGCAGCTGAGTGTGAAGCGGCTGGGATGAGAATCAGCACCTCCAAATCCAAGACCATGGTCCTCAGCCGGAAAAGGGTGGAGTGCCCTCTCAGGGTTGGGGGAGAGATCCTGCCCCAAGTGGAGGAGTTCAAGTATCTCTGTGTCTTGTTCATGAGTGAGGGAAGAATGGACCGTGAGATCGACAGGCGGATCGGTGAGGCATCCGCAGTGATGCGGGCTCTGCATCGGTCTGTCATGGTGAAAAAAGAGCTGAGCCGTAAGGCAAAGCTCTCAATTTACCAGTTGCTCTACGTTCCTACCCTCACCTATGGTCATGAGCTATGGGTAGTGACCGAAAGAACGAGATCGCGAATACAAGCGGCTGAAATGAGTTTCCTCCGCAGGGTGTCTGGGCTTTCCCTTAAAGATAGGGTGAGAAGCTCAGTCATCCGGGAGGGGCTCAGAGTAGAGCCGCTACTCCTCTGCATCGAGAAGAATCAGATGAGGTGGCTTGGGCATCTGATCAGGATAACTTCTGGACGCCTCCCTGGTGAGGTATTCCGGGCATGTCCAACCGGGAGGAGGCCCCAGGGAAGACCCAGGACACGCTGGAGGGACTATGTCTCCCGGCTGGCCAGGGAATGCCTTGGAATTCTCCCAGAAGAGCTGGAAGAAGTGGCCGGGGAGAGGGAAGTCTTGGCCTCTCTGCTCAAGCTGCTGCCCCTGTGACCCGACCCTGAATAAGCGGAAGAGGATGGATGGATGGATAAATTCTCAGAAGAAAACAATTCCCTAAAACTTAATTAAATTAGTGTGCTCATTAAATTTAAATAAGGAATTGAAAGTACAGAATACAACATTCAAATACTTAGAATCAATAATTGATAGATAAATATATACAGTGGTACCTCGGTATACGTCCTTAATCCATTCCAGATCCTTGGACTTATACCAAACAGGATGCATACCAAACAAATTTTTTCCATAAATAAAGGGAAAATGATTAATCTGTTCCCATGAAAAAAATCCTATTGTTATTGGCATATTATACATTAATGGGGTTGTATAAAATAATTTAAACACTGCTTAATACTAAAATACATAAATACAAAAGCAATTGGATGAAATAAATGAAAATTTAACCTCACTTTGCTTTTTAATAACATTTTGTTTTTCACAATCGTAGATACCGTCGTTCTCACCATACGGTATGCAGCAGCCATGTCCTGCATACTCATGCCACCTTCATACTTTTCAACAATCAATTCAAATTTACGCGAAAAAACACAAAATCACTTGAAAATTCACATAGAGTTATAGCGCGGGTTGTTCACTGAATGCTAGCAACAGGCGTACTGATGCTCATGGGCAACTGTGGCTTTGTCTCGAGAGAGATAAACAAGGGTAGCGCGCGGGTTGTTCACTAAATGCTAGCATATGGCATACTGACGCTTGTGGGCAGTCGTGGCATTGTCTTGAGAGAGGTGAACAAGGGTAGTGTAGTGTTCTCTAGATTACTCAGAATAACATTTCGAATGCTGTTTATTTTGAACCACGAACTCTCCATACAGCATGCCTTCTAAACCATACCCCTCCCTCCGGCAGTCATACGTCTCAAAAGATGCAGACTATAGTAATCAACACCCGAACATAAAGCAATGGACAAAAGCATCATTGAACAATCATATACAACAGGTAGCACGCGGGCTGTTCACTGAATGCTTGCAACTGTTGTACTGACGCTCGTGGGCAGTCGTGGCTTTGTCTTGAGAGAGGTAAACAAGGGTAGCGCGCGAGTCGTATTCCAAACAAAGGTCGTATACCAAGCAAAATTTTTCATGTCCAAATAGGACGTATACCAAGTTGGACTTATTCCAAAGCAGACGTATACCAAGGTATCACTGTACTAGCAAAATACCCGCGCTTCGCAGCGGAGAAGTAGTGTGTTAAAGAAGTTATGAAAAAAAAAGGAAACATTTTAAAAATAACGTAACATGATTGTCATTGTAATTGTTTTGTCACTGTTATGAGTGTTGAAGTCATCAAGGATTTGATTATCATTATTTCTTTCAATCAGGTTCATATTTGGAGGACATGTTGTGTTCAAGTTACATTCTGTGTTTGTCAACCGTTGTAAAGATAACAGGTTTCATTCATCGAAGTGTTCACTACCCAAATCGCTACTCATGAATCTAAGATGTTTAACAGGCCTTTCCGGTATTAACTTGTGGATTTGCCTGCGAATATTTAGTGGCAGTGTGTCTATTAACTTGTGGATTTTTCTGCGAGTATTTGGCGGCAGCGTCAAAAAAGTTTTTTCCATCTAGCTGCATAAGAAAATGTACCACAACGTCTGACACACCTCCTTTTTACTGTTTTCTCACAGCTTGGATTGCTGCTGTCATAATCGGTTTGAGTTTCATGGTTTGTTTCAATGACGTTAGTATTTGCAGGACTTGTTGTTTTGAAGTAACATTCAGCATCTGTCAAGCGTTGTAAGCATACAACCAGTTTCATCAATATCTTCGCATCCAGCATTTGAGAGTTGAAACATTCATAAACATCGAAGTGTCCACTACTCAAATCGTCACCTGTAAATCTAAGATGTTTAAGAGGCATTGGCAGTTCTCCAAAGGTGTAAAATATTTGGCCATTTCGGCACACTTGAAAGTGACAACCGAACAATTCAGCAGCAGCCATCAACTCATATGCAGAAGCATAGGTGAAGGGCTTAAGCATTTCTCTCTTATAGTGCTCCTGTGTAGTACAATTATCTCCTGTACCGTCATCAGTCCACACCTTGAACCTTTCCCAGTCATTCAATACATACGACACAATGTTCTTCCGGATATCAAAAGTGAGCCTGATATGGCCATGCAATATGTAACACAGAGAATGGAAAAGGCAGGTGGCATCTCCGGGCATGCAAATCCAATCAGTAAGTGGCAGTTCTTTGATCGATGGTGATCACCTCGATAGACATGTTAATGGGGCTATGGTTAGAACGGTAAAGGAAATGGGTACCTGAACAGTAACCTAAGTCTAAAACACCTACACAATAACTATAATCGTAATAAACGAACAATAAAACTGCGGAGAAGCTGTGGATTAAATAAAAAGGCTGCAGTTATCAGCACAATAAAACAGCAGAGAAGCCGTGGATTAAATAAGGCTGCAGTTATCAGCAGGGAGACATGAATACCGTGGCGAAGCAAGGAAGGGAATGAAGAGACCGGAGCGACGGATGAACTTATATAGGCAGGCAGCCAATTACGTGGGAGGCGTGGGGATGGGGGAACGCAATATCGGCAGGCAGCCAACTACGTGGGAGGCGTGGGGATGGGGGACGCAACGCCGCCTCACACGGCGACCGAGCTGTAGGCTATGGATGCATATATGTACATAAGTAGGATTCAGTTATGACCGTTACGTGTAGAATTTCGAAATGAAACCTGCTTAACTTTTGTAAGTAACCTGTAAGGAATGAGCCTGCCAAATTTCAGCCTTCTACGTACACGGGAAGTTGGAGAATTAGTGATCAGTGAGACAGTGAGGGCCTTTTATTAATATATATATAT
>JANRMT010062835.1:59404836-59429015 GCA_026402145.1 Polypterus bichir lapradei | reverse complement strand
AAAACAATTACATTGACAATCATGTTACGTTATTTTCAAAATGTTTCCTTTTCTTTTTCATTGCTTCTTTAACACACTACTTCTCCGCTGCGAAGCGCGGGTATTTTGCTAGTAAAGATATATATGCCAAATTTCAAGAAGATTGGATAATATTTAGAGGTTGCACACTTTGATCAGTTTTGTAAAAGTAGGCAAAAAATAAAAATTTTCAATGTTAATTACTTTTATTGGGAAAACTAGAAATCACAAACATAATATTAAAACTAGACACTAAGATTAATAGGTAGTATGCAAAACATGTGTTATATTAATATTATTATTATTAATCAACTTTGAACGATGTAATCCCTTCTTTTGTTCGCTTGGTGACGAGTTTTCTGTGATGCTTGACTACCCTCAACAAGAATTGTTTTTGTTGTTCGTCCCTGACCGATTCGTTAAACTTTTTTACCTTAAGAGCGTTCACATGACTTCTTAGAGAATCACTGCAGTATTCTGTCACATCGTGGATCCCAAACAATTCAAAGAACGTCTTTGTTTTATTAGTAACAAAATGGCTCAGGTCTTTTCCTTCAAAAACTAGGTTTTTACCCTCTAATCGTTTCATTTCATTTTTCTTTGCAGATTTGGTTTCTAAATTTTTAGTCATATTTTCCTTATTAAACTGGTTATTTTTCTGAACAAGAAAATGACTGTTCTCTTAAGTACTCACTAGATCTGGGTGCAAGGCAGAAACAAATTCTAGACAGGCAGCCAGACCATGACAGACAGACACACTTCACACATATACTCCCAACCCACCAAAGAGGGTCCAGTTTAAAGGTGTCAATTATTCTTTAACTTGTGTCTATGGGATATATAAATATAATGGAGCACCTGCAGAAAAATCTATGCAGACATACGGAGTATGTGTGAAATTCACATGGTGACTGATTCATTATTTGCATCCAGGCTCCTGGAGTGATAAGGCATCCACTGTAACTACTGTTCCACCATGCCAGTCTGTTTCTGTTTATAGAGAGAATACAGAGTAGGTGGTATATTCTTTAAAATAAATGTCATATTTACAATAAAGTATTTAATATAAATTTTAAACTTGACAGGTTAAATAATTCGTCTTTATATATTTATATATATATATTTATTCTTAACTGCCAATACTTGGAAACAAGTCTCAGCTTATTAGAATGAATAAAAAGGTGTGAAATTGTGACATGCACAGGTTTTTTTTTAATCTAGGACAAATTCAACCATGTGTCTATGAAGATAGCATGTTATAATTTGAAGGAAATTTTAGCTTAGCCATGAGAAGTATAAGACTGAAGGGATAATAAAGAAAGCAATTTTATGGTGGAATTTATTCATTCAAGGTGTTAGAGAATACAATCAGGCTTGTTAATTTTTGTTTATTCAGTTTCTTAAAAAACATACATAAATTGGCATATAAATTACAGCTTTTTTGTGCTTTCTAATCTACCATTTGCAGATGCTAGCTGTAAAATGTACAGTAACTGTAAATAGTGACCTTGAAACAGTCACTCTGCACTTTCTAAGCGAAGTACATGGATGCTCCTAAAGTAAGATGCTAATATGCAATGTTAAAAATTGCTAAGAGGTTTAATTGCTAATCTCTCCTTATTCTGTTTGAATAAATCTTGAAGAAAGATCCAATACATGGACAGATCTCTTTGAACTAATTTCATATTTGTTTATATTTCCGATACCTTTTCCTAGTGAACTCAAAACAGAGGAAAAGGGCTCATAAAATACAGGGTCACAATATGTCAAAGCCTTTACAATCAGTGTTATGAGGTACAAAGCAGGATACAAACATCAGTTTATTACATGGCATATACTTACTGTACACCAGAATAATAAAAATGTCTCTGGAAGGAAACAAGAAGAAACTTAGCTTAACAAAAGTGAAAAAGAAGTTGCTCCGCCCTTGAACTGAACTGGTCTTCAACTACGATGCCACTATGCCATCCCTACAAGAGGTGCAACAAAAAAGGAAGAGCTTGTAAACAGTTGAAAAACAGGTCAAATAATTATTCTTCCAGTATTCAATAAAAGCAATTCACAAGATTATAAACTTACATATGGTGATTGCAGCACCATTGTTTACCATTCAGACTTGGAACGAATTGATGCCACTGAGACTGTTTTTTTTTTTCCAATTAATAAAAGTGGGAGCTAGCAGAGTTATTAAAAATTAACGCAAAACATGTCGAAAAAAGCATGTCAGTTCATATCATCCATCAAAAAACTTATGATCATTTTTCAACATTAATGGACTTATTAATAAAGAGTCTTTGCATGAAAGGTTAATTAGCAACATTACACTGAACAAATAAAGCATCTGCAGGAAAGCATCAAGAAGAATACAACCGTATCAGTGGGGCATGCAAAACTACATTTTACACACGCCACATTATCAGTTTTTGAGTTTTTGACCCAAAACAAGGTGCTTGCTGCTCATACCTTACCAGGCCTCACTCCCTGTGAATTTTTTTGTTCCTAAAATTAAAAATTAAAAATATTAAATTGAAACTGAAACTGACGAGGAAACATTTTGTTACCGTGTTAGAAATGCAGGAACAGTTCGAAAGTGCCTTTCCACATTTTCTTTCTTTGGAATAGCAATGATAGATTGACAGATCAGACAAACGCACTTTGATTGTGACATTGTGAGAAAAAAAATCCTCTTCCAATTCCACATCCAGCCCATACCCTCCCCAAACAATTTTTTTTTAAAATCACTTCTTTAGTCGATATAAATTGGAAGGCTAACCAGATCACAGATTGAGTTTTGCAGTAGCTTGCACGTTTGATCGTGCGTGTGGGATGACCAATGTGTTAGAAGAAAAGAGATCTCAGACTGGCCGCCCTGTATGTCAATCAAGTGGCACATGCCATAGGGAGGATATATGATAGACTAACATTTAAAAAAAAATTTTTTTAATGCAACGCAATCTACCTGCACTACCTTTGCGATCTACCGGTCGATCGCAATTGACGCATTGGGTACTCCTGCACTAGAGGATGTCGAGCCCTCAGGCCATCCTCATTAAGTCTGTTTGGTCAGAGACATTCACACCAGTGGCCTGCTGGAGGTCATTTTGTAGGGCTCTGGCAGTGCTCATCCTGCTCCTTCTTGCCCAAAGGAGCAGATACTGGTCCTGCTGATGGGTTAAGGCCCTTCTACGGCCATATCCAGCTCTGCTAGAGTAACTGCCTGTCTCCTGGAATCTCCTCCATGCCCTTGAGACTGTGCTGGGAGACACAGCAAACCTTCTGGCAATGGCACATAGTGATGTGCCTTCCTGGAGAAGTTGGACTACCTGTGCAGCCTCTGTAGGGTCCAGGTATCGCCTCATGCTACCAGTAGTGGCAATGACCATAGCCAAATGCAAAATGAGTGGAAAAAAACTGTCAGAAAAGATGAGGAAGGAAAATTGTCACCTGTTAAACCATTCCTGTTTTGGGGGTCATCTCATTGTTGCCCCTCTAGTGCATTTGTTAATTTCATTAACACCAAAGCAGCTGAAACTGAGTAACAACCCCCTCTGCTACTTAACTGACCAGATCAATATCCCAGAAGTTCCAATGACATGATGCTATACTCTGATTAAAAAGTGTTCCTTTAATTTTTTCTGAGCAGTGTATTTATGCAGTAATGAAAGGATGGACAATAAAAACATGTTGGGGACACTACCCGGTGACCTTGTATAATTGTAGGGGAAAAAAAACCAAGACAGTTGTCAGTAAAATAGAAGGATGTCAGATGCGAGATCAGAGCTGAACTGGTTCAAAATGGAAGAAACGTTGGCTTTAAATTATCCCAGCGGAAAGAGATGGGTCCAGGATGGTGGACAAAAGTAAAGACCTCTGTGATGGAATGGTAGTCAGTCTTCCATTTGGCAGAGGGAGGAAGAGAAAAGGCATCAGATAACAGAGACACTGCTTGGTTCAGCGGATTATTAACATCACTAGAGCCTTAGGCAGCCTCCAATGCACACACAGATACACGCATATAAGAGAGAGACTGATGTCAGGTTTTATCTTTGCCATTTTCTTTTTGTGAGGCATTTTTGAATTTTCTTTCTTTCTTGCTAATTTCCACTTAAAACTGTTTTACTGGTGTCCTTGAGCTAAGCAAGCTAGGATACAATATCCTTTACTTTAAAAGCCTCTTGTATACTGTTTAAAGTTAATAGGATATTCCTTTTTCTGCCTCATGTAATTTTGATACACTATAGAGTATAACACTTACGCAGTTCTTATAGAAAATAGAAAAGCTAAGAAATATTAGCTGCTCTATAGTGGCTTTCTTCTATTTTCAAATCTATCTTAATCTACGTAAATTAATATGAAGTTGCCATTGTTTGAGATTAATACATAATATAAATACAAGAAATAACAATTTTTTTTTTTATTTTCAAGACAATTCTAACATTCACTTCACAGCTAAAACTTTCTTTCCCTTGTAACATTTATAATCATGCATTCATGCATTCCATACCTGCATCTGTTCTGAAAAGGTCAAAGAAAATGTGCCATGTTAAATGAACATTTGTAAGTGGAATATGTACCATCTGAACTCAAGTTGTTATTCTAATCAATAACTCTTTTATTATCCTCCACAATATTCTCCTGCATGCTTTGGCTAAACCAAAAAGATATGCTCTCCTTGATAATTTACATGAGAACTCTGCTCTTTTTTTAACTTCTTCTTCATAATTAGTTCCCATATGCCAGGATACTCAGAAAGCTAAATGTATTTTGTATGAATTTTTCCATGCCTTGTTTAAAAATTAATTTATTGTTCCCATCCTTTTGTTGTTACTGTGTTAATGATGTCATGCTGTGGTTTCTCATCATATTTCGTATCCAGGGACACTTTCTTGTTGCAGCTTTTCACATTGTCAAATCTCTGTTACTCAAGAAAAAAACAGCACCAGCAATTCACTTGTTTTTAACATGGAAAGGCACTTTTGCTAGTCACACCTTACACTATTTAATATGTCTTGCATCTTTGTGGGCAATTAGAAGGAGTCAAATAGGAAACACTTGTCATCTTAATGCACACGTTTTTAAAATCAAGTAGCACTTTTCTAGAGAGGCTGCTGGAAATTAACATTTTTTATTACTGGTCCTACATTGCAAAAAGCCAATAATTAACAAATTATTTACTTATGTTTTTTTTGTAGAATGGAGTTACTGATACAAATAAATAATTGTACATGAACTGTATTCAGTTTAAGAAATAGAAATAACAATGTATTGCTGAACACCATGACTAAGGAAACAGGATAACTGAATATATCTAAAAAACGGTAGAATGGTGGCTCTGAGGCTCTAAGGATGTGCGCTGATATCTGGGAGTTTGCTGGCTCAAATGACATTACTACCAGAAGAGATCCTACTCCATTGGGCCCTTGAGCAAGGGTGTTAACCTGAAAATTGCCCCGGGGTGCTGTAGAATAGCTCACCCTACAGTCTAACCTCTAAAATTCATATGGAAGATAATTTCCTCAATTGGTTTAATAAAGTATATAAAGTTAAAAAAAAGAAAACAAATAACTCTCAATCTGTTGTTCAAAGTTATAAGGTGAATGCTTTTTTCATGGTTTAAGACTTTTGTATAAGACCTCTATCTAATCCTTAGGGAAGTGCATGGGCACATATATTTATATAAAAGTTAAAATCTATACTATTTAAGAAAATTTCTATCTGTGCATTAGTAACACTCTGTTGGATGAATTTTACATTAAAGGATAAGTAAAAAAAATAACTAACCTACTGCTGCATATTTTATTAGAGCTAATGGGAATCGGGGTCCCATTGTGGGAAAAAAGCCCTAAAACTTTTTTGAACATTGTCCATTTTTCAAGTCAAAATTTTACAGAGTATTGATCTACGCCATGAAATTACTTACATATTGCAAAACAGTGTATTCACATTGTATTAAGAAGAAAAAAAGCAAACGATAAAATATCATTGTGAGATCAGCCATCTTGAAAGGAGATCAGCTGTGCATTTTACTGTGACGCTCAACTTCCTCTGTGGCACCTTTCAGCTCCTGGGGATGTGGATTTACTTCAGAAAGTCATCACCAAGTGCTCTTATTTACATTAAATGTTGACACCAACATGTGACTTGCTGCTGTTCTGTAGACATGTAGATCACAATAACAGAAAAAGATCTCACTTTTGATTGCTTATATTTTCACTATACAGAACTTATTGTGTTATTTCACAAAGATACTTCCTGCTGCTGTATTGACAATGTATGCATGTGCTTTGCTGTGAGAGAAAATTATAATCATATTTTTTGTGTCTACTCACTTGTGAACAGTGAGATCACCATATTCAACATTTTGCTAGGTTTCATAGAAGTTTTCTCACATTACTGTAATTCAGTTATAAATGTTATCCACAATTGTTTTAGACAATTTATTGACTGACTATACAAAAGTACTGATTTCAGAAACAATGTTTAAATAAGTCATACTAATAGATAAAGTTTTTCTTGCATTTTTCTGCTTTATGTGTATAAAACTGAGCTGTAGACCTGCTCTTTGAAGAAGCTGAATTTACCATGGCAGCTGGTGCTTGCTAGATTAAAATGATGCTCTTATTTAGGGATAATAACCTCATTACCTTCCAGTGAAATCAATCACAATATTAAATTTTCTAAAGAGATCAGTAACTTTTATACACCATGGCATGATATATTTGATTGTTTACCAAATATGTCAGACTTTAGAAGGGGATTTTATCAGAAAAGACAAATTGCATTTCTTTGACTTAAATAATCTCTTTAAGGCTTTTGAGCTAAGTATAGGCAAGCTAAATTTGTTAAAAGCATTTTTGAAAGTAAACGATCAGGCACGACTTCAAATATATTTACTGCTTATATACTTAAAGTTTTTGATATTCTTGGTTTCAAAAAATACTGACGTTTTAGAGGTTGTGATGTAAACACCAATACTTTGCAAAGCAGACAAACAGCTAATATATCCATAGGAAAATTTAAACAGAATTAATAACTCTCTGTTTATTCATTTTAACCCTATATTTTGACTGTTTGCAGTATACTATATATGTGTAACATTAAGGACAAGTTCGGTGTTTCTCAAGTTGAAGTTATTTCTTCACAAACAAGTCTGCATTTGCTACCTGAAAATCTGGTCGAAAGTGTTTTTTTTATAAATTCTAAAAAATACAAAGCCAGTCCCTGTGATTTATAATGGAATCTTATGAGCATGAGGTGCCACTACAAAAGAAAGGCCTAAAACTTACCAATGAAACGGTAAAAGTTTTGATATAAGAAAACATGCCTTCTGTGTTTGTGATACATGTTTTTAACAACAAAAGGGATCTGAAAATAATCATTTTTCCAGATATTTCTTTTTTTTTTTTTTTAAAGTAAGGACAAGTGTTCTGTTTGCTTCATGGCAGGAGTTCCCACATAAATATGAAAGTAAACAGTTTACAGTGATTTTGTCTTTCAAGTGGAATCTGTACCATGGGGTGAAAGGGTATTGTGGAAGAAGACAAGCACCAAGATAGCACCCACAGCTGATCTTCTTTTAAAAGGACTGCATCTCATAATAATATTGGTGGGTTTTGTTTGTTCAAAATGAAATGTGTAAGCTGTTTTGCAGTGTTTGTGTAATTGCAAGACCCAGATCAGTAGTTGTGGACACATTCAGTATGTAGACTTTTGGGGTTTTTTTATATTGAATTTATTTAAATCAAGTAACATTCCATACAAATAAAAGAAACTTAACAAGACTAAATTCAATTCAATCCCCACCCATGAGAAAGAGAGGAAGGCCAACAGACAGAGTAAAACTTAAAGAGAAGAAAAGAGGTATGAGAATCCTTTTCCTCAATATAAATACTTATTCCAAAATGTTTTTGATTAGATTCTTCCAGGTTTTAGAAAAGTTTTGAATAGTACCTCTAAGTGAGAATTTGATTTTTTCCAGTTTCAAATTAAATACAACATTAGTTACCCACTGACTTAAAAGAGGTGGGCTAGGATTCTTCCAGCTGAGCAAGATATATCTACATGCTAATCATGAAGTAAAGGCAATTACAGTTTGTTTTTCCTTCTCCACTTTAAGCCCATCTTGGAGAACACCAAACACAGCTGTTAATGGGTTAGGAGTGATTGTGACACCAAGGATGTCTGAAGGGAATTCAAATATTTTGATCCAGAATGATGTTAATTTGGTGCACATCCAAATCATGTGGCCGCACTGAAGCTGGAGCTCCATTGCAATGTGTGCACGGTGGAGCTTGCCCTGGAAACATTTTGGGCAATTTTAAACAAGACAGATGTGCTCGATATAAGATTTTAAGTTGAATAATTCTATACTTTGTGAATATGGAGCTAGAAATCTGTGCATGGCTACCTTCAACTCCTTTTCTGAAATGCTGAGTAAGAGATCTTTTTCCCACTGTACTCTGGAATCTTTGAAAGAAAGGGATTTTAAAATGTTTTTATATATTATGGAAATGTGTCTGAGTCTTCAAGACAGATCAGTATTTCTTCTAGAATAGAAATAGATGGGAGATAAGAAAAATTGGGCAGATCTCATTTAGCAAAGTTACTAATTTGGAAATAGTGGACAAACTATGTACAGTAGATGGGAAGCTATTTCTGGAATCCAATTGTTCACTGGATGCAAAGACATTTTCTATATACATATCTCTAAATGATTTAATCCCGTACGTATTCCAAATATTAAAAACTGAGTTTGAGAGGGTGGAAAAAGGTGGTTAGTGTGTAGAGGTGCCACAGATGAAAGCTTCTCTGACTTGAAGTGCTTCCTACATTGGTTCCATATTCTGAGCTAATGAAGGACAATTGGGTTGTTAGTTTATTGATGATAACTTGTGTTTACTGTGGTACAAAGCAAGGAATATAAACAAGTACTGCAGGATTTTATTTCTAATGCAGACCAAGCTTATGTATGTTCATCTGTTTGTGTCAATGTCCAGGTTTTTATAGCTTTTATAAAATTGAAAGTTAGGTAGAGCCTTGCCACCTTCTCCTTTAGGTTGTTGTAGGGTCACCCTTTGGATGCATAGATGTTTCAAATTCCAAATAAATGAGGTTATGAATGAATCTAATTAAAAAAAAATGATGTGTTAATGGATATGGGGATGCTTTGAAATAGAAAAAGAAGCTTAGGAAGGATATTCATCTTGACAGTGTTAATTCTCCCTGCAAAAGTGAGATGGAGGTTAGAGTATCTATGCATGTCTTGTTTTAAGTATTTCCATGCAGGCAGCAAAATTTAGTTGCAAAAGATTATATTTACTTGTGATGTTTACCCCTATGTATTTAAACTGTTCTGCAATGATAAAAGGGAAAGTTGCCAATCTAATGTTGTGTGCTAGAGAGTTCACTGGAAAAATCACACTTTTATTCAAATTAATTTTGAATCCAGATATCTGCACAGAATTTTGTGGATCTTATATAAATACAGTACATATATATATATATATATATATATATATATAGTGGTATATGACCGGCTTGTCATCCCGGCCAATACCCCCAGGCCGCCAGATGGAGCCCTCCCTGCAGTATGAAGGTGCCCCGAAGACTAGCAGGGAGTCATGGACAATGTAGTTTTTATACACAGCCCTGCTGGATACCACAGGGGCCGCAAGAGGGAGCTGCAGGGAGGACCGAAGAGTCATATGTGCCCTATAACCCGGAAGTGCGTCATAGGAAGAGCGACGACAGAAGTGGCGTACTTCCAGGGTGAAGAAAAGGACTTGTACCTAACCTGGAAGTGATAAAGAATCACATGGACTGGGGATTGGGAACACTTCCGGGTCAGGGAGAATAAAAAGACTGTGGGAGCTCCCAGATGGGTAGCTGAGCTGGGAGGAAGGGTGGCAACGCGTCTGGGAGTGGTGGAGAGTATTATTAGTGTGATTATTGTGTGTTATATGAGTATAGTGGAGGAAAGGGTGCTTTGTGCACTGATGAATAAAAATAAAGTCAACCTTTGGACTTTTTCCTGGTGTTTGGAGTCTTGGACAGGTGTTCAAGGGAGCGATAGCGCCCCCTATCTGTCACAATATATAGTATCATGTCATCTGCTTATAGTGATATTTTTTGTTCAGTTTCTTCTCTGATAATCCCCTTTATCTCAGATGTATTTCGAAAGTAAACAGTGAACAGCCAATGGCTCAATGGGAATTGCAAATAGCAGGGGTGACAGGGTGCATCCTTGTCTAGTACTATGTTCTAGTTTGAAGTAGGCTGAAATAGTGTTGTTAACACAAACTGAAGTTTCTGGACTGGTATACAGCAGTTTGATCCATGTACATATGTTCAGTCCAAACCCAAATGTGTGCAATATAGTGAATAGGTAGTCCCATTCAACCATATTGAATGCTTTTTCTGCATCCAAAGATAAGATCTCCGGGGTTTTGGACTTTATGGGTGAATATATTACATTAAAAAGGTGTCAAAGATTGGAAGCTAAGCTTTCATTATATTTTTATGGTCAATGATTTTATCTCTGTCTGTGTTGGTAAGTACTGGTACTGCATTGCGAACTTCCTGCCTGTAGATTTGTTGAGCTAAGATCTTATTATTGATTTAAAAATGAGTTGTTCCTTCTATTTTGTTGTCAAGAGGTTGAGTTCTGATTGCAAAACCTGTTTTTTCCTATAAAGTGCCTCATTTGGAAACCTGGCATGTTCTTGATCTATTCCGGTAATTTCACTGATTAACTCTGATGCTGTCTTGGTTTCTGGTTTATTTTTCAGGGAGAGATATGAAATAATCTGGCCTATTAAAATGCCTTCACAGTTTCCCAGAGTATTCCAGCAGAGACCTCTGAGGATGCGTTTGTCTCTAAAAAATCTATTTGCTTGGATATGAATTCTGTACAGTTCTTGAATCCTAATAACAAGGGGTTATAAGAGGCAAGCTGCAAGATGAGTATGTGGGGCATAGTGATATGAGCTGCATGATCAGAGGGGCATGGTTTGAGATAACAATAGCGTTGTACTTGCACAATTTGATTGTGTGCAAAAAATTGTTATTTATAAAGAAATAATCAATTCTTGAATAAGAATGATGTACTGATGAGAAGAAGGAATATGCTCTTAAGTTTGGATTTAGAACTCTCCATGGGTCTTATAAGATATGATCAATTACAAACGTGTAATTGTTTTTTCAGTGTTAGATATTATCATCCCTGTGGCTGAAGATCTATCCCGGTCTGGATTTAAAACTCATTTAAAGTCTCTGGCAATTATAATTTTATGAGTGTTCACATTAGGAATGGATGCAAAAATGTTTTGGATGAAGTCTCTGTCATCCACATCGGGTGTGTGTATAGCCCTTCAGATTCAGATACTATATCTGATACTACAATCTGCTTTTCTTTATAGCCAGAGTGGAATATTAAGCCAGTCCAATCTCTTTCCACACAAAACTGATCTTTGCTTAATAAGTCTTCTGTAAAAATACTATCCTGGCGTTTAGACCTGTTAGGTGAGATAATACTTTTTTCTCTTTAATTCATGATTGAGACCTTTGACATTCCAGCTCACAAAGTTCACTGGTCATAGAGACATTGCTTTTGCATTTTTTTGACATTTTAAAAAGTCTTAAATTAAGGTAGTGTATTATTACATAAGATAGCTTTAACCTTAATTTTCCAGTTTTGTCAGATGTTATGGCTATGAAGCCTATTATTGTGTTGGCACTTACAATTGTGGAGGTGCAAAGGATAGATTAGAAATAGCTTCCACATGCCCCCCCCCCCCAACCCCTATCAGTCCCCAACGCCAATTTTGTCTTCCCATGCAAGGCTAGACTTCACAAAGTCCCAGTCCCTAGAGTCAGAGTTCTTTCAAAACAAAACAAGTCCGCCCAGCAGCATTGAAGAAGGATTTAAGTACCGATATCTATTGGCAATAAAGTCCAAATACTGTAAACCTAGAATATATTCTTAAACAGTCCTGAAAGAATAAACCCAGATAATGATGTTAAACAGTACCAATGGAGAAGCAGATAATGTATGATAGTACATCTCTAATACAATAAACCAAGGGTATGATGTTAAACAGTTCCCTTTAGGGCAAAAATAATTATAATTGTAATTAAGAAGTAAAAATAGCTGAGAAGGAAATACTGTAGAATGCTTACTTATGGCAAAATTCTTATTGCAAATGGACTGATATCTGATAGTTGAAATCTCGTTGTTTGATTTAAAGTCCTTTCCAGTTATTTTAGAGAATAGTTCAGCAATGAATTTCACTGGGTTTAGACTTTCATGGTTTTCAGGGAGACTTTAAATTCTGAAATTATTCCTTCTGTATCCATCTTCCATTGTAGCTAGTCTGCCTCCAAGCACTTTGCATTCGGATTTTGCAGCCATTTCTTTTTCATCAGCAGCAGATGCCAGTTGTTCAACAATTTCAATAGGAGTTGTGAACATTTGCTTAACGTCTTCAAGATGAGCACCATGTGCCGTAAATTTAAATGTATTCACATTTTCCTATATTTTTTCCTCAAAGCGATTACTTAAAAGTTTCTCCTGATCTTTAACATTCTGAAGCAGTGCTTTGTTTGCCTTGTTTATGTCCTTCATATCTTTCCTTTTATCCTTTATGTCCCTTCCCCAAAGAGCGGTAGTTATTGTGGTAATCATTGTGGTGATCGCTACCTTCAGCTTGGACTGTTCGTGTCAGTCTTCTCCACACTCCGCAAGTGGAATAGCAAGCCCGGTTAGAGTCAGTACCGCTGACTTGCAGGGTTTAGTTGACAGTGTGGATAATAAAGCCATGCTCAGTTCCAATGATCCATTTGGAACTGACAAGTTCTCCTGGCCTGACTCACTTGCAGTTTTGCTCCCACTTTTGCTCTTGGCTGGAGTCAATACTGCAGCGTCAGGTCCCTGGAGATCTATTCTTTTGCCAGTCAGTCTCTTTCTGAGCCTTTTTTCAGCTACTCATGCTTGTATATACTTGCATGTACTGTAATTAAGGCCCCTCGGGGTCAGTAAATACAGAATACCTCGAGATGATAGTTAAAAAAGGGTAAAATAACACCACTGCTAAAGGAGTTCAGTCTCAGACGTCCATCTCCCGATATGGATGAGACCAACTCTGACTTTAGTTTTTTTAATATCCTGTGCTTCCCTTAAAGTTCTATTATAAAAAATGCCAGGACTGGCTATGTCATTTTTTTTTATTTATAGAAAACTAAATTTTATAACACAGTTTTGCGTGGCAAATGCATATACAGTATACCATGTTTGTGAAGAAATAACTTTGACTTAAAAAATACTGGACTTTTCCTTTAATACAGTTTTAAGCGCAAGCAAACTCCTCAGACTAAATTTAGTATGAAACTTTAGTAAATCTTTTTCTTAGTTTTACAATTGAAGTGACTTGGAGCTCACAGTATTGGAACACTAATTGTGAACTGCTCTCTAATCTACATTTAATTATATATTCATTTGACAAATAAGATTACAATGTGCTTGTCCTTCACAGGAAATATCCATGCATGCATCACACTCACATGAGGTTTGACTTACATTCACTAATTAAACTAGCAAACATATCCCAAGAAATATCAGAAATGCCCAACAAGGGAGAACAATTGTAAAAACTCTGGACTTCTAACCAAAAGAACAGGATCTTTATAATTGAAGTATTTATTCAGACGAGACGACAAAGAAAAGAGCAGAAAGCAGTTGCCTAAAAGGTACCCCATCTTAACAAGTGCCAAAACTGTTATTTAATGGTAAATCCAATAATATAAATTTAAAAAAAAAATTCATAAACCAGAAATCAGAAAAGAAAGTAGTACTTACAGAGAACTCCGTCCAAATCCAAAGAACCACTACTGGGTCTGTCTTGCTCATAGCCCTTTATTACTAGAAAGAAGATCCAGAAGCAGTGATGTCAGGCTGGTCATGTCTCATGGTGCTCCGTCTACAAAGTAAAGGAAACATAAGAACATTTAAAGAGATAGTATATAGATGTTTTCAAATATAACACAAACCATAAAAAACATAAGCTCTTTGTTGCTACTAACATGCTTTTAGGAAAGTCAAATACAGCAAAAAATGTTCAAAAGTTCCCTTGTGTCAGCACAGGTGTGATAGCAAACCAAAAATGCCATTGCCCACTTCAAGGGTTTATCCACAAAATGGGGCATGAGAAAGGTAATATGTGCAATGTCAGAAAAAAAATGGACTGTAATTCCTGACAACTAGGTGGTTGTCATTTGGACCATTGGGATTTTTCCAACTGAGTGTCAGAGATTTAAGGGACATTATAAAAAGCTAGTCAAATGTAGCCAGGGTTTAAACACAAGAAGAGAAAAGATTAATTACATCAAATTTAAAGACAAAAACATAACTGATATAACTGTAATTTACTTTATTTGCCATTTACAATTTCTTGCCAATGGAATTTTTATTTTATGCATACTGCAACTTTAAGAGTTTAGGGGTCAGAGCACGGGGTCAACTATTTGTACAGCACCCCCAGAGCAAATGCAAGTTAAGGGCCTTGCTCAAGAGCCCAAAAGAGTATCATTCCTTCTGACACTGTTGGGATTTGAACCGAAAGCCTTCGAGTTATCAGCCCAGATCCTTTAGTCACAGAACCTGATATGTCAGGTAGGACCAATGGAGACTCCTAATGAATGAAGATTTAAACAATTAGAAATGTTAAAATCTATCTTCAGGAAAGTGATTGAAGCAGTTGGTAGTGTAGTTACACAGGCCCTCATGTATAAATGCTTACATAAAAAAATATTGCATACATATGTTTCCATGCTCATTTTGAGATTATAGAAACTAAATTTGGTGTAAAGCCACAAACATTTTCACGGCAGCCTTTCATATGTATGTAATTTTCTGCTCGGTTTTTCAAATTGGCAGCACACAGCTTCAAAGAAAATGTTCAGAGAGCTGTAATATCATGAATGTAATGTATTAAGAATGGCAATCGCTGCCTGCACGCTGCTGTTGGTGTAAGAGAAAGCCCGTTTAAGAAGCACATACATACATAAGAAGCACGGGGGACACTTACAATAGAAAGAACAAAGAACAACTTCTCAACTCATGACAGTAGAGACATTGGTAGGCAGTGTGGATGATGAAGGGGACAGCTAACAAAAACAACAGGGTCACCGTTTAAATAACAGATAAAACTTAGCTTTCTTTCTATAACTCATTCTACAAATAAACCGGGGCAGCAGTGAGTACTTTGGCTAGTTTATAATACATTTTAGTTAAGTCACTAATCTTCAGGAAGTTGATGATGAAAATATGACCTAATTTGGTGAGTTTGTGCAAGTTTTGCTATTTTTTACCTTTTGATGTAGGTTAAACACTTTTCCTATGTGACATTTTTGATAATATGCTTTTAAATCCATTAATTTAATTCATTGTTACTTGTCATTTAACTTCTCACATGCCTACATTAAAATATTAAAAGAAATTCAGCTACATAATTGTTTTCTCTGTGAATTACATGTTTAACATAAATAACCTATTGTTGACAAGACACTCAATGAATAATGAGTTTCATTTAATTCTTTTTAATATGAAATCTGACAAGATTATTATGAATCTGATCATATGCAACAATATAGATATAATTTTAATAGATAAAAGAATAATTCAAATTTCTCATTTTGAAAAGAAACATGCTTTATTCCTCTGACAGCCAAATGTCATACATATGTTAGGTTATTCAAATGCATTGAAGAGCCTTCGCCTGCTGCAAATGGATGTAATCTTTAAATGGTTGGGTGTATCAGGAATAGAATGAATAGACTATGTAAGGCTGAAACAAAAAAGACAAAGTGCAAATAAAAATTTTCAAATGACAGAATAGACAAACTGGTGTAATTTCAAAAGAAATAGAAAAGATCAGAAAAAGTATGGTAATATTAATTTGAAACTCATTTTTAACCTTTCATTCAAATTGGTTCAAGTGTAAAGTGGTATGTCTTTATTCCTATAACTCTAAGGAAATACCAGAAAATGACAGAATAGACAGACTAGTTTATGTTTGGTTAGGTGTGCCGTAGTAATATAACTACAGTAAATGTACAAATAATTTTTATATTATGATGCTGAAGAAGGGTTTGAGAATCCAACTGTGGACTCTAGTCAGTGTTACAATATATTCATACGACTGTCTTTTTAACAATACTTAATCTGTATGTATAATCTTCATTTGGATCTTGATCTTTGTTTGTCCGCGAATGAATTAGAAGAAGAAGCACTAGATGGCAGTAGATAGACAGCTAAAACATAGGCATTGCATTAAGAATCTCCTCCAGGCTTATACTACTGAAGACGCCAGTCACACCTCAAAACACAGACATTCAAACTAAACAAATTGTTGTGCTTTAAATTAACTAAAGAGATCTTCATTTAGATCTTGATCTTTGTTTGTCCGCGAATTCCACGCATGCGTAGACCACCTTCCAGTTTAGTACGTTGTTGTTACTCACGGATGTCAACAATGTGCCGGAATAATGAAAGGGGTGGTGGACAGTGTTACGCTGGTTAACTCCTGAGGCCTGGTTAGAGAATGAGATTGCCGAAGATAAAAGGTACGTGCATACGTAACATATGAATGAAAGAAAGACGGTGCGTAAAATGAATGACAACGTAACAGCACGTTCTGGAAATTATTATTGTTACATTGTAGCTGGCGAGTGCTGCGCGTCTCACAGTTGTACCGTGGCTTGCTCACATGTCAGTGAAGTGATCCCTATTTATGCTTTAAAGAGCCTGGATACCTATGTGTCCCTCTTTTATAACCATTGCTCTTTGTATATTGCCTTACTCTTTGGATTACCACAAAGCAACCTGCGAGATTGGAGAAAGGTTGAGAAGAGATCGTGAGAGGAAACGACAGTGTTGTGAAAACGAGATGGACTGTGAACGGACAGAAGCAGAAATGCTCCTAACACCACCACATAATTACGATTCGGACAATGATTCTGAGTAGGCCGTTCCTATCGAATCAATATCCAAGGGCTTTCTTTTGTAACTAGGCTGACCCGCCTTTTAAGGCGACCGACTTCTAATTTGACCACTTCTTAAGGCAATTCAATATGCAGATCAATTTGATATTTTATACAAACTCATTAATTTGGTTATATTGCATTTGAGTGGTATTACTTTAATACTCATAGTTTCTGTTATTTTTGTGATGAAATTTAAACTTTTTTCTATATTGAGGTCGCCCTTTTGAGCCCCCCTGATATTTACTACGCGGTGAGGCATTTGTACTCCATCAACATTATTTCCAGAGACATAATTTTGTTTATTTCTCCAGCGCATCGCGCACAAAAGCAAGGGAACGATGGGAGCACCAGAACTCTGCTCACATCATGTCGCTTCGTACCGCAAGCTGCAAGTAGTAAGTCTGTGATAAGCTGAATACCGCTACGCTTTCCACTCACGGGACGGAAGAACAATCTCGACTGCTTTTATATAGTAAGAAAGAAGAAGAAGATATCGCACAGTCTGGAGTAGAAAATCATCTTTTACCTGGAAAAACGAAACTACAAATCCCATCGTGCATTGCAAAATGGACGGGGCGTGTGTGAAACTCTGTGCTACTCGCACAGTCTGGAGCAGAAAATCATCTTTTACCTGGAAAAACGAAACTACAAATCCCATCGTGCATTGCAAAATGGACGGGGCGTGTGTGAAACTCCGCGCCTGCGTAGCACTCACGGGACGGAAGGACAATCCCGACTGCTTTTATATAGAAGGATTTTGTTTCCCTTATAAAAAATCATAATGCTGTGCGACGAAGGGCCCAGTTCACGACTGGCAGCCACGTTTAAACAGGGAGCCCTTCACAGACAACTTTAACACGTGCAACGTAGTTGGGCGCACATGGCTAGTATTCTATATTCAGGAAGATAATGATGATTCCTAATGGTCTGAGTAATAAAGAAAATGATTATATACATAATTGTGTTATGTTTTTTGTGAACGCTGACTACTCTATTTAATCTGACAGCAGACTTGTTTGTTAACTTAGATGGGTGTGAATGTGACAATATAGCACACATTTCAAAAACAGTAGTTTAGTGCATCTGTCCTGAATAACATGCACACCATTTAGAAGGCCAGCAGATCACAGAATCAATGCATTCCACATTGCACACTCCACAGTTGCATATTTAGTAATGGACTTCACAAGATTAATGTGTGTAGTGTGGTCAGCAGATAATAAATGGATGTGCTAAACTGGTAAAAGAAAGTCCACTGCAAATACAACTTTGTTGACTAGAAATTGTATTCGTATTTTGTTTAACCAAGTATTATCACATGGGCATAAAAGTCATCTTCTTTGAAGCTAAGCCTGGCATGTTGGACAATGTGAAGACATCCCTTTTTGCCTGTGCCTAGGAAATGGAGTCCAAAATTCGTGAGCATTCAGATGCAATTGTCAGAGAATAAACTGAAGAACTGTGTAACAGATGTGCCGTTCTTTGGAGTTCTTAAGCTGTTTATATATGTAAAAGTTAAAAGACTCAATTAAAAGCAAGGTAAATACTGTATATAATTTCTTTAGTATCATCTTGTAATATTTCTGTCATGGTTACAGGGAAAGCAGCAGTATGGTTACAGTTCTAAAAGAAGACATTCCCATGGAGCATGTACCCACTTCTGGACATCAGAACATGACCTCTGGTGGTTCCTTATGCATCATTCTCCATTAGACTTTAAGATGCATTAATTCTCCCTGGTTATGGAAAACAGTTGCAGTGTAAGGTTAAGAGGATCAGAAGAATAAATATCAGAAATTAAGCAAAAATTTATAACCATAAAACCAAAAATGTCAAGATGTCAAAACCAAAACAGTATCCAAAGTTATAGTCAGAGAAACAGGAGTGAGAGATTTGAAAAGTGAAAAAGTTCAATAAAAGAAAACATAAGTACAATTTTAGAAATCTACAATATATGAAAACCATGATGCTCACAATGCTGATCTTTATATCATGAGTATGATGACATCATGCTTTACACAACTCCGGCTGGTGGCACCAAAGGAAAACAGAACGGCATTGAGAGAGAATGTCTTTGAAATAAACTCAAAACAAAAAATAAACATTAATAATGGATTCCTTCTACTTCAAAACCCTAATTCACATGCAACATTTTTATTTTCTAATGGCACTTTATGGTTCTTTAGCAGACACTGTGCTTCCTCATAGAGCTGTTGGGTCAAAAAGCACTATTTCATTCTGGAAAAGGTCCTTTACATAGGAAGTTGGTTCTTTGTGATTTGCAAAACCTCTTAATATGTGGGAAAAAATGGAAATCTTTAATGTATTGTGCTCTTCAAGCAGGATAGTAACAGATTTAAAAATACTGAACTTTGCCTTTGTTATTGTATGTAGCCAGAGTCCTTTTAAAATCATGAGCCATTGGTATTTCACAAATCTGATTTCATCTATTCATGGTTATTTACTGTATAGAGCCTGATACGATGTAAATAAATAAAAGGTTCTTTCTAGAACTTTCATGTAGGGTTCTTTAAGGGAACCAAAAATGGTACTCTATGACATCACTCTGAAGAAACACTATGGTACCTTTATTTTTAAGAGAGTATTCACTTATTCCAACCTGACACATATGGATAATACTAACTGCTATGCCCAAGTCCTGCTTACAAACCACAGCTCAGCATTTAAAACCGTTACATCATTAAAACTTATTTCCAAATTCCTCATGGTAGGCTTTAATGCCATTCTCTACAACTAGATTTTGGACTTAGCATATGCAGAATAGTAGCATCACATCCTCTTCCTCATTGACCCTCAACAGAGACACTCCACAGGGTGATATGCTGAGCCTCAACCCATCCTAGTTCAACTATGACTGTGTGGCAAAACACAGCTCAAACTCCATTACAGTTCCTCATCATGTTACTATTATAGTTGTAATTACCAGCAACAGTCAGAAAACATACAGAAAAGAAAGATTGCCTTCTAACCCAGTGTCACCAGGACAACAGTCTCACCCTTAATGACAACAAAACTAAGGAGCTGGTCATAGACTTCAGGAAGCATATAGCAGATGACTCAACATCTACATGGGCAGCACGGTGGCACAGTGGTAGCACTGCTGCCTTGCAGTAAGGAGACCTGGGTTTGCTTCCCAGGTCCCTCCCTGTGTGGAGTGTGCATGTTCTCCCCGTGCCTGCGTGGGTTTCCTCCCACGGTCCAAAAACATGCAGGTGAGGTGCATGGGCGATCCTAAATTGTCCCTAGTGTGTGCTTGGTGTGTTTGTGTGTGTGTCCTGCGGTGGGTTGGCACCCTGCCCGGGATTTGTTCCTGCCTGGCACCCTGTGTTGGCTTGGATTGGCTCCAGCAGACTCCCGTGACCCTGTGTTGGAAGATGACTGACTGACAACATCTACATCAGAGGGAATGCAGTTGAAAGTATGAACAGCTTTAAATTTCTTGAAGTGACCAACAGTGATGAACCAAAATGAGTACAAGACATTTTGGCTCTTGTCAAAAAGGCTTACTGATTCCTTTACTTTCCATGGGCAAAATGTGTACTTCTCTATTTTCACTAATATACAGGTGCCCAGTGCAGCCCATTTCCCTTTAGGGATTTATACGATGTACCAAAAATCCTCAGTAGCTGCATAACATCCTACTACAGCATGTACTTGGCTCAGTTTTGTAAAGCATTTTTGAGGATGGTGAAGGTGACATCAAATTTTACTGACACACAGTTACTTCCTATTGCTAAAGACCATAGCCATCACATGTCTTGATCTTCCTTTCTGGCAAACTACACAGGACCATGTGCACTCTCACCATTAAGGGGATATTTCTGTCCACAGGTTGTAAAATTACTAGACAGCCAGTCATAATCAATATTGCATATGTTCTTGACATAATAACAAATGTAATAACACATTAACAAATACTGCATGTGTTCTTACTTAAATATAATGTATATATTTTCTATAATTGTACATGTATAATTTTTGTGTCTCTGTTGTTGGTATTGTACTACTGTAACTATTCTATCAGGACAGGCAAGTCATAGTTTCATTGCGCCTTGTACACATGACAATAAACTTGAACCTAGGTACCTCTTTATTCCACTTTGATGCTTATTTGAAAAGTTTATTTTTTCTTTTTAATGCAGTACAATCTTAAATTTTATTTTTGAAACGTTGACCATGTGTATATTAAAAATATATCTGTGCTCACGAACAGCAATATACCAATACAAAAGCAGAGACTTTTGAAAGCATTTTTTGTTATGAAAAAACAATGACATTTAGTGCACTTCAATTTCCTGAAGAGGATATTAAATTCTGAATGGGTAAGGCAAATGTCGCTACTTTAGCTTTATGCAGGCTACTGTAAGTCTAACAGCTTGAAGATACCAGGATACTTTCTATGTTCATTTATTAAATAAATGCTTTTTAAAAAATATAAAACATTTTTACTGTTAAATATGATGAATGGAAGTATGGCCTCTGAAGGCTGCCCCAAGACAATACAAAGAGTTTTGAAGAAAAATTATAAATTGAACTCAAATAATGTAGAGAAAGTGCATAATATCATTTTACTTTAGTTAATTCTTTCCAGCAATTTCAGGATTTCTATTTTGTCAGCTTTGCAATCTGTCCATCAATCCTTTGTTTAATGTATTAAAATTGTCATTCCTATTGGCTATTTGAAACATAGTGAAATATATTTTAGTGAATCATTTTGACATAAAAGGGGTAATTTCTGAAGATGCATTGCTAAAATTCTTTAAATTAAACCTTATGGTCTTCCTTTGATATCATATTTTGTCATTTCCAGATGGCATATTTATTTTCATGTATTTTTGTGCCATCAGTGCTGCACAGAATAACAATAAAGGACTATATGAGTAATTTATAAATATATGCAACAAAAGACAGACTGAAGAAAGACTGTCATGAAATGGCGGTCCACAAAAAATAAAAAGAAATGATTTCCTTGCACTTGATCACTGGACCAATTGTTTTATTTTGAGTGTCAGAGCAGTTGTATACCTGGTTGTTAGGCAACATTAAGGGCAATACACAGAACAGGCACTCTAACAGTAAAGAGTACAAAGTCATTTGTGAGGAAAACAGCCAAAATTCTTTAAATTGCATTTACATATTTGGAATACTTTAAAAATCAGGTTATTTCTTTGTTGGGGAAGCAATACCAGAAAGACATCTGAAGTATTTGTATGCCCAAAACTATACCTTGATTCCCTCCACACTCCTAACCAAAGAGTACAGGTCTTCTGTGTGGAGACTTTATGGGTTGTAGTGTGTCTGGAGCCAAGTACAACATTTTTTGCATTTAGGGTTTGTGTTTTTTGCATTCAAAGCATTGTGTGTTAATAATGTCATCTGAGTGTGATGTTCAGAAGCGTTGCATGTTTGCTTCTGCAGGACATCACACATTCTGGAGCAATCATGTCTGTGCTCTTCAAGAAGGTAGAAGGAGCGGTGAGCTGATTAGCCCAAACAAATGAAAGAAAAAAATGTTTTTATTTAAAGGTTTAAACTTGAACTTTATTTTGCAAATCCTCTTTTGCTTTGTTTGTTTCAGCTGGTCTTTCCCACATTGAAGAGCAAATATTTTATTTTGTTAAGCAAACTGTGTCTTTCAGGCCTGCTACTGTTTCTGTGAAACGGCAACAATGCAGTAAACAACTCGGACTCCGTTAAGATGATCATCCAGCCAGCTAACCTCCAGACAACAGTTCTGTTTCTGTATGGTTACTCATTCAGTCAGATTGTTCATTTGGCTTGCCATTTGCCAGGTGGAAGTGTCTCTGTGTTATTTTCAATGCTGCTCTTTAATTAAGTTGCTGGCTTGTCTCTTTTTTGAGTCTACATGGCTAACTTTTTCATCTAAGTGGTAACAGCCTTATTCCTGTCTTGTCTGCTTAGCTAACTTGGTAGGAAGCAGCTGCCTTCATTCTTTTGTCTGTGCACCTGGCAGACATAAAACCCTTGCAGGATGGTGCTTTTATATAATTTAAGTTAGTCACACCTACAGTTAAAAAGTACCAAGATTTTTTTAATGTTACTGTATTTTTTGTGTGCATTCCATTTAGTAATTTGCAACAAATGCTGAAAATGTGTGATTGATACACGGCACAATAAGAGAATCCAGCTTGTGGAGTAAGATTCCTATTTTATATACCTTTAAAATTTACTGTATAATTTGTCTTTACGTGAAGTGGTGGCTCTGTGGCTGAGGACCTGAGCTGGTATTTGGAAGGCTGATAGTTCAAATCCCATTACTGCCGGAAGGGATCCTACTCTATTGAGCCCTTGAGAAAAGCCCTTAACCTGGAAATTGTGCCAGGGGCGCTATGCAATGGCTAACCCTGCATGCTGACCCCCAAAGTTCATGCAAAAAGACAATTTCCCCTCGGGATTTAACAAAGTATATCAAATCAAAATCGGAAATGTTTAATTTGAAGCAATAATACTTCTTAGAATCCCTATTCAATGACATATTTTCACAAGCATCTATACTAATAAAAGGCAAAGCCCTCACTGACTGACTGACTTACTCACTGACTCACTCACTGACTCATCACTAATTCTCCAAGTTCCCGTGTAGGTAGAAGGCTGAAATTTGGCAGGCTCATTCCTTACAGCTTACTTACAACAGTTAAGCAGGTTTCATTTTGAAATTCTACGCATAATGGTCATAACTGGAAGCTATTTTTCTGCATATATTGTAATGGAGTTGAGCTCGAAAGCCTTTGGGGCGGAGTTTCGTGTGACATCATCACACCTCCCACGTAATCACGTGAACTGACTGTTAACGCAGTGTGTAGAAAACCAGGAAGACCTCCAAAAAGCGCTGAAGAAAACATGCATTATATAATTGAGAAGGCAGCGAAACAATAAAAAGCGAGCGAGTGACATATACTACCATATTCATGAGTGCTGCTACTTCGGAAAGAAAGCAAGGTGTAAACCTAAACTTTAAATTAAGTTCATAGACAGGCTGCCGCTGGCGTTTCTCATGCCCACGGGTAATGCGGGATACAAGTTTAATGAGAGGATGCAGGATATAAACGAGAGTTTTGATCACTTTGTAACTAAGTTAAAAT
>JANRMT010062835.1:59381698-59399125 GCA_026402145.1 Polypterus bichir lapradei | reverse complement strand
ATAGATAGAGATATATATATATATATATATATATATATATATATATAGATAGATATGAGAACAACACTCATATCAATGACAAAACAATTACATTAACAATCATGTTACGTTATTTTTAAAATTTTTCCTTTTCTTTTTCATACCTTCTTTAACACACTACTTCTCCGCTGCGAAGCGCGGGTATTCTGCTATACAACATATAAGAGCCAGAAGAATCTAATATGATGAAAGGTGAAAGATATACTGCATAATAAAAAGACCGCTTATTAAATACTATGCATATTGTGAAGCGTAACACTGATATACTGTATTGAATGTTATATTTTATATCTTTTACAACTTAATAATACAAGTTAAGCCCAATTGTAAACTCACTTGAAATATTACATTTATATTACATAATGTTACATTGTAAGAGTGTACACTTTCTATAATCTATAACATGATGCACATAGAGTTTTAAATATATAACATGTTTAAGCAATAGTACATAAAGGGGGGACTGGGCGGTCTCATGGTCTGGAATCCTTACAGATTTTATTTTTTCTCCAGCCGTCTAGAGTTTTTTTGTTTTTTCTGTCCCCCCTGGCCATTGGACCTTACTCTTATTCGATGTTAATTAATGTTGATTTATTTTGTTTTCTTATTGTGTCTTTTATTTTTCTATTCCTTATTATGTAAAGCACTTTGAGCTACTGTTTGTATGAAAATGTGCTATATAAATAAATGTTGTTGTTGTTGTAAAAATTTTATTTATGAAAATGTGCCAGCCCGCTCTGCAGGGTCCTTCTGCATCTGTTCTCCCTTTCCATTTATTTTCAGAATGTTACCCAGCTGTGGAAAACATCCTGTGTGGTTCCAGTACCAAAGAAAGGGGATTCCAGTGATCCCAAGGACTTCAGACCAGTTGCTCTTACTTCATACATCATGAAGACCTTTGAGGTGCTAGTTCTAAAACAATTATGACCTTTGGTTTCAGAATATCTGGATCCTTTGTAGTTAGCCCATCAGGCACCTATAGGTGTGGATGATGCTCTCATCTACATGCTCTGCTGAGCCTACTCCCACTAGGACACCTCATTCAGGATCATGTTCTTTGAATTCTCAGTGCTTTTAACACCATTCTGTCTCATTGACTGGGAAAAAAGCCTCAAGGGTTTGAATCTTGATGCTCCAACAATCTCTCAGATCATCGAGTACCTGACCAACAGGCAGCAGTTTGTGAGGCTCAGAGACTGTATGTCAGAAATGGTGGTGTGTTGGATTTTGGTCTCGTCCGATGCGAGAGATGGACGTCTGATGTGGAGCTCCGCTAGCAGCGGTGTTATTTTTCATATTATTTGCTCATTATCCTGAGATATCATGTATCTATTCAACCCAAGGAGACTGCTACAGTATATGTAAGCATAAATAAACATGGCCAACAAGAAAGGGGGTCCGAAAGTATCGAAAACTAAAGCTGCACCAAAGCTAAAATCAGCAAACCCTAGCTCAAGATACGGCCTTTCAGAGACAGACCTGGATCAGATGGGTGAAAGCACAGACTCCTCGGGACCACGGTCCGCTACATCGTCGCCGGCTGAGAGCGAAAAGGGGAGCGAATGTATGATCGTGAGTGCAGATCTCGATAGCTCGCCGATCGGAGAAGAACACCTGAAACTGGAAAAGGCCTTGCAGTCCGAGGCTTCAATTACTACACGCGAGCCGCGAATAGCGGGGACACCGGCTACAGTAGAGCCTGCCGCTTCACCTACGGTACAAGAAAGCACAATTGAAATGTCTAAACTGCAGGTGATGTTCGCTGAGCTCATGCAAGATATAAAGAAAAGCGAGAAGGCAAATGAGAAAGCAAGGGCAAAGGCACATGAGAAACTGAGACAGGAATTGAAACAGGAGTTGCAACAAGCAAACGAAACGCAGCGGCTGGTGCTGCAACAGGCAAATGAAAGGCTGCGACAGGAAATGCAACTGGAGCTGCGACAGGTGCTGGGTAAAACTGAAGAACACATTCAGGAAAACTCGGTTAAACTGAGCACGCTTACTGATCAATTGGAGGATCTCAAGGAGACATTCACGACTCGGATTGAAATAGCCAAAAATTTAGCTGCCAGTGCAGAAGAAAAAGCAGTAAATGTCAGCTCTGAATGCAAAAAACTCGGAGACAGACTGGCTGCTTTGGAAGATGGAAGCAGAAGGTATAATGTCAGAATTGAAGGTCTGCCTGAGAATCGAGAAAGTCCAAACCCTGTGAAATTCGCAGCTGAACTCTTCTCTAAAATAATCGGGGAGGACTTTAAAGCAGAATCTGAGACAGCAGCGGCTTACTGCGTACGCAGATCAAATACCGTTAGACCCAGATCTTTTATTATTCGCTTTGAAAGATTATCATTTAAGCTAGAGGTGATGGCACTCCTCAGAAACAAGCAAGATATTATATACGACTGCATTCGTACCTTCCCTGACTTCTTTCCAGCAACAGCTACTAAACGCGCAGCCTTCTACAACATTAAACAGCGGTTACGGCAAGCCAACGTCAAATACAGGTACAGCCTCTTGTATCTGGCCAAACTGAAAGTGGAATTGTAAGGTCAATTCCATGTCTTCGCTAGCAAGGAAGAAGCAGAAAAGGAATTAAGCTGATCCCGGGACTATTCTGATACATAATAGTGAGTCATGGCCGTTAATGATATAGCAAGGACTAATAATCTACTGTCTGATCTACAGTGGGATGCAAAAGTTTGGGCAACCTTGTTAATAGTCATTATTTTCCTGTATAAATCGTTGGTTGTTACGATACAAAATGTCAGTTAAATATATCATATAGGAGACACACACAGTGATATTTGAGAAGTGAAATGAAGTTTATTGGATTTACAGAAAGTGTGCAATAATTGTTCAAACAAAATCAGGCAGGTGCATAAATTTGGGCACCGTTGTCATTTTATTGATTCCAAAACTTTTAGAACTAATTATTGGAACTCAAATTGGCTTGGTAAGCTCAGTGACCCCTGACCTACATACACAGGTGAATCCTATAATGAGAAAGAGTATTTAAGGGGGTCAATTGTAAGTTTCCCTCCTCCTTTAATTTTCTCTGAAGAGTAGCAACATGGGGGTCACAAAACAACTCTCAAATGACCTGAAGACAAAGATTGTTTACCATCATGGTTTAGGGGAAGGATACAGAAAGCTGTCCCAGAGATTTAAGCTGTCTGTTTCCACAGTTAGGAACATATTGAGGAAATGGAAGACCACAGGCTCAGTTCAAGTTAAGGCTCGAAGTGGCAGACCAAGAAAGATTTTGGATAGACAGAAGTGACGAATGGTGAGAACAGTCAGAGTCAACCCACAGACCAGCACCAAAGACCTACAACATCATCTTGCAGCAGATGGAGTCACTGTGCATCGTTCAACCATTTGGCACACTTTACACAAGGAGATGCTGTATGCGAGAGTGATGCAGAGGAAGTCTTTTCTCCTCCCACAGCACAAACAGAGCCGCTTGAGGTATTCTCAAGCACATTTGGACAAGCCAGCTTCATTTTGGAATAAGGTGCTGTGGACTGATGAACTAAAATTGAGTTATTTGGGCATAACAAGTGTGCGTTATGCATGGAGGAAAAAGAACATAGCATTCCAAGAAAAACACCTGCTACCTACAGTAAAACATGGTGGTGGTTCCATCATGCTGTGGGGATGTGTGGCCAGTGCAGGGACTGGGAATCTTGTCAAAGTTGAGGGACGCATGGATTCCACTCAGTATCAGCAGATTCTGGAGACCAATGTCCAGGAATCAGTGACAAAGCTGAAGCTGCGCCGGGGCTGGATCTTTCAACAAGACAACGACCCGAAACACTGCTCAAAATCCACTAAGGCATTCATGCAGAGGAACAAGTACAACGTTCTGGAATGGCCATCTCAGTCCCCAGACCTGAATATAATTGAAAATCTGTGGTGTGAGATAAAGAGAGCTGTCCATGCTCGGAAGTCGTCAAACCTGAATGAACTAGAGATGTTTTGTAAAGAGGAATGGTCCAAAATACATTCAATCACAATCCAGACTCTCATTGGAACCTACAGGAAGCGTTTAGAGGCTGTAATTTCTGCAAAAGGCGGATCTACTAAATATTGATTTCATTTCTTTTTCGTGGTGCCCAAATTTATGCACCTGCCTGATTTTGTTTGAACAATTATTGCACACTTTCTGTAAATCCAATAAACTTCATTTCACTTCTCAAATATCACTGTGTGTGTTTCCTATATGATATATTTAACTGACATTTTTTATCGTAACAACAAACGATTTATACAGGAAAATAATGACTATTAACAAGGTCGCCCAAACTTTTGCACCCCACTGTATTTGTTTAAAATACGGGTTTTTATCATTATATATTCTCATTATTACTTAGTATTACTAGGGTGCTATCTGTTTATGTTTTATTGTGCTTAATTAATTTTTCTTTTTTCTCTTTTTTTTTTTAGCTAATTATTTTATCTCTACCCTAAATGAGACTGTTCAACATCAAACCCTTGGTTTATTGTTATTGCTATTATTGCATTAAGACTTATTATGCTTATTCTGGACAAATTTCTAACACCATCCCCCGGGTTTATTATCTGGGTGTATTATCTTAATGCACTAAGATTGCTGAAGACTATATATCTTTTAAGTGCACAATTTGTTTTTTGTTTTTTTTGACTATATTGGTAATAGATATCTCTATCTTTTAACCCTAAAATGCCGCTGCGTGGGAGCTTGTTTTGCTTTGGACGTGCTCTGTCTCTGGGTATGTCAGAGGACTGGGACTGTGTGAAGTGGGTTCTAGCCTCACTTGGGGAGGCAAAAAGGGAGGGTGGGGGGTTAAGGGGGGGAGAGAAAGAGAGCAGGCTTAATCTATACCTAATATATCCTCTTAATCCTTACAATTATAACTACCAACGTAATAATAAGCTGCATGGCAACAACTCTAGGGGAAATAGGAAATTAAGGCCAAAGCTGTCTCACTTCCAGTTAAGACTATAAAATGACATCAAAAACTCAGAATCAATGTCTCCATGATGAGACAGTTAACTTCGTGAGCTGGAATGTTAAAGGCTTGAATCACGAATTAAAGAGAAAGAAAGTACTCTCTCACCTAACAGATCTAAACACTAAAATAGTATTTTTACAGGAGACCCACTTACTAAGCAAGGATCATTTCCAGCTGCAAAAAGACTGGAAAGGCCAAATGTTCCATTCCAGTTTTACAAAGAAAACTAGAGGTGTGGGAATTCTCATACATAGAACAGTACCATTTGTAGCATCAGATGTAGTATTGGATCCTGAAGGGACATATGTAATGGTCATGGGAGACTTATCTAACTGTAAAATGATCTTGATAAATGTTTATGCACCTAATGTCAATGATAAGGAATTTATACAAAATTTATTTGCATCCATTCCCAAGCTGAACACTCATAAAGTTATAATGGCTGGGGACTTTAATTGTGTTCTAAATCCACTTTTAGATAGGACTTCTTCCACAGGGGGAATGGCATCTAACATAATTAGATAGTTACAAAGTTTATAACTGATCACAACTTATCAGACCCCTGGAGGTTTTTAAACCCAAACTCAAGAACATATTCTTTCTACTCACCAGTACATCATTGCTACTCAAGGATTGATTACGTCTTTATAGACAATAACTTCTTACCTATGATTAAATCTTGCAAATACGATGCTATTGTTATTTCTGACCATGCACCTATGATCTTGGAGCTAAAATTACTAAGCCCCATACACTCACCCCGCAGATGGCGTCTCAACCTGCTTCTATTAGCAGACGAGCATTGTACGGAATTTATATCCAAACAAATCAAATTCTTTCTAGAGACAAATACATCCTCCGAGATCTCTGCAGGAATACTCTGGGAAACTCTTAAGGCCTTCTTAAGAGGACAGATTATCTCATATCTTTCCCACAGAAATAAATTCGAAGCCAAGAAAGTAGCAGAGATAAAAAGCGAAATTACTAGAATAGATGAAGAACATGCCAGACTACCAAGCGAGACTCTACAAAGGAAAAGGCAGGCTCTACATTCAGAACTAAACCTCTTGACAACTAAAGAAACTGAACAACTAATTTATAAATCCAGACATCATTACTATGAACATGGAGAGAAAGCTAATAAGCTTTTAGCTCAACAAATTCACAAGCAAGAAGTGTGCAACGCAAATTTAGTAATCACCAACGTGAACGGATATAAAATCGTCGACCACAAAAATATAATGCACACTTTCAGAGACTACTATAAATCCTTATATACTACTGAGTTTAAAGAGGACAATACACAATCTAATGCATTTCTGGATACATTACAAATACCACAAATAGACAATTTTAGTGCAGAGGAACTTGAGAAACCTCTGGCGTTATCAGAATTACTAGATGCTATAAAGTCACTCCAAGGCGGGAAAGCAGCAGGCCCTGATGGCTACCCTGCAGAATTTTACAAGAAATTCTCCGCTCAGCTAGCTCCTCTCCTATTAGCAACATTTACAGAAGCCAATCTCTTCCTTAAACCTTTCGCCAAGCACTAATCATCGTTTTTCCAAAACAAAATAAGGACTTATTACAATGTGCATCATACAGACCAATTTCACTTCTGAATAACAACGTTAAAATACTCTCTAAAATCATAGCTAGAAGGATGGAGAAAGTGCTCCCCTCGGTAATATCACAAGACCAAACTGGATTTATTAGGGGCCGACACTTATCTTTAAATCTTTGACGCCTGTTTAATGTAATATACTCACCAACTAAATCAAACACCCCAGAAATATTATTATCATTGGATGCAGAAAAAGTATTCAACATGATTGAATGGTAATACCTTTTTACTACATTGGAGTAGTTTGGGTTTGGTCCGAACATTTGTGCATGGATTAAATTACTGTATACTAACCCAGAAGCTTCAGTTTGCATCAACAACATTTGCTCAGACTACTTTAAACTAGAACGTGGTACTAGACAAGGATGCCCCTTGTCACAGCTGCTGTTTGCAATTGCCATTGAATCACTGGCAATACATTGTCGAAATACTGATCAGAGAAATGGTATTAGCAGAGAAGGACTGCAACAGAAAATTTCATTATATGCAGATGATATGGTACTGTATATATCGGACCCAGAAAATTCTGTGCCTGCAGTCTTAACAGCACTCACAGAATTTCAAAAGATCTCTGGTCTCAGAATTAATCTGAATAGAAGTGTACTCTTCCCAGTGAATTTTCAAGCATATAATATTAGATTAGATACCCTACCTTTTATCATTGCAGAACAGTTTAAATACCTAGGGGTAAACATCACAAGTAAACATAAAGCTCATTATCAACAAAACTTCACCGTCTGCATGGAAAAAATCAAGCAAGACTTGCATAGATGGTCAACCCTTCATCTCACACTAGCTGGAAGAATTAACACTGTTAAGATGAATATTCTTCCTAAGCTCCTTTTTTTATTTCAAAACATTCCAATATACATTAATAAATCATTCTTTAAGCAATTAGATTCAACAATAACCACATTTATTTGGAATTCAAAACATCCACGCATCCAAAGAGCGACCCTACAAAGACAAAAGGCAGAAGGCGGCATGGCTCTACCTAGCTTCCAGTTTTATTACTGGGCAGCAAATATACAGGCGATAAGAACCTGGACACAAATAGAAGAACATACACAGGCTTGGTCCGCAATAGAAGTAAAATCCTGCAGTACTTCTTTGTATTCCTTGCTTGGTGCTCCAATAAACACATGTTATCGTGCTCAATTGTGCTCCACTCACTTAGAATTTGGAACCAATGTAGAAAGCATTTTAAGACGGAGAAGCTTCTATCTGTGGCATCTCTGCAAGAGAACCACCTCTTTCAACCTTATTGCTTTTATTTTTTCGCTGCTACAGACTGACAACGAAGAAAAGGGTTTGTCAGCAACTTCTAGTGTCTGATGTCTAAAAAATATAAATATAACTAACGCCGACAAGCAGAATGCACTATACAATATCAAGAGTTAAACAAAATAAGACGCCTCACTCATGGATTCCCGGCTCTTCCAATTAGTATTTACTTTTGCACTGTATCATTATAATCGGTCCTGTTATTAGTATTATAATTAACCTTCATCTTTTCTTGAGATCACATTTAATAGCCTTAAATGTTTTCTTTGGTTTGACTTAATTAAAATGGAGTAGACGGAAAATAAAGGTTTATCCCTGTACTTTGCCATGATATAGGTAAGCACATTTGAGAAAGAAAAGGTGAAATCCTTAAATCAGTTGTTATTATTCGATCAAGTATTAAAAATATTTCATTTATCAATACTTTACAATATTTTGTGGAGCACGAAAGTAACGAATTAGCTACAAAGAAATGACGCCGTCAATGGCTCAACTAACTAAGGTGGTTGCTTTTCAAATTCTGAGCGTAGTGCTAGCCGGCGTTCGATCCGACTTAAAGACTCATTAAAATTAACAATAATAAAAAAAATGATCAGAATTGAAATCTTTATAACCAATTTGAACTAAATAATTTTGAGAGATACTGTGGAAGGATCGCATAAGAGATCTGTTCGGGAATCACCAAAATCGCCATCAAAATGCGATGTCTAATTGCAGATGGCAGCTCACGTATTTACATTAATCCATTTCTATTCATTGCCATTTTGACGTCCATGAACCCCTCCATTGAATAAGGCAGTGGTTCTCAACCTGTGGGGCGCGAAGTAACAAAAAGGGGGGCGCAAAGATGTGAAAAAAAGAAAACAAGAATCAAAAATATGATAAAAACATCTATTGGAACCAAAACAAATTAACTTAAACTACATTCTGATAATAGAAAAATAAATATAGAGTTAGATAAATGTTGATAAAAGTTAAGTAGGTATAATCAAATATGCATCTACATTTCAAAAAAATGTTGGGGGGGGGGGGCGCGATTAAAACTGTTATGAAAACTTGGGTTGCAAATACTTAAAGGTTGAGAAAAGCTGGAATAAGGTGATAACAAACCCACTGTGGTAGATCAGGTTGAATTTGCTCTGCTGCACCAAACATTCAAAGGTGTCAATCCGGAGCACATCAGAGAGGCTGAGAGACACAGTGCAGATCAGTCACCGGCACACAGACACACACGGGGCACTCCAATGTGAGCAGTGCACATATCAAGGTCGGCATTAAAGATTGAGTGCTGAGGCAACAAAAAGCAGCGGGATAAACACATCTGGACCTGCTGTTGAAAAAACATTTGCTTTTAACAACAGCATCCCTCCCTCGTGAACACATCTTCAAGGTCCGGACAGGTGATCAGTAAAAAGTTTTTTAGTCACAGCACAGTGCAATAATAAAATATTTCCTAAAACATATAGTTGTCCAGTCTGTACCATTCCTAAGCAATCTTCCAGTAATAGAGGCGCAATCCCAGTTACTAACACATTAACACTCAAAGTAAGAACACATTCCACCTTATCAATTTAATATTTAAAAATTTAAACCGCTAAACCCGCCATCAACAACTACAAAAACAGTTGAAATCGTTACTCAAATATTCTTTTTGTTATAGACATAAAACAAGATGTACATTTCCATTTGATATATCTTTACTAGTGTTCTCACCTTGCTCGCTCCCGGTCCGCGCTGGAATTTACTGTTTAATAAAAAGAAAAAGAAAATCAGACTCTTTTGGGTCATAATTCACAGTGGGTGGACGTGGAACCCGAACCCACGTATGCTTTATTATGAAGCGGTAACGCTACCACTGCACCACTACTATTTTCGGGAGGGTGGAATATAATGTATGCTTTTAATGTTAACATGTATGTATGTACTGAAGACGAAAACAATTATATATAGATGTATACTATATGACATACCTTCAGTGTTGCATGAAAACGTTGCATGAAACGAAGAATGGATATTTATGAGAGTATTATAGTGAGAGATGTGTCATCACCCATATTGCTAAAGCTCTTCTTTGCAGCATTATGCATTCAACAAGTCGGTGTTTGTATGATGTATAATTTATAATTTTATTTTTTGCCACAACGTATTATCGGGCACAATCATTTAACATGTATTGATCATCTACAAACTTTCATTTCAATGGGAATTCTGTTGAGTTTTTTAACTCTGTTGATGCCATATGTACTTCAAACGGGAGCTCGATGAATAAATAATGAGTCGAAGCTTTGCGCAGAGTACTGAGATTGCGTCATGACGGGCTTTGAACGGGGCTACTGAAGCCTCAGACATGCGTACTACTGAGATCATGACGGGGCTACTGAAGCCTCAGACATGCGTACTACTGAGATCATGACAGGGCTACTGAAGCCTCAGACATGAGTAGTACTGAGATCATGACGAGGCTCCGAAGCCTCAGACATGCGTAGAAATGAGATTGCGTCATGACGGGCTTTGAACGGGGCTCCGAAGCCTCAGACATGCGTACTACAGAGATCATGACGGGACTACTGAAGCCTCAGACATGCGTAGTACCGAGATTGGATCATGACAGGGCTTCGAGCAGACATGGTCACTGGTTACTGAATCTTTGTGAAGCCTCAGCACACTGAAAGGCATTGACCTCTATATTTTGAGAGTCTATCTGACACTTAACTCTCTAGTTATATTTTGTAATTCGTATTGACATTACACATTTCAGTTGATATGGTTAAGCTACAATTCAGGTAGTTGCTGAGAATTAATTATTGTTCTTGTGGATTGCTGTGATTTCCTTTGTCTGATACATAGTGTCAAAGATATATTGTCATATATCAGCTTTATATATATGAAAAGATTAGGTAAATCGTTCAACCTTTTTATGGAACACTTAATTTTGTTCAAAACCGTACGTCATATAGTATACATCTATAAATATAATTTTTTCGTCTTCATTAGAATACAACAATGATACTCTCGTATCAATTAAACCATTTTAACGTGCATATGTCAAACAACATATTTCATCCGCCGCAGTAAGAACAGTAGTAGTAGTAGTAGTTCAGTTGTGCAGAGCTCGTTAATTATCCGGATTAGGTAGCTCAGTGGTGTTGTCGCTCAGGATCGGGTCGCTGATCCTCCTCTTGTGAAAGTTTTTTTTTCTATTCCTCCATTTAACAAGCTTGGACGGATAGCGAGCGAATCGAGCTATCGAGGGAAGGTTGGGCCATCGTAGTCGGGCAGGGGGCACACGCCCCTAATTATATTGTGTATGTAAAGAGTTTCACTGTTAAACGTAATAAACTTCATATTTGTGTGTTTGCAGACCCTGGTGTCGTACTGAATTTGTATTGTAGAAAAACAAACAACTGTCCAGCATGCCTAAATGTGTCTTTTCGTGTCTGATCGCTATACGGCACTTCCAACTTGGGACAATTCGCTATAAACAGTTTCAGCCAACCAGCGCCTTCTAAACATGCAGAACGACAGTGTGAACCTTTATTGTAGCGGCGCAGCATCTTCGTTTCAGTCAGTCATTGTCCTGTTAGACTATTTACTGTTAAATGCTGCTTGAGCTACCGTTTATAGTACAACAGGTGGCCTACGTAGTTCTTAAATTGATATTGAAATGCACACACAAGTCTCCTAAATTATTAATTGAAATGCCTACATTTACAGTGTCCGTTTTAGGAAGTCATAGTTTTTACTTGTTCCCGTTATTAGGAATTATAATTTCTCAGTGTCACTTATTATTCGTTACTACTCGCGAGTCCCGTATCATTGAGATTCTGTTTTATATTCTGTATAAGGAAACTTTTTAAAAGGAGCGTTGATTAAACTGACTATAGCAGACTTGTCATCTTCTTAAAATGACTTTATTGATTTGATATTGACAATTAATCATAAGGTCAAACATCAAGGAGGATTTGAGTTTGCATGGATTGCGCTGTTCCTTTTTTTCGTGACATCGTGTCAGTAGAGAGGGCGTCACGTTAACAATGCATTCTGTCCTAAATGACAGCGCACATGCTTTTTTATATTTCCTAAAGGCCAATCTGTCTCAATTTGCTCATTAATATATTTTGACAGTGTATTTTAGTGAGAATGATTATAAACATATTACCCATGTTCATTTCGTAGATATGTAACGCTTGGTGAGTACTAATAAAAAGTAACAACACATATAATAGTTATGTTGCATTGTTTATGATTAACAAAATTCATCGTTTATCGGAAATGTTCTACTTATACAGTCGATTTATTCCACTTCTGAAGGTGTACATTGTCGGTATTCTCCATTGCATTTGCCCCCGAGTGTAACGTGTGCCAGTGTAACCGAGGGATGGCAGACGAGCTCACGTAATGGATGACAAGGAACATTCTCATCCTGATGCCCAAGCTCTTGTCATAAATATTCCCATCTTGTGCTTTTTCTCGTTCCTGCAAGTTTACTATTATTATTGGACATGTAGAGGAAATGTGTTTTATTTTATGTCTATGAAAGGAAGGACGGTAAAGCCTTGAATGAAACTGAGTGTTGATGCTTTGGGTAACAAGACAGGTTAAGGAGCAGGGAACATTGAATGTGACATTGACTGCGGGGGATTGTGTAACTGGAAGATGGTTTAAGAATACAGAAACGACAAAAGCTTAGTGTTTCAGTAATTCTATTTACGTCAATTATTTACTCTGTTGTGCTGCACTTCGGAAGATTACTTATTTAACCCCCCAGCGCAGCCTTTGATAAGATACATTCACAAGGAAAGGATGTTGCTGACAAAGTCAGATGCTTTTTTGAAAGTTTGGCTCCAGATGTGCTTATCCAGCTGCTCCTTCTTCTCAGTACTTGAGTGATCTTTATGTTCACCTCTGGATGAATTTGCAAAGTTTCTTTACAACTTTTTTGTCTCATTAACGCAGAAATCCCGAGGCTTTCCTAAAATTGCAGAAGACACTGTTGATGGCGCTGATTCTGTTTTAAAGACAGTTGTGATTAGTTATGCAGAACACGCTTTTACTCACATTGCTTTTTGGAAATCAATAATACAAATCAGCAACAGATCTGGGAATCACTGAATAGTAAAAACGTTTAATGAGGAATGTCTTGCGCATATACTGGTGTAATGACCACGTCGGCTTTAGTGAAGCATTTCTTAGCCTCTCTGATATGATCGACATGGGGTAGAATAGATTCTGGATTGTTATGATACGTGCTACCTTACGCAAAATATACTCATCAATTTGTTACAAATTCTTGGTGGACACGATTCCACACCAAGGAAAAAGGTGCCCCATGTAAATCGTTCATAATGTCTCCAAAATATATTTGTTAACTTTCAGACAAGTACTACTTAACTGTTTTATACAAAATCCTTATTTCAACATATGCGAGTCCCAACTAGGATTTGAACTCGTGTTAGCGTATTTGATCAATATAGCACAGACAACCGCTTTTACGCTTTGAGCCAAAGAACTTCAGTGGACTAGTTACTGACCGAATCGACTGCTGACTGCGCAGATATCAATGACGTCATTACGCTAGCGTGCTCAAAATCACGTGACGGGTGCATTTGAAGCAACCCTCGAAGCGGTGCTTCAATCTCCAGTGCTTCGATAGCTCGACACAGTGTCGAAACCTGAGTATCGAGCGGCCCATCACTAGGGCTGTGGAGAAACAGTTGTGTATGTAGGGGGACTGAATTATCCTTCTTTATTACTTGCTAGCTAGCAAACAGTGGCTCCTTTACTGAGACCAAGTAAATGTTAGGTAATCTGTTATATGTTTGAACTCCACTCAAAAGTGGCTAGAGAGTCAGACAGGCTGAGAGAGCAATAATTACTGTTTAACTACTGTTTATTTGTGGCTTATTCATCTGATTATTATTTTTGTTCAATTGTTTGCCATTGGATTATTTGTTATAAAAGTTCTATTGTGCTAATTAAACTTTAATAGTTTTTTGTGTTTTGAATTGATCAAATGTTTAGTTTGAATATTGTAGGTAAGATGTTTGATTATCCTGGGTGATAGAGGTGGCCATTAGGGTTTTACACCCACCCACATGGCAGCCTGGTTTTGTGGGTCACACTAGTTATGATTGTATTTTGCTTGGTATTTGTTATAGTTTTCAGTTTTCTTTTACTTTTACACTTGTTTTGTATGTGGTTGTTTTTTGTTTTGTTTTTTGCATTTCATTAAACAGTGTTTTAACTTTACCATGTCACTTCATTCTTAAATCATAGATTTTTTTTTCCTTTCTAATGATACATGTATCATCCAAGTGAATTGGAGCCAAAAATGGATGAGTAATTTTCAGTTCTACATTTTCTCTTCAGTTTTGTTCTGAGTTCTTAATTAAATGAAATAGTGAATTTGAAACACAAGCTAAATGTAGAACTGCTGGTTCCTTTGTCATTTGCATCTTATTGCTAATAAGGAGCAGTTAAAACAATGACTACAGCTGTTTAAAACTAAAACAATTAAGGGTTCAAAATCTTAATGGGCGAGACAACCAAAATTAAGCAGAAAAATGTCACAGTAATAAGTCAGCAACAAATGATTTTTCATGAAGCAATTGGTTTGGAAAAAAAAAAAAGTCACTATGGCCCTTCAGGACTGACATTGCTCTGCCCTGATTTAAAGGGTCTGAGTCTTAAATAGCAAATAAATTAAATTAAGTTAATTAGTAGCAAAGACTACTTAGAATGAAAAAACCTGTAGCCATTATGGCTCTCCAGGATCAGAGTTGGCTACCCCTGCTCTAATGAGACTTCTTACAAAAACAGAAACACAATATCCAAACCGACATTTCAGTTTAGGACTCTGAAGGCACTGTTCCACAATGCTTCCAATCATTCATATATTATCTTTGATTCTTTTGAGGTTTGTTCCCTGCTGCATCTTTTAAATTACTTTCAAAAAGAGTGCAAATAACTACAGTGAAATATTTTTGTAGTAATTTCTGCGTGATCATTTGAAAACAGCATGTGAATAATATGAATCATGCACATTTTTGACATTTCCATTTATTTGGCAGGAGATTAGCTCCTAAGAATCCTTTCTCCTTGCTGGAATTAACCATGACACCACTCAATTACAAGACAGTACTTAGTTTTCGACAGAAAAAAAATGAAATCTTGTCATAAGCTCTTCTTTCTGTGAAAGTACTCATACAACCTGCCTCCAAATTAACCTCTTATGAATAATTAGGACTAGTATGACAGTGTGCTAGCAAGTGGTAAATTTGATGGTTAGCTGCAAAGCATTAACAAAAATCCACATAGTGTAACCACATATTTGTTTAACATAATGCATGTATATATGTGGGACGGTGCATCCTTGAAATTCATATTTAAGCATTTTGGGAAAGAATGGTAGCTTATTTGAACTATTCTGCTGAGTTCAAGATTTATCTCATCCACATTATGTAATTAAAAGTAGAGGATATTCTATATAGGGAAACATCTTTTTAAAAGATAGATGGGGGTCAAGATTGCTATCTGTCTTTCTACCTGAGGACTTGAGGATCATTATTTAATTCAGATAGTAAGTGTTACTGTGCCATCATTATTTTTGCAGAATAATTCTCTGAATTGTGCATTATATTGATACAAATTTGTAGAAATGAAAGATAAAGTAATGATGCCCTGGGTGGGGCAGTATGCCAGAGAGAGCTGTGTAGGCACGTGGGAGAAGCAAAAGTAATCTAATTTAGAGCTGCTTGAAAAAGATACATGCTTTGTAGAACCAACTAAGAAACTTTATAATAATCATGCAGACCAACTTGGATTCATTTAGTTTTTATACATCGTTCACACACATCTGACTGGGCCTCCGTTGCTACATGCCTCATTATGGTCTGGTCTTTCCATGCCTTTTTTGCTAATTTGACCATGCAACAAATATTTCTAATCTTCCAAAATGAAAAGATTCTGCCTGATAGCCTGGTGTGAGTGAGTATGGGTGTAAACACAAATGTAGACACATTGGTATCCTATCAGAGGTTGCTTTTTATTTTTTTTTTACTGCTGTCTATACATTTGGCTCTTAGTTAGTCTTTATTGCTTCTTTGTCAGCAGCCACGGCACATAAACTTTGGAATTGGCAATCCACCTGAACCTACTGTAAGCATATTTGGGTCCAGCCAGACAGTACTTGAATTGGAGACCAACCAGGGAAGCTTGGGTTACTGCTGGAAGAGGTGTTAGTGAGGAGGCACTTACCATGTTGTCTCCATGTGGATCACAGTGCCCCAGTGCAATGACAGGGACACTGTGATGAAAAATGGTGCTGAGTTTCAGATTAGACATAACACCATGATCTTGACTCTCTGTGGTCATAAAAGATTCCTGGGCATCTTTCGAAAAGAGTAGGGTGTTCCATGATATTCTGGTTAAATTGAACATCACAGCCTCATCCATCACACCCTTTCTTAAATTGTTTCTCTCTCGTGCTCTCGTGCATCATCTAATAGCTACCGTGTGATAAGTGTAGTGGCGCAAGAATGGCTGCCGTCACATCATTCTGGTAGATGGTGCACATTCATGGTGGTTCAACTTCAAATGCCTATATGAATATACAGGTAATTAAATTTTGCATTATTATGCCAGTTTTTTCATTAAAAATTCACTTGCATGTTAGTGTTTTCTTCAACACAATGTGTTCATTTATTTGAAGTATGTTCATCTCATATTATTGCTGTTTAGATTAATAGCAACATTTACATTTGTGTGGATCTGTTTCAATAAATGAGTTTTTAGTAAAACATACTGTAGATTTCACTATCAAGTACATGTGTAGGTATTGTGTCTTTGATTTTCTGAATATTTGTGTTAATTGATTAAGTGTTGGCTCATTCATTTAGTCTTAGATCTAATCTTATACAATGATATAATTATTTTTCTGCCTCACTCCGCGCTGTCCGTACAACATGGCCGCAGAGAGATTAAACAACTCTGAACATCCACATAAAAACAACAAGGGTGAGCGTTCTTGAAGGCTTTTACTGGACGTGCCTCATTGTAAACTGAAATATATACAAAAGAAACATACAGGTATATACAGGTGTACAACCAAAGACAATAAAGAATGATTTACAAAGCAATGCATAGCAGACAGTACATAATAAATAATAAAGCTTTAGAAGACGCAAGGCGAGTGATTTCCATGTTTGGATCAAGACAAAGAGAAGCGTGTAGACAGAGGTTAAAATTTCTGCATACCACATCTAACCAGACCCAGAGGTTTATATACCTTAAAGATATGCTTTGGACGTGACCGAATCAAGAGATAAAGGGGGTATCTATGTGAGACACATGGGGTGTATTGTATTCAAATGTTTATTATGAGACCTACATGCTTTATGTGAGTTTCATAGACTTTTATGGCACCACTGTGAGTGTGGGACGTGACTGACAGGTGGAGAAGAGTGTCAGGAGTAATTTGTGACAGAT
>JANRMT010062835.1:59333158-59371698 GCA_026402145.1 Polypterus bichir lapradei | reverse complement strand
GGGACTATAAATGATTATTCAGTTCTACACCACACTGATAACAGTAAACTCCTTTAAAGGTGCCAGAATTATTACTGCATGCTATGACTCACAAAAAATCTCTTTTGCTTTTCATTTATTGAAAGGTTTTGGATTTTCATGAAAAAATGCTGGATATTAATTAGTCACTCAAGGAAACACCTGGGTTAGTGGCGATATCTGATTGACAGCCTACTGCTCTAATTTGAATGTCAAAAAATTCAGTGAACACCTGCTGCAGTCGCCTTTATAAAAACAGCAGGCTTGCATTTTTACAGAGAGTTTTGGCTCCATTACATGTTGTGGCTTTATTTTAATGAATTCTTAATCAGCCACAGCACCTGCAATAAAGGTAATTTGAGTACTGCATTGCTATGACAACATCTATATCTGGATTGCTAATAATTTTTTTGCAATTTATTTTTCCTGGCACACTAAGTTAATAGTACATCTCTGAATGATAATTTAAATAAATTCAAATATGATAAAAACAGAAAATAATAAATTATACATGTATTTGTATATACATATAAAGTGCATGATTGTATTCCACACTATCTGGTGAAATGCTTAGTAATTAACCGCAGAAGTCTAAATCTAAATGAAATTACAAAGAAAAAAACATGGATTCTATTTTCATGTTTGGGTAAGGACTTCATTGGCAAAATGTTTAATGGATCCACCAGTGTATCCCCAATAACGGTGTCTAGGTAGGTCTGGCAAATTCCGAAACACTTTCAAGCCAGCCAATATAATTCCTCTAGTGTATTGCATGTCCTTGAGTGGTCTATGTCCATTACACTTCCTATGGACAGTAACTGAGCAGAATCTTTCACTATAGCAATATCATCTCACTCCTCAGAAGCACTGATTATGTTATGTGCTTCTTCATAGTGCTGAGATCCTCAAGGTGCCGTTACAAATAATCTGAGCAACATTGCACAACATCCTTATTTCAGTCACTTGTCCTCATGGTCGAACTTTTGACATCACTACGCAGATGATACAGAATGACACCCAGGTTAGATGAAATATATTAAAAGCTCATGGCACCTTTTTAAGTTGATTTCCTTTAGTTCAGTTCTCTTTTCTCCTTAAGGTATATTAGGATTCATAGCCACGATTAACAGCAGACTTCATTATTAAAAATGACACTTCTGTTAATAAATATTACACATTATACATTAAGTACAAACTGTCAACATAATTTCCAGTGAATTCAGGAGCTTTCCAAAGCAATCCAAAGTTCCTCAAAGGACGGTGTAGCTTCTGTTTTTTATGTAGAATTGTGGTCACTGTTCTTTTGTGTGTTTCTGCATGGCCATGACACATTTTTTATGGTTACTATGCTAGTTACAAGCCACTCAAATTGGGATCACAAGACATTTTTATGTCATAGCTCCCTGCCTGTATAAGATGGTGGAGGCACTACTTTCTGTGTCCAAGTTTGAGGATTCACCCTAAAACTCTGTGGTAATTCTGTATTTTAAGACTTGGGCTAATTGGTTTTCTATTTAATATTTTTGACTTTATTTTTACCCAATACATAACCTACAATTTTGATGTTCTTTTTAGTTATTTTGCTTTTACTCCTTTTTTCTAGTTAAGACTTAGGAATTATTTTCTCTTCATGTTCTGGTCCAATTCCCTCTGTTTAATTTGCTCTTTTCCATATTTTAAGGTCAGAACAACTAGTCATAATAACAATAATAGTAATAATGTATTTGTACGTGTGTGTGTTAAATATATAATCATATATGTTTCACTCCATTTGTGTATGCTTTTGTGAGAATTTGTCTTTTTGTGAGTACTTTATTACTGTAACTATTTTTTGACCACTTTATTCCTTACCCAGTATGATAATTCAAGCGACTAGGTTAAGTGATCATTCATATTATCCTTTCAAAAAGCATCACATCCTTGTGGTGCAGCAGAATTTATTTTTGTCAGCTTTATTAAAGCGTAAACTAAACATTTACACTAGCAGTGATGTGAGGATTCTGTTCCCTGTTTTGAATGATAATTGTTTTTATTAGCAATACATGAGGGTGTCAATTTGCTTGTTAAGTAATATTCATGTAGGTTAAATACTTGAAATGAAGAAGAGACATTTATTGTTTTCAGTTGTATGGATAATGTTATTTGTATTTGTATGGCACTGCTGTTTTTGTGTTAAATAATCCTCTTTTTAGACCCCAGTATGCTACATTTTATTTTTTAAATCCTCAGATTAAAATGTTAAAGAACCCCTGACCTAAATAAAGCAAAGAGCTAAAAAAAAGTGAAAGTACTTCTACATTCCCATGCATGTTCATCATAACTGTGAGGTTTATCTTTAAATATTAATCACTTTTTCATAAATTTGCTCCTAAAATATAAACATTTTTTCAACAATTGAGTTGTTGCTTTGATAGCATATTCTCTTCTTTTCACATGGAGAAGTTCTGACTTGAAATGAATGCAATGAATTTATAATGGTTCTTAATGGGTTGGTTGTCATGAGATGCCATAAATGAGAAAAGCTATAAAAACTATTCTGGCGGGTAAGACAACAAAGCGTATTTTATACAGATCTTGTACTTTGCATTACTTATCGTATACAGAAGAATATATGCTCAATTTGTATTGTATTTATGTTAATATATGTCTTTATTCAGGGTTCATATTCTGCTCTGTTAACTTTAAATCCTATCACTAGCAAAATATATTTTGTTGTTTAACAACAAGCAATCAACTGGGTTTCATGCATGTTAAATGGTTTCATACCATGTTGTTTTCTGTAAGGTTTAACCAAACTTATATCTTTATAGGTACTTATTAAATATATCATACCCATAAAATATTTCCACAGGAGGTCATTCGTGTTATATGAAGGTGATGTGGCTTATGTCACTTATACTGTAAGTCAATGATCACTGTAAGTAATATAGCTGATAATATGTTTGTTGACTAAGGGTCAGCAAAAGGTCTCCAGACATGACCTAACTCTTGTGTGGCAAGAATTGATTTGCAAATTCTTGTTTTTTTTCAACGGAGGAGTCATGAAATTAATGTTAAACTGGATCAGCATTAATGTTAATAAAAAGACCTCCATTTGTTAAATTTAAATATTGGGGCTTATTTTTCTTCCACACTTATTTATGTAGATTTCTTTCCAACTTTGTGTTGTTTAGCTAGTGTAATCCCTCAAGAATTTAAGAATGCACCTACATTAAAATGTTAAAGGAGTGTGGTCACATAAAACAGTGTCAATTTTCCCCCTTTATAAAATCAGGCCTGCACAGTGTTAAGATTGTTAGCTGTTCTGTTTATTCTGAGAAAGAAGTTTTTTGTTCAACTCTGTTTTCTTTTTCCCTTTTTTCAGTTGTATGTTATGTTTTGCTCTTCAGCAGCTAGTTAATATTAAGCAGGCATCAAGGGAAGAGTAGGTCAGGAATATATTTATTGTTTTATAATTTCTGTCAGGATGTAATAGTGGTTTTCAGTTGCTTTAATACTTGAAGGTAATTTCAACCATTTTTATATATGGAGCAACAATGTCCATTTTGTGTCTTACTTTGTGAATTAGTTTTAAAATGTTCATTTTTCTTTTTAGATATTCGAGTATAAAGGGTTTTAAAGATAATGCAAAAAGGAAATTACCTGATTTATTATTTTTTAAGGGCAGAAGGCTCATTGCAATTTCTTGCAAAAACACATTCTTCAACTGCTGATGCCTCACTGTGGTGTAAGCAGTGGGAAGACTCCATTATGTTAAGTTATGGATTCAGTATGTCTGCTAGTGTAGCCATATGTTTTAACAGATGTCTTGGGAATATAGTTAAGGGTGAAGCTGATGTAGAAAGACAGTTATTATAGTGATCATAAATAATATGGGGAAGATTTTATAACTTAAGCCAATATCTGTGGGATTATTAATAATGATTATACAAAAAGTCATTCAAATAACATTTTAGAAGTAATTAAAACACCATTTATCAAGCAAGCTTTAATTAACATCAACAATAATATCTCTATATAATTAAATTGATATGTATCTCGTCTTACTGGAAACCTAACACTATAAAAAGGCTATTCATCAATATCAAAGTTTGAAGTTCCTTCACTGATATATGGAGAATAGGAAATACTATTAAAAAACAGCATGCTTGGATAATCAACACAAAACTAGAGGTCAAGAATGGAGGTTTTGGCTCATCACTAATAACATAATGGTAATCTACAGCTATTCTGTGATATAAGTATTTCTTGTGCCCTCGTAGCAGATTATTGTTTAATACATATACTTATTTTGAAAGGAAATTGTATAATAACCGAAGAAATAAATTTCTTTTTTTAATGAAGAAGTAATTAATTTTGATTTTATGGAAACAAATCATCAATGATCAGAGTATGTATAAATCTAGAAATAAACTTAAATTCTTCAAAGGTGAAGTTAGGGGATTCTCAGTCGTATTTGACAAGATCAAATGTAGAAAACAGAAACAAATGACACAAGCTGGTTCAGGTGACTCATGAATGTCTTAAAACTAATACTGATAAATATTAGTAGAGACAATGATAATTGTACAGTCCACTTTAGATAATATGTACATTAAAAGACCTAAAGGTGCTTTTGTACAGTTTAGGGGAAAACTCATTGGCCAAAGACTAAAATATGTCTGCCATTTTTCCTAGTTTAGGACACAAACAGATGAAATACAGAAAACAAGGATTTCCTGTATGTTTTGCCTGAATTGTCTCTAAGATAAGAAAAGGACATTTAATGTGTTGTGGGTGAACAATATGATCTACACTAATCCCAAATCAATCCTCTAAGATACCTTAGAATTTTTTTTTAATTATTTTTACATTTGGTTTTAAAGGATCATTAAACCTTTGGACAGTTTTAGAGAAATATTGAATATTTTACATTTTTGGGTTTATTAATTATAATATTAAGCTTGCAGGACAAAAACATTAGTCCCTGCCAGTGTAAGAGCCAATACATACTTCAGACACCACCAGAAGGCACCCCAGTATATCGTCCTACAGATTTCTGTATTGTATGATTACAGGATTCATAGAGTGCCGAGGAGTAGTTGTGTACCCCATGCATTTGGTTCTTTCTATGAAAAATGATTCGCATGAAAGACATAAATGATTTTCAAAACAAGGTTATTCCATTTGGCCATGACAAAGGGCACAATGTACAGGAAGTTGACAACTTTGCAGATGTTTCAAAGTGTACTGTCCAATAGGTCTTTCAGGAGTGTTGTAGATCAGTCAACTGCTAATCGTCACCAGAACTGTGGTAATAAGACAGAGCTCACAGATATGGACCGTGCTGTATATCACAAAATGCGATAGTAAACCACTTTTCCACCAGGCAAGAACTGCTGCAGACAGTCGATGCAGGCCTACAACAAATCATTTCTAAACAAACACTCAGAAGGGAAGTGCAATTTAGTGCGCAGAACAGCAGAATAGGCCCTTGCTAACAGCTATGCACGGAATCATAAACACTGGACTGCTGATACCTGAAAATGTGTTTCTGCTTGTACTGTAAAAAAAATTTGAAAATATGTATATGCCCTTCAGTTATTTAATAGGAAGTTTTATAAAGTGAATGATACTGTTTATTTTCAAAGGAATGCATTTAATGATTACATATATAAAACTGAAGTATACATAAAAAAATGCATAAAATTTTAAAAGCGAAGAAAACTATTTCTGAAATTTTATGAGGTCCCTGTGGATTGTGGGACTCTAAGCTCAGTGCTTTGCCTAAATCTGTTGCTGCTTACATTTGGACTGTGTGCAAGGTGCTGTTCAAGCGGAAGTGTCTCTGATGTTCTGGGGCTGTTTAAGTTATGAGGAAACAGGTCCTTTGGTTAAGGTGATGACACATTTGACAAAGAAGGGCTATATTGGGCTTCAGGATGACCATGTGTATGCTTTTGTGCTTCACTCTTAGAGTGAACACAGAATGGCTATCTCAGTCTTTCAAGATGACAATTGACTTGAACATTCTGAAACATTTATGGCTGGCCCAGAGAATCTCCAGATTTAACTTCCTTAGAAAATCTGTGGGACTGTTTAGAACAACAATTGAAAAGATAGCATAGCCTTCTGAACAATCTGGATGAACTTTAGGATTTGGTGTTGGATGAGAGGGTGAAACTTGATGTTCCATCTACAAACTGGTGGCATCTTTGCAAGAAAGAATTGCCGCTCTTCTTCGGTCTCACTGAGGAGTTACTCTCTATAAGATAAGATTTAACCAGGTTGAATAATTTTTTTGACCAGTGACCTTATATTTTATTGTAATACTTTGAACTTTATTTACACAGTTCAATGCTTATTTATTTTCCAAAATTTTGAAATATGCAAATTAAATATTTATCAGCTAAGTGAATTAAGATAAAAACATTTATCAAAGAAGAGCATATTAACTTAGTTTTGGAAAGTATGAAGTTTTTAGATAGTCTAATGATATTTTATGTCAAAAAAATATGTGAATTAATAGCCAGTCAATGATCATAATTCAAATAAACCTTATGATATTCCGGTTAAAATGTCATAAGGAATTAGACACTAAACACCCAAGACAACACAAAACAACTGACTACTCTGTTTGAAAAATGCATATTTCACAATATAGTTAGCGTGTTTTTTGGTTATTTTTAACAAAATAGTTACATAAAATAATCAGTTGCATTATAATTGAATATAAAAAAATCCAACATCATTATAAAAGAAAACCAGACAGTGAAATCAAATCAAGAAAGAAGAATGAGAGATACTGATGTTGAATGTTATTCTGAAACTAAAATATTTTGAAACAATTTTACCAATAAGTAGTTCTTTATTGTAAAATATCAATTAGTCGCTTTACTCCTTGAAACACTCTTGTTTGAAACAACAAAGGCATTTCACAAAACAATTACTTTATATCAGTAACTAGTGGATAGATTATGTATTGGATGGCAAAAGAAACTTTTTTAATAATTTAACAAAATTAATCAGATTTTTTTCAGAAGTGATCTACTGTAAGTAATTCAATATCCCCTGCTATGTTCAGCTTAGTTAGGTGTCCTTAAAATAAGACATTGCACCTACATTTCAAGTTCTGTTTATTGGTAAGTGCTGTTTTCTTAATGACAAATATAATAACACTTTTGCAAGAACTTTTGCAAAGGCACAGAATTCCAGTGTATTAAACAGAAATATCCCTATTGAATTATTCTAAATATGACCATACTAATGTCAGAAAAATGTTTCCTTTAATATTCTTTTTATTTATTGATGGGTGTTACCTTTCTTGTCTCACTTGCTTTAAATAAATGTTAACTGCCTCATAATATTGCAAACTTTTAAAATATTGACATAAAAAAACATTTTTTTCTTCCATTTAGCTGAAGCAAGTGCAGAAGCTCTTCCTTTCTTCCTTTTCCTGCCCCTTTAACAGCTCTTTTTACTGTTGTTTAAAGTAGCTGACCTATTTTTTTCTCTTAAAAGATACTCCAAGTTTTTAGAATTTGTTAAAAATGAGATACAATGATTATGTATTTATGTAATATATCACTAAAAACTATATACTGTATGAGAGTGGTCCTGAAGAGCAACTGACAGAAAACTTAAAAGTTATCGCACAAAATCTGAGAGTTGTTAGCATAAACAGACAGAGTGCCAAAAATACACATTTTGTGAACAAATCATATAAGAACAGGTCCCTCAGCAAAACAAAAGAAAAATGATGCTTGCAGCATAGAAAAGTTTCTAATTAATGGCTATTTGCTTTTCTTTACTATTCCATTCTATTGGTTAGCTATTTTTAGTGCATAGCAAAATGCTTTAAAGTATAGTACACATTCTTAATTATTACAGCATATATGCACATCACTTTGGTGCCAGTTCCATTTAATTAACCAAATGTGTTGTATTTGTGTGTTCACGTTCCTATAACTCACTATGGCAGGGCCTATATTGATCTCCAAACATATTTTTAGATATTCCGAAAAATGTCCAGGGGCCTCATGTATAAATGGTGCGTATTCACAGAAATGTTGCATAAGAACTTTTCCACGCGATGTATAAAACCTACACTTGGCGTAAAGCCACGCACTTTTCCACGGTACCTCATACCTTGTCGTACGCAAGTTCTCCGCTCGGTTTTGCAGACTGGCGGCACCCAGCGTCAAAGCAATGCTACTGTTCCTGTGTGGTTACACCTTATTTTCCTGACGCGGCTTTATAAATACACTGAAACTAACCGCATATTGTTTTTTAGTGTAATGCATCTGATTGTAATTAACTTGTAACAATATAATGGTCCAGGGAATAGCCATAGTATTCCAAATACCATAACTGCTTTAGCGTTGTTACTCTCACTGCACCTTCTTCTTCTTTCAGCTGCTCCCATTAGGAGTTGCCACAGCAGATCATCTTTTTCCATATTACACTCACTGCACCACTCGGATTATTTATATCACTGTATCTGAGTGGGGAATCATAGCAGCAGCTGATTAGAAAGAGAATTATCGGTATACAGCTTTAAGCACACGTTACCTCAGCCACGGCAAAACGTTTCAAAGCCTTTCCAGTATGGACCTTGCGGTTCAGAAACAGTTTCATCCCAAGAACTTTAAACGCACTTAATCAATTGCTCCTTGTAGAACTGTTTGTACTTATAAGTAAAACTACCTCACTGTAAACTTGCACTACAGTTATATTACACAACCTGCGCCACTTTATAAAGCGCGTATTTACATATGATGACGATATCATTTTTAAGATGAAATGCAGCAAAATATGTTTATTATATTATACAGATAAAACTTTAACTTCATTTAAATAATCTATATTCTTCACTGGGACTGGCGTGAAGGATAGAATAATTAAACATGTACTACAAAGATATTTCAATTTTCCTTAAACGTTTTGAAGAATCGGCGCTCTAAGCATACAGATGGCTTAACGTCTATTACAGAGCTGATTGTGTGGCAATCGGTTACTTGGAGGAAGAAAAGCAAGGACTGCAGGGGTGGCTATGCCAATATATATATTGAATATAAAACAGAAAGAGAAAATAACAATACAGCTAAAAACGCAGCGACAAATTTCGGCAAAAGTTAAATGCTTGTGTCATGAGCACGAGGCGGCTATGCAGTGTCCGCAACGGACGTGGCCATCCGCCGTGCATAAGATACCATATTGACATTGGAGGGCGAAGGAGCCACCGATTCTTCCTCTGCCCAGGGCCACCACAAGCCTAGAGCTGCCCCTGAGTACTGCTGCAATAAATTATTTCATCGAAGGTCGCACACAATCACTGCGCCGTGAAACCCATGTTTAATAACGTGCTTTAACTCCTATCATCATAAAATTATATCACGTATACATCTAAGTATTTTAGTTGTTCAGAGCTGTAATATCACGAATGTAATGGATTCTGTGTCCAGTCGGAGGAAGAGAGACGGTTTAAGAAGCACTAGTGATTCACACACATACAGCACAGAGAAGATCACATACAAAACAAAGCATTTAACGTGCTGCTTTAATTACGATGTGATTTGAGAAACTGGTTAATTAAACAATTTTAAGATGAAGTTTATGATGTTCTACTTTAATGACAAAATAAACTACATGATTAAAGTGGAAATTTCGAGACTGAAGTTGACATTTCATGCTTTTTCCCCACTGTGTGCCTTTTTTTTCTCTGTACACTAATAAGCTTTCATATGACACTCAGACAGTGGGCTACAACTCGCCTTTTCACGGCAACTTTGATATGTGACTTCTTTTTTATTTCCGGCACTGTGCACTTTGTGAACGTGAGCTTTCAAGTTTCTCCAACACGCTATGTCACTCGATCAACTTCCTTTTGTTGATTATACCACGGTTTCATTAAACAAATAGTATGTTTTTCCTTTGCTTCCACTTGGTATTCGCTGAAATTCTTATATTTTCCCCTGTGCTTTTCCCATTGTCTTTTCAAAGAAGGCGGAGCTTAAGGGCGATTTATATTGATTTGCATATTCAAAGAGGCGTAATTCTGGGAGGAGTTGGGGCGTTACATAAAGCGCGTACACGAGCGTTACTTTTCACGCTGACCAGGATTTATGTAGCGGAAGAACGTGGAAGTTGGAATACGCACAGATTCCTGCATTTCGGCTTTTGTGCTTACGCCATGTTATAGTGCGAATTCTACGCACGGCGTTATACATGAGGCCCCAGGTGTACGTACACATGAGGATGTATGCTTAATGGGTCCCCACCCAAAGCTGGTTCTTCTTTGCAGGATTTGATTAATTTTGATAAAAAAAATATAAATATACCAATATAAATTACACAGCTCTCCGTTAATGTTTTAATGCAATGTGGTACCCAAAAATTTATTGTACTTTGATTTGCTGAGGGTGGTGCTTTGAGAAATATCTCCAAGATTCTACAGACCTTGTTATGTAAACAACATTAAATAAAGGAAAGAATTTTTGTACTCTAAGGTGATTTCATTTGATCCGGTTCCTCTGACTAATAGCCATGAAGTATAACTGCAGACAGAAAACCAGCCCTCTGTTCATTACTTACGTACAATGTTCATGGGTTTAAATGTTCTGGATGTTGCTTGTAATTCTCACTTGTTACAGACAACAAGGAATTCATTGATATTTGGAAGTGACATAAATAGAAAATAAAGTGTTTACAAGATTAATCCAAGTATTTAGAGTTTATGATTCACTCATGTCCACAATTTTCTTTATAACCATTGCATTCAGTATTATGAATGAATGCAGTCTAAATGATTTTCTGGGAAATATATTTTTTGTTCAGAAATGGCTTTAACCCAAGAATAGAGAATGTGGAATTGATATCGCTGGATTTGGAGCAGTCCCTCATGTTGTAAGTATACTCGGCTCTTTGTGTTATCTGTGTCTTAGTGACTGTGGCCATGGTGTGTGGTATTGGAAGACTGTGATTTTAAGTTTAAGAAAGATACAGAAATTAAAGGTGTAGATGTGAAGATCCCTGCATTTATGAAAGATTAGTATCAATTAGAGGCAAATGATGTCAAGATAACAAGGGTCAAAGCACACCTAAGGTATGTGCATTTTTACACCAATGATTGTGAATGACCCAATACTTCTTTTTTCTTATCATGCCTTGTTACTTGTACATATATTATTGCTGTTTTTTGTTTTAGTACATAAATTAAGCTGCTGCAGAAAACGTAAGGGAAAACAGTTTTAGCTGGTTTGCAGACTTAGTGAATTTGTTATCCCACTGAAAAAGTTAAAAACAAATATCGAATTTGAACTTTACATTACAAAGAGTTTGGATATTAAATATTGCTCAAGAGCAGGTAGTGCATGATGACAAATTCAGAATCAGACTTGCAGGAGTATTGCAAGGCTGGCAAGTTGTACATATACATATTTTTATTGACATGTTATTTAAATAGCATTGCTTGGCACTCTGATTCAGTTTATTCCATCTTCTGTCTACTTTGTCCATTTGCTTTTGTTTTTTCAGAGCAGCATTCCTAACTATTAACAATCCTCAAAAGAGATTTCCCATGTACCATAATGTAACTTGGTGTGATGTGGACACCACATATCTTATCTTATAATATGGGTCAGTGTTGGTGTGACAGGCAACAAGAGTGTTGACCCATGAAAGCAATGTGCAGAGCTTTTTTCAAAAACATAATTTTGGTTATGAGATAAAATTTATTGATTTACTGTATATCAGAAATTCAAATATATCATTTCTAATAAGTAAAAGTAGAGGTAGTGTAGCAATTTACATAATATGGAAGCACCAACAGTACAATGAAGACATTCGGGCCCTCCAGAAGAACAATCTCTCCAAGCATAGTAGATCACACAATTTTACACAATAATTTCTGCTATCTAAGCATTCACTCTTCTCCAAAGATACTAAGCCCAATCATCAAAGAGAATCTCACTGCCTCAGGTCAGGGTGGATCTCGTTCACAGATATGTAATATTAGCCCCCAGAATAGTTGGCAGAATAGAATAGTGTTCTATGATGTGAAAAATGAGAAACTTGGACAAGAGACCTAGTCATTACAACCCACCATCTCAGGTTTGATGGGAGAAGTGACTGTTTAAATTTCAAGCATTATTTCATTCTGTGTGTGGTGCCATTTAAATAAGTGATTAAATACTCAAATACATTAAAAATCAGCAACTAAATGTATATATTATTTATATCCTCATATTGACATCTTCCACAATTTTATTTATAACAGTCTAAAATATTCCACTAAAAATGATACCTCTGAATCCAGAACAGAAAAGTTATGATCACCAGTTTTATGGCTGTGCAATCAAACTTTTATTCAAATCTAGTGACCAGTAAAATATAAAGCATATGCAATCATTTTAAAGTTAAATAACCCTACCTCCGAGCCCACATTATGCTAACTCAGCTGAGCTTTCAAGGATCAATTGTATTATTGAATAATTCTAAACATACAGAATTTAAATTTTAAAAGTGGATACACTTTCTATTAATCTCCTCAAGTTAACTGTATGGCCTTTGCTGAATTAAGTTTATCAGCAACAGTGCTGAGAATGAACATTGGATAACTGACTTCTCTCCTACACCTAAGGTAGGACTGTATGTCATGCTTACAAAATTAATAATTAATAACAAATTGGGTTATCAATTTTAAACATAAAATTTAAACAAATGTTCATCATCTTCATAAACTGGCTGCATATTTCATTGGAATACTAGCAGATTTTGTGCAATACTCCCCTGTCAGATTTGGTGCTTGGACCGTTTTGTACACTAAGTTCTGGCTGCTGCTCAGTTCCTTTCCACAGTGTTTATTAAGGTATCCTTATTTTTGTAGGCCTATCTTATTCCTATTCTTATATGTACAATATATAAAATTTTATTTCTGTTTGTCTGTTTGAGCATCACCTGCAAACCACCACACGTTTGTACTTTTCAGTTATTTTCAGTGTACTCTAACTTTAAGTATAATACTATTTTAGGTTTATTTTAGAATCTCTAGAAAAAAATAAAAAATGCGAGAGCCTCACTAAAAGTTGTCTTTTTTTCCATGATCCATTCCTAATGAGATTGGTGCTTGAGCTGGAGTAACTAAAGTCTTTTGCGATGTTGGGAGTAAAGGGAGCAGAGACTTGTGGGGATCTGCCAGGAGTACTGCTCAGGGAAGAAGAGGTAATGCATATCGCTAAGCTCTCTGTGACTGAGCAGTACTTTATGACTGTGGTCCATTCCACACGCTCAATAACACAATATCGTTACTGAACTATTGATATAATTATTGCTATTGTTCAACAAATTGTTCTTTCAGGCAAAATTACTTCTATTTCTCTAAATTTTTACTTAGTTTCACAGTAAAATTTTGCAAGGGGTTAATTGGCTCAGAAGCATTAGATGCTAAATAGTACTAAAAAATATGTCTTTCTGCCACAATAAGGAGGTCATAAGTGTCAATTCTGATTTATTATTTACTTTATGAATATAATGCTACACTTTATCACTCTTCAGGGAAAAGCTGGGTAAAACAGCTAGTAATAAACATATCAATAGAAATTATTTTATTTATTGCAAACAAACAAATAATCAACAATCAATTTTAAACATGCTTATTACACACCTATTTGTTACAAAGGAGCTATAACCACATCAGAAGTATTTTAGGCAAAAGGTAGTCTGTGGTATTTCATTTTGCTGCTTGTAATGTAGAAATTTAGAATTCTTACAACTGGCTATTAAGCTAATCTTAGGTCATTTTAGGATTATGTCCTTTTCTTACAGTCACCCACTGAAGCCTTGTGCTTGATGGACATAACAACCTGTAGAAACCTGTGAGCAGGATATTTGCATACATTTGAGGGATTGTGGCTGCTTGAGTATGATTTTTATTAATTATCTTAAAATATTTCCTATTTTTCATTTCTGCAACAGTCTATTGAGCGTGGCTATGATGTCATTTAAGCATTTCAGAATCCAAATCAGAAAACTTTATTAATCCTGAAGGAAGTTACTTAAGTTACAACTTAACAGACAAGGGACATGTTACACTAAGAGCAAGTATAAAGTAATCATGTAAATATAAATAAAGTATAATAAATGTAAGTATCAAACTAGAGTGCAGAGTGTTGCACCTTAAGTTAATACTGCACATTATGAGAACAAATAAGGTTATTGTCATTTGAAGAGAAGACAATTTATTGCACAAGAACAGATAGTATGTTGCACATTTCAAGTACTCGAAAAATGTACCTGGTGTGGTGATTATTTCTTATAAAAATAATGCATCACAAAAACAAGCAAAGTTTTGGGGACCGTCCCCATATATTGTTGTGCAGACAATAAAGAAAAACGTGATTCAAAGTCTTGATAAGCACAATGAACAATTTTACTTAGACAAAATGGCGGATTTATACAAAAGGGTTGATGGGACAGGAAATGGTTGACAGGAAGTGACATTGCAGCAGGAACCGGAACCAGCATCATCATGATGCGGCGGAAATGATGTGATTTGATGGAGCCGGAAGTGACGTCATCAGGGTTGGCCGGATGTGACGTCATTGCAGCCATTTTGGAAACCGGAATTATTTTTCTTCAGGTTTTCTGTTGATGAAAAGAAGTTTAGGTAAGTATCACGTGATGACCCTTTATCTCGTGATATTTCACTCACCTTTAGGCTCTTTGACTGCCTCCTAATCGCACATGTGTGACACTGGATATCCAATAAAGAAAGAGGGTAATAGCTTAAAGTATGGGTGAGTGACCCGAAAAGGAGTTATAGAGTCTGATGGCTGGGGGAGGAAGGCTTTTCTGTTCAGTGGAGCACTTGATGCTAGTCAGTCTACTGCTGAAAATGCTCCTCTGTCCAACCACAACACTATGAAGTGGGTGATTAGCATTTTCAAAAATAGACCAAAGCCTAGACAACATTCTCTGATCTGCCACAGTTTCCAAGCTGTCCAGTTTCTCTCCTACCACAGAGGAAGCCTTCTGAATTAGTTTGTTTAGTCTCCTGATTTCTGCCACTTTCGTGCTACTTCTGCCAGCATGCCACAGCGAAGAAAAAGGCACTGGCAACCACACTGTCATAGAACATCCGCAACATAGTGCTGTTAACACTAAAAGATCTGAGCTTGCGTAGGAAATGCAGCCTACTTTGACCCTTCTTGTATATGGCCAGCAAGTTCCTGGACCAGTCTAGCTTATTGCTCATATGCACCCCTAGATACTTGTACTCCTCAGCTATCTCCACCTCCATACCCTTAATAGACAGGGGAGTGGCTGGAGATCGCGATCTTCTTAAATCAACGACCAGTTCTTTAGTTTTACTGGTGTGGATCTGCAGTTGATTCAGCTCACACCAGTCAACAAAATTGTCCACTTCCTTCATGTATTCTGCCTCTTCTAAATGTCTGATACTACCAACTATTGCAGAGTCATCAGAGAATTTCTTCAGATGGCAGCCCTCTGTGTTGTAACTAAAATCTGTAGTGTACAGGGTGAAGAGGAATGGTGACAGAACTGTCCCTTGTGGAGCACTAGTGCCACACAGCACAGTATCAGACACAGAGCCCTGTAGCCGCACAAACTGTGGCCTTCCCATCAGATAGTCCATGATCCACGAAACTAAGAAAGCCTCCACCTGCATTTCCGATAGCTTAATCCCCAGTCTGGCTGGCTGAATGGTGTTAAAGGCACATGAGAAATAGAGGAACATAATCCTGAGAGTTCCTCCTGGCTTGTCTAAGTGACTGTAGGCACGGTGCAGTGGGTAGGTGATTGCAACTTTGACTCCAATCCTTGCCGGTAGGCAAACTGGTGAGGGTCCAGTGCTGACTTAACCTGGGAGCGAAGTATTTCCAGGACTAGTCTCTCAAAGACTTTCATGATGTGTGTAGTGAGCGCCACTAGCCTGTAGTCGGAAGGTGCACTAGGATGTGCCTTCTTTGGAACAGGAACCAGATAAGATGTTTTCCATAGCACTGGCACTTTTTTAAAACTCAGGCTTAAGTTGAAAATCCTAAGTAGTACACCACAGAGTTGTGAGGCACAGACTTTAAGCACCCTTGGGCTGATGCCATCAGGGTCTGCCGCCTTTTCAGAATGAAGTCTGCGTAATTCTCTCATGACTTGGTCTTCTGTAAAGGTGGTGGATGGTCTGGTTGTGTCAGTGTTGTGGATAGAACAAGGGGCGGAGTAGGGTTCATCTGGTAACGAGGGGGTAGGAGGTAATGATTCACCGCACTCTTTTACCTGTAATGAGTGGTGGGAGAGGAAAAAGTTAGCAAGTGAGGTATTGATGATGTCCAGGGATACATTGTCAGCCACAGAGGTGGAGCTGCAGGGCAGGTTGGACTTAGGCATGCTGTCATACCTACTAAACTGGTTAAATTCATTTGCCTTTTTGCCTACTCAAGCAGACAATTCTTTCATTCAATGTCAGAATACTGACTAGTACAGGGTTTTGCCCCATAAACAACACAGTAACAGCAATCAACTGTTTATAAATATAGCATCCACAATATCACATGTGAGAACCAAGGTTTTTATAGTTAACGAAAACTAAAATCAAAACTGAAACGATTATTAAAAAAACATTTTCATAAACTGAAATAAAATAATTTAACAAAATCGAAATGAAAAACTAAAACTAAATGAAACTATTAAAGTCACTGGAAAGACTAACTGAAATAAAATAATTTACTAAAATAATTTTAGTTTTTGTTTTTGAATGAATACTCTTGCTGTTAGTTTTTAACCCTTATAACTTTTAAACTCTAAAACTGGAAGTCATCCCTCACGAGCTGCCCGCACATATTCGTCCAGTGAACGGCGGATGGTGAAGGAGGCGGTGACAGAGCAAGCGGAATACGCGGGTAAAGCATGTGGAATAGAAAGTGATTTATGTACCGCCTATCTTTGCACTTGTATGTCAAGATGTTATTCAAATGCCTGAAACTGGAATGTGGTGGTCAACAAAAACTTTACTGTATGGACAGAAAAATCACAAGTGAGTAATGTTTCAGTTTATTTCTCAGGTGCCTGCATTTTGTTAACAGTAATTCACCTGCCACCTTGCATACAAAATATAGACAAAGTATAATCATGAAAAACTGCGGTGGGTTGGCACCCTGCTCGGATTGGTTCCTGCCTTGTGCCCTGTGTTGGCTGGGATTGGCTCCAGCAGACCCCTGTGACCCTGTGTTCGGATTCAGCAGGTTGGAAAATGGATGGATGGATAATCATGAAAAAAATTCGACCTTTTGATGAATCTTGACGTTTTAGACCTCCCCAAGTCCAAAAATACCGTTTTTCAGGATTATGTCTGTGTGTAAACACGGTAACTCAAAAACACAACTAGATAGATGGATGAAATTTGGCATGTGGTTGCTACACCAAAATTGTAGATCTCTATTAACTTTTGGGCCAAATACATCAGCCAGAAGTGGTACTTTACCTGAACACATACTCTGGTTTTTTTTTGTTTTTTTTATTCATGCAGCTGCAGAGTCCAATTTAATCAACTTTACTTTTATAATAATTGTTCAATATATTATTAATTTGATTTGTTGTTGATGGTTTTTTAATTGACATAATACAATCATTGTCTTGCGGTTTACTCCTCAAATATCCATCCCGATATCTGAGTACACGAGAAAGTCGAGGGGAGATCACTCCCGATTTTTGAAAATAAAATGGCACTAATCGAGAGACTAACAAGGTCATCATACAAGATCATCATATTGTTGCTAACCAATCACTTTTGCTTTAAAAATGTCATTTAACAACGAAGACATACAAACCTTGTAAAATTCCTGAGTTGGCAATGTCTCTACTGAACTACAGGTAGGTAGGCAAAGAGTTTGCCAAGTGATGAAAAGCTAAACATACTAATGTGTTTTTGTATTTATGCTATATTTATTAATGTATCTTTTTTAGTTAATATTCATCATTATTAATAGCAGATATTGTGAAAAGAATCCAATAGTAGAATTATGTTTTAAAGTATTTGTCCCAATTTTTTTCAATGTTTCTTTCTCTTTCTCTCAAAATAATCGAAATATCATTCTTTTTGTTCTTAACATCAGCCATATCATACATATTGCATACCAGGAATTTTTCCTGCTTTGCATCCAAACTTGCTTGGGTAGGCTCCAAGTTCCTGTGATCCTGCTCTGGATAAACAGGTTTAGATAATGTATATATTGTTCCTAATCTCAGATGCTGTCTCTGTCATTTTGTGCCTGTACATAATCTTATTACCTGCTCTTGCTCTGCTCATTATGGATTTACTGTTCTTATGGTGGGCTATTCAAGTCTCCCTGCCACCCTGACACTACATGCTTGTTTTTCTTTGTTTCCCTGAGTACAGCTAGGTGGGGTCTGCACACTGATTCAAGCCTAAGAGCCTTGTTCTTCCTAAGCCCCCATGATTTTCATGATCACAGCTATCAGAACACCATAGATTCTGTTTTCTGATATTTGATCTTTTCAGGTCTGCAGATGGCAAAATTCTGTCTATAAATTGTTTGTGCCTGAGATGGAATCAGAAATAAATATGGCTGGTAAAAAATAACAAAGTCCAGTATTTGAGATTTTTGAATGCAATATTGAAGGCATTCATTATAAGCACTTTTGTCTCCCTAGCAATAGGTTGCTCCATCATAGCAAACATTATCCAAAATGGTGGTGACTGCTAATAACAAGATGCGTCCTGGGAAAATTCAGAACAAGACCAAAAATAAATAAATACCTGTTAAACATAGTTATAAAAAATAATAAACATGAATATTTTATACTTTGAAAAATTTGGGAAAAAAATCCCAAAACAATATTTTCAAGGTTTGAAATAAATGTATAGAGCAAACATACCCTGTGCCCAGTTATAACACCATTCTGCAGTTGTGCACATGGGAACATCTCTCTTGGCAGTCAGTAGTAATGTAATCAACATGTGATGCTGTAAACCACAAACAGAAAATAATTCAAGTTATCAAAAAAAAGGAAAGAAAGGTAGAAAGTGTTCAAAAATGGATCCAGTACCCTAAAAATCCTGGTTATAACTTGTGGCGATAGGTAAAAAAAAATGTTCAGTTTATGTGGAACTTCATTCCCTCAAAATAATAGAAAATGAAGATGCCATATTTCTGAAATATTGCTTGGAGAGTTTTTTTTTTTTGTTTGTTTTTTTTTCTCCAAGGCGGATATGTGTTCCTGTTCTGAAGTTAAAAAAAAGTCAAAAGATAGTCATAGGAACTTAGTTACTCATAACTGCTTTTAGAATAGATCAATTCAAATTGTCAATGCAGGTAGTCGGTCTCACCCATTGCATGAGATAAATATCTAAGACTGTGCTCTGCTGGCAGTGGTGTTTTTTCTTTTTTTTATTGTTTATTCTCTGAGATATACTGCATCTTACTAATTCAAGCACAGCTGCCCAAAGGGATACATGAAATATGAAGAAGAATCCAATTAGATAGATAGATACTTTATTAATCCCAAGGGGAAATTCACATAATCCAACAACAGTATATTGATACAAAAAACAATATTAAATTAAAGAGTAATAAAAATGCATGTAAAAACAGACAATAACTTTGAATAATGTTAGTGTTTACCCCCCCTCCCCGGGTTGAATTGAAGAGTCGCATAGTGTGGGGGAGGAACGATCTCCTCAGTCTGTCAGTGGCAGCAGGACAGTGACAGCAGTCTGTCACTGAAGCTACTCCTCTGCCTGGAGATGACACTGTTCAGTGGATGCAGTGGATTCTCCATGATTGACAGGAGTTTGCTTAGCGCCCATCATTCTGCTACAAATATTAAACTGTCCAGCTTCATTCCTACAATAGAGCCTGCCTTCCTAACAAGTTTGTCCAGGTGTGAGGCGTCCTTCATCTTTATGCTGCTTCCCCAGCACACCACCGCATAGAAGGGGGCACTCGCCACAACTGTCTGGTAGAACATCTGCAGCATCTTATTACAGATGTTAAAGGACGCCAACCTTCTAAGGAAGTATAGTCGGCTCTGACCTTTCTTACACAGAGCATCAGTATTGGCAGTCCAGTCCAATTTATCATCCAGCTGTACTCCCAAGTATTTATAGGTCTGCACCCTCTGCACACGGTCTCCTCTGATGATCACGGGGTCCATGAGGGGCCTGGGCCTCCTAAAATCTACTACCAGTTTCTTGGTCTTGCTGGCGTCCAGGTGTAAGTGGTTTGAGTTGCACCATTTAACAAAGTCTTTGATTAGATTCCTATACTCCTCCTCCTGCCCACTCCTGATGCAGCCCACAATAGCAGTATCATCAGCGAACTTTTGCATGTGGCAGGACTCCGAATCGTATTTGAAGTCTGATGTATATAGGCTGAACAGGACCGGAGAAAGAACAGTCCCTTGCGGTGCTCCTGTGTTGCTGACCACAATGTCAGACCTGCATTTCCCGAGACGCACATACTGAGGTCTGTCTGTAAGACAGTCCACGATCCATGCCACCAGGTGTGAATCTACTCCCATCTCCTTCAGCTTGACTCTAAGGAACAGAGGTTGGATGGTGTTGAAGGTGCTAGAGAAGTCCAAAAACATAATTCTAACAGCACCACTGCATCTGTCCAAGTGAGAGAGGGATCGGTGTAGCATATAGATGATGGCATCCTCCACTCCCACCACCTTCTGGTATGCAAACTGCAGAGGATCGAGGACGTGGCGGACCTGTGGTCTCAGGTGGTGAAGCAGCAGCCGCTCCATGGTCTTCATCACATGTGATATTAGAGCAACAGGCTGGAAGACGTTCAGCTCACTAGGACGTGATACCTTTGGGACTGGGGTGGTACAAGATGTTTTCCAAAGCCTCGGGACTCTCCCCTGTTCCAGGCTCAGGTTGAAGATGCGCTGTAGAGGACTCCCCAGTTCCAGCACACAGGCCTTCAGCAGTCGTGGTGATACTCCATCTGGACCCGCTGCTTTGCTGGCATGAAGTCTCCTCAGCTCTCTGCTCACCTGCCCTGCTGTAATTGTGGGTGGGGATGTCTCTCCTATGCTGGTATCAACAGAAGGATGGTTGGAGGATGCAGTACTCCGAAGTGAGAGTGGGTTAGGGTGGTCAAACCTGTTAAAGAAGTTGTTAATTTGGTTTGCTCTCTCCACGTCCCTCTCGATGGTGGCACCCCGCTTCGAGCTGCAGCCAGTGATGATCTTCATTCCATCCCACACTTCCTTCATGCTGTTATTCTGCAACTTCTGCTCCAGGTTTCTCCTGTACTGCTCCTTCACCGCCCTGAGCTGGACTCGGAGTTCCTTCTGCGCACGCTTGAGCTCATGCTGATCACCGCCTTTAAAAGCCCTTTTCTTCTAGTTCAAAAGGCCCTTGATGTCACTTGTAATCCATGGCTTGTTGTTAGCATAGCAGCATACTGTTCTTACTGGAACTACAATGTCCATCCAGAAGTTGATGTAATCAGTTGTGCATTCAACAGCCTCTTCAATATTCTCACTATGTGATCCCTGCAGGATATCTCAGTCAGTGGTTCCAAAGCAGTCTCTCAGAGCCTGCTCTGCCTCAGGGGACCACTTCCTGAATGATCGTGTGGTTGTAGGTAGCGCCTTCACTCTTGGTTTGTAGTGAGGCTGAAGCATAACCAGGTTATGATCTGCTTTCCCAAGTGCATGCAGCGAGGTGGCGCTGTATGCGTCTTTAACGTTTGCTTACAGTAGGTCAATAGTCCTATTTCCCTGGGTGTTACAGTCCACATACTGGAGGGAGAGATACCAAAGATAGTGGAAAAAATACTTAAAGATCCATATAGGTCTAATCTGGTGTCAAATTCATGTTCAAACTCACTGTATGGCTTGAGGCCAAGAAGAAAGACGAAGCTGAGAGGCTTTGAAGTTAAAAACCTCTCCTCCAGGAGTCATTAAAAACACCCCCTGCATTTCAAAAGCCTCAACACTATCCAACTACATAATGCCATTGAACCACAATGCAGGAGATGACATGGATGAAGCTATTGAGCTTAAGTCACTGATGATGAAACTTTGGGGGGATATATGAAAGGAACACAAAGTAGAACAGACAGCACAATAGATGAATTAAAGCAGGATATGACTCAGAAAGTGGAGTATATAAGCCAGGGTATAAAAAAGGTCTGGAGGTATGTTCAAGCAATAATTTTGACGTTACGTTGAAAGTAATCTTCACAAAAATGGATGAACGCATCAAGAAAAAAATAGGAATTTGGAGAATAAAATCAAAGTTTTAGGGTTCACATGAAGAAGTAATGCATGTTTACAAATATCTTCAAATTGCCAGGACAGTGTCTTCACTTTTTTGACATCAATATGTGGACAATATTATTTGAGGCAATCATCATGAAACTGTAATCTACACATTGTTTCGATTTGTACTGAATAAGATACTAAGGAATAAATTGTTTCCAATATATGTATGTCTCTGCATTTAGAAGCCATAAATGTTTATTTTCTCTCATTATATTAACACAATGCTTTGTGAATGGAATTGAATGCAATCTTTCTCATAATGCCGACAAAACCAATGTAATGTAGTGGTAATGTAATGGAGAGAGTAAGTGTTTTAAATTTTTTGTAGTTTCCACAATTTATGATTGAAGTGGACACAGTACATATTGGTCATTCTAAATAATGCTTCCCAATGTCTTTACTTCCTCAGATGTTTGAGAAAAGCCCAAATGTTTCCATCTATGCTAAATAACTTATATGGATCAGTTGTGGAATCCACTTTCTCCGTTTGGATTGTGTTCACACCAAAGTGTGTGGTGAAGTCTGCTTAGAAAGTCAATCAATATTATTTAAGAAATCTGCTATCTTGCACAGTCTTTTTTCTCACTTCTAATCAGAAAATGCACAAGGCTGAAAAGCATAATAGGTAAAGCTAGTGACCAGGTTGTCTCAGGGAACAACAGACTGACAGATGTGAACAGAGCAGACAAAACAAGGAACAACTCTGGCTCACGTGACTGGAAATTGTCTGGCTGCATAGATACAGCAAATGACTACCCTTCATGGTTTAGAAAGAGGGGAATCTGCACAGAATTGAATTTCAGCTAACATACCATCAGGCATGTATCCTATCACTTCTTATATGGTACTTGATCTACTAATATCATTCCCAGCATTTACTCTGAGCCACCTTAACCTTATTATATCTTGTGCTACACAAGGTTAGGAACTGCATGAGCGTGCTTAGCGTAATAAAATGCAGGTAAATGTGTTTGCTCTGTGTTATTCGTTATTTATTTTAATCTGCTAATGAAAAGAGGGGATGGAAAAAGTCTTGTGAAATGGGTAGATTTTTAATCAGGATTTCTATTTTTCTGGACAATACATTTAGTTCATGCTTTTTTAAAGTTTATAGAAACCAAAATGAATAAGCCTTTTTTTTATTTGCAAGATATATTTATATTCCACTACATTTCTTTGAACCTGTTAGTTTTTAGCACCTAGCTATAGAGACATAATATATGGCTATGGTATTCATTTAACAAACACTTTTATTCACCTGGTAGAGAATTTCATTTTCTGCCGTTTTGCCTTACTTTTGAGAATTCAGCTGTTTGATACATATGATTCATTTAAATTCAATTTTTTACACGCAGAGGATTTCAGATGCAAAATTTCATTATTGGAATGTCTTAAAATATAATTAATAATTAAGTTGAAGCACAGAAATAGCACAAGAATAAATATTAACTGAAATGTGCTTACTTTTGTGTAAATAATATAAATATTCGACATTCAGAGAAATGCAAGACACACTTTTGTACCTGAAAGTGAAATCTAACTCAAACTAGCAAATGTTAGAAATGCAGAATGTGCACAGTTAATTTTCAGAAACATGTTTACTGTAACAAAACATGTAATGAAAAGCAAATAGCAAGAAGTTCTCCATAAAGCCATTTCAAACAAAAGTGACATGCAAGTTTATTTACAAAGAATGACCATTTTTTAAATGAACTTGACTCAGGTGCAGTAGTTTCCAGTTTACAAATATGTAATGCTATATATATGTATATACTAAATATATATGTAGTATATATTTACACTGGCCAATGGGAAAACTGTCCAAATTCTGTATATTTTTGGATGGAAAAGTATTTCTCTTTTCAGCTGCCAGGTGGTACAGTGAACAAAAATGTTAGCGCCATATGGACATTGAAAACCCTTGTGTTATATATAATGTGGATGCTAGGTGGCACTGTTGCGCCTTTCAACCCAACATACAGACACTCAGAACACAGGGTAAAGGCAATGAGAAGTATTTTAATTATTTTTCTTCTGTAAACAGTGCCCTCAGCACCACAACCACCAATATACAAGCAAATAAACAAAATTTATATTATTCTCTTCTCCTTCACACATTCCAGCAAGCGTTGTCCACCTCCTCCCAATTCTGGCCCCTCTGCTGGGTTCTCAGCAGTCCTTTAAATAGAGTCCAACCCGGAAGTATTCCGTCCTTCCAATCACGTGACTTTAAGCACTTCCAGTTTGGATAGAGAATTTAAGTTTTTCTTCAGCCTGGAAGTACTTCTTGGCTACGTACAAAATAAGAGTCCCAAGGTCCTCCTGCAGCGTCTCTTGGTGGCACGCATGGTACTCAGCAGGGCTGTGAAGCCGAACTCCAAATCCCAGGGTGCCCTGCGGGAATCTGGGGCACTGCTATGCTGCAGGGAAATCGCTATCTAGCATCCTGGGGGAAGCAGTGTCCCAAAGTAGCTGCCTTCCCCCAGTCTTCAACTCTTTGGGTGTCCCAGCCGTCCATCACAATAAAGATATTTGTGTGTATACTGTAAATTAAATGCAGTGAATATTGCAATTTCTTTTTGACATTTTTTTTGTGAAAAACTATAATGTCAACTCCAAAAATCTGAACTTGATTTCAAATAACCTTGAATCAAGAAATTTGAGTTATCTCAAAATGAAAATGTAAATCTTAAATGGTTTAGTTCCCCTTAACTAATGAATAATTTAATAATGCCTATTCACTTGAGCTTATAATGCAATAAGATGAAAGTTTTTGTAAAATATACATAACAAATACTGTAAATATTCTAACCCCAAAACTCTGGAATGGTCATTCTGCCAGAAATTCACATAATTATACTCCTGTTACAACAACTGGTGTTTTAGCGGTTGTAGAAATCATTGTGATTGTATTTGTCTTAATGGCTAAATATACTTTATTTTAGCATAGCATACTCTTGTTAGACCTGCCAGTATTTTGACACTTTTGATTATTTGTGGTGATTGGCTGTAACTTAGTCATTTCCATTATATTTGAATACATAATGAAGGTCTGGAACTTTAACATACACATTATAAGAAGGTCCTAAGAGTCCCAATGGACTCATTTCTATCTACTGTACATAAAGACAGGGCACAGATGTGATCAAAAAGGCTAATAGGATGTTAACTTATACTGTATACAACAATGTGTGGAGTTAAAAACATTATGCTTAAGTTATATAACACATTAGTGAGGCCTCATTGGGAGTACTGTGTACCCTTTATATCTCCATTATTTTTTGAGGTCAAGGAAAAGGCTGAAAAGTAAAAAAAAAAAAAAAAAAAAAACGGCCATAACAAGTCGTTCATAGAGTTCTTAAGTTGAGATAGGGAGTTTTTTATGTTTTTCACTTCCAGCTTAATAAATTGGTACTTTTCTAAAGGTTGCCATATATGTGGAGTCTCACAATAGTAAACTATATTTTTGCCAAAAACTATATTGATACACACTTTTTTGACAAATGTGTAATCTCAACAGTTGAGAACATTCTTAGCTTCTAAGTGGATGTATTTGGTAAGTTTTAAATCTTTTGTTTCAAATTTCCTCAGATCTCCCTAGACTAACATGGTAAGCTACAGGTGCAGACATTTTTGTTGTTTAATTTATGAGTAATGCTTCACAGAAGAACACGTTTCTGGGGCAAATTAATGTTTGGTGTGATTCTAAAAGAATAACTTTGAACATAACCTTGAGTATTAATAATTAGTTTATTTTAAACATGCAAATATTTATTTTACTCTTCTATTGTATTGTGTTTTGTAGTTTGTTATAGCTGTGCAATATTTGTAGATGCTTTTAAAGCTCTAGGTTTGGAAAATGGGAATTTTTCTGAATTGAATTGAGTATAGTGCCCTCACAAATCACCATTGTGAGAAATATGTGAACATCATCATTACAAAATATCATTACTGCTCTGTAGTGTACAAGTGGATGTAACTCCACACAAATGTCGTCTCGGTTGGGGTTCAAACTCTGGACTGTGGAGCTGTGAGGGCAGCAGTGCTAATCACTCCTAAGTGTGCTTCTTCTTTGTAAGTACAGGTGCAGAATAAAGATGTTTACCTCTACCTTTTTTATTTTTGGATCAAAGACAAGTTATGGGAATCATTTGCCATCACAAATTGAGTCATCGGTAGAAAGTGAACTGAAAATATTGCATTTTAATGTTCATTCCCTTAATCATTAGACCACATTGCTTATCACATACATTCACCTTTTCCTGTAGCTCACAGCATATATATTTTTTGTGATTTTTCAAATGTGTTTATAGTAAATAAGTAACTGACACTGTGGTATTAATATTTTGCTTCGGGTTTGCCTTCAGGAACTTCTAATTTAAGTTTCTGGTTCAGGCAGATAATTCCAGGCACTTCCTGTCAAACAAAGAATTCAACTTTAGAAACTTAACTAATTCTTTTCTAAAGTGTGCTCATTTATGCAAGTTTAATTGGGAACGTGGCCAGGAAGTTCTACAGTAGATCGGGGTGGCCAACCCCAGTCCTGGAGAGCCACAGTGGCTACAGGTTTTTATTTTAACCATTTTCTTAATTAGCGACTAGTTTTTGCTACTGATTACCTTCATGTAATTTATTTCCTATTTAAGACTCAGACCCTTTAAATCAGGGCAGAGCAACGTTAGTCCTGGAGAGCCACAGTGGCTTCAGGTTTTTGTTCCAACCCAATTGCTTCATGAGAAATCTATGAAGCTCTTATTGCTTAAGTGTCTTTCTGGTTCATATTAGTTGTCTCTCTTGTTAAGAATTAATTGTTTATTTTAGTCTCAAACAGCTGTATTCATTGTTTAACTGCTTGTTATTAGTAATAAAATGCAAATGACAGAGGAACCAGCAGTTCTCCATATAACTTGTCTCCATTTCCACCTGTGTGTATTCATTCTTCACTACTGTATTTGCTTTAATTAAGTTCTCAGAAGGAAACTGAAGAGAAAATGAAGAACTGAAAATTACTCATCTGTTTTTGACTTCAGATCACTTGGATGATACATGTATCATTAGAAAGGATGGCGTCTAATTCAGCAACTGGGTTGAAATAAAAACCTGCAGCCACTGCAGCTCTCCAGTATCGGACTTGGCCACCCTGTTCTGGATCCTGGCTATATGATGCAACCCCTTTTCACCAAAATGTAACTCTTTGCAGGCAATAGTCATATGTTGACATTTGATAGAAGCAAAAGCATAATGTGAGGAATATAGATCTTGCTTTCTTTTTTTTCAGTCAGGCCTGGAGCCTCATGTGAGTAAATATATCATTGGAGGGGATGTCTGTCTGGCAAAGTATATGTAGATTTGTTAAAAAGTAAACACATTATCTATATACAATACAATACAATACAGTTTATTTTTGTATAGCCCAAAATCACACAGGAAGTGCCACAATGGGCTTTAACAGGCCCTGCCTCTTGACAGCCCCCCAGCCTTGACTCTCTAAGAAGACAAGGAAAAACTCCCAAAAAAACCTTGTAGGGGAAAAATGGAAGAAACCTCGGGAAAGGCAGTTCAAAGAGAGACCCCTTTCCAGGTAGGTTGGGCGTGCAGTGGGTGTCAAAAGAAGGGGTTCAATACAATACAATACACAGAACAGAACAAATCCTTAATACAGCATAATAATAAAAATTTTAGAAGTACAGAGCAGAATTTAACAGTAGATGATATCACATAATAAGATTTTGATATTTTTAGAGTGCTGGAGACCTCATCCGTCAAGCTGCCTCCCCATTTGGCCGTTCCACGGCTGAAACGTTGCTCGGCCAGCCAATCCGATGAAAGGGCCCCTCTTTCCCATGATTCCTGTGATCCTCCACCAGTGATGACTTTACCATAGGCAGGCAAACAACTTGGCAGGTGGGCCGTGGCACCAATTGCCACATTTGAGTACCGAGAACAGAAACAGAATAGGTGAGGGTTAGTATTCAATTATAATTATCATGTTACTTATGTTTTAGTGCTAATGACTAACAACAGAGATGCAGTATGTACAGTTAATCAGCAGCTCTAGTCAGGATATGCTAAACTGAAGTAGTAAGTCTTCAGCCAGGATTTAAAGGCTGGGACCAAAGGGGCATCTCTTATAGAAGCAGGAAGACCATTCCACAGTTTAGGGGCCCTGTAACTAAAAGCTCGACCTCCCACTGTTATTTTATTAATCCTTGGAATCATAAGCAGACCGGCATCTTGAGATCTTAATGTGCGCTCAGGTTTGTAAGTCATGATAAGTTCAGACAAGTAAGCCGGACCTTGGCCATTTAATGCTTTATATGTTAAAAGGAGGATTTTGAAATCTGCCCTAAACTTAACCGGGAGCCAGTGTAAGGATTTAAGAACTGGAGTTATGTGTTCATATTTTCTTGTTCTTGTAATAATTCTTACAGCCGCATTTTGGATTAACTGGAGGCTGTATAAAGAACAGTTTGAACAGCCAGTGAACACCGCATTACAGTAGTCAATCCTACTAGAGATAAATGCATGAATTAATTTCTCACAATCCTGTTTATTTAGAAAGCGCCTTAATTTCCTAACATTTTTAAGATGGAAGAAACATGTTTTGGACAGCTTTGTAATATGTGCTTTAAATGACATGCTAGAATCAAAGATAACTCCTAGATTGCGGGCTGATTCAGTAAAATTAATTGGGATTCCAACTGAGTTAAATGTCGACAAAATATTGCTGTGATCAGCGTCATTCCCTCCAACAATTAACATCTCTGTTTTATCTGTATTTAAAGACAAGTAGTTCTCATTCATCCATTCCTTTAATTCACTAACACAACTAATTAAAGACAACATCGGAGAAACTTCATTTGATTTAAATTAAAGGTATAACTGGGTGTCATCTGCATACGAGTGAAAATTAACATTATGCTTCCTAATGAGAGATCCCAGTGGAAGCATGTAAAGTGAAAACAGTAAAGGTCCCAATACTGAGCCCTGCGGGACACCATAATGAACTTCTGTGTATAATGATGGAGTACTGTCAGCACATTTCTGTACATATTGGAATCGATTTGATAAATAAGAACTGAACCAAGCGAGCACGTGGCCTGTAAGACCAACATCATTTTCTAGCCTGTGCAGTAAAATAGAATGGTCAATGGTGTCAAATGCTGCACTTAAGTCTAATAACATAATTACAGTGGAGTTTCCTTCATCAGAGGATATCAGAATGTCATTTACAACCCGTGTTAGTGCAGTTTCTGTACTATGACCAGTGCGAAAACCAGACTGGAATTTCTCAAATAAATTGTAATGCATAAGGTGTGACTGAAGCTGACTGGCGACTACTTTTTCTAGTATTTTAGAGAGAAATGGTAAATTTGAAATAGGCATATAATTATTTAGTATGTGTGGGTCTAGGTCTGACTTTTTAAGTAAAGGTTTAATGACTGACACTTTTAGTGCATCAGGTACTGTGCCATGCAGTAATGAACTATTGATAACGGTTAAAATAGGTGCTGCAAGAACATCCATTGCACTTTTTACTAGTTTTGTTGGCACTGGATCTAGGGAACAAGTAGAGGGCTTCATTTTAGTAATTAAAGTTAAGACTTCCTGCTCAGTTACAGGATTAAAATTACTAAAGTGCTGAATGCAATGTGCAGCAGGGTCTGCTAAGCTAGTATTTGGTTTGTACTGTGATGCTGAGATCTGGGATCTTATATTTTTAATTTTCTCATTGAAGAAGTTCATAAAGTCTGTACTGCTAATATCTGTTGGTATTTTGCCCCTGTGTACGTACAGAATATTATCTTTATATGAAATATGTTGCTTCTGTATGTTGTCACACACGTGTGCTTAGGAAGCAGTCAACAAGTCCTAAGGTGAGCGAAATAACAAACCATAGGGGTTTGTTTCATGGTACTAATGCCTCTCTCTCTGACCTTATAGAACTAAAGAAGACAACTGAACATATTCACAATACAAACAATAATTCAGAAAACGAAACATCTACCTCCTCATCATTCACTTCACTTCCGGCTCCTAGAGATGACATCACTTCCGGCTCCCCCACGGATGATGTCACTTCCGGTCCCCCAATGATGATGTCACTTCCGGCCCCTGGCGATGACGCCACTTCCGGTCCCTCAATGATGACGGCACTTCCGGTTCCCCTCTGATGACATCATTTCCTTATTCATCATTTCCTGCAGCCATTTTGTCTTCCCTATATAAACCACCAGTTCACCTCTCAATTTTATCTGATATTTGGATGTTTTTTTAATTTATTTCGACCAACTTTGCTGTTCAAGCAATATACGGGGCAATTCCCCAACACTTTTTGAGTTGTTTTCTCAATTAATTTATTACAATGTTTAAATAATTTCCTTGTGTGTAAAATACATCTCTTAGATGCCACGGGACACATCTTCTGTGATTTTTTTTTTTTTTTTTTTCATGGGGTAATGGTGTGTTTTGGGTCTCAGTCTTCTAGCCTCTGTCCCAGCACTTCTCGACCAGTTCCTGGTACCTTCCACGTTTCTTCTTGTTTGCTTCTTCCATACACTTTTCCCAGAGCCCTGTAAGCTGCAGCACGATCAGGTGTTTTGTTACCTTGGAGGTGATGATCATATCTGGCCAGAGTGACGTCATGACAATATGTTGCGAAAACTTCAGTTGTTTTTTCAGATGAACATGCAGCTGCCAGTTGGGACCGTTGCAAAAGAGGCCCATCCTCATTTTTGGTTATGGATAGGGCTTCTCTCCAGCTTTCACAAAGGAAAACTTCTTTATGTTGTGATGGCACTTGCAGGATTGGATAGCAGTGGCTATACTTTAGGCAACTGCCCTGAGCACCTGATCATGCCGCCAGCAGTAATGGCCTTCCTCAATGGTGTCTTTGGGCAGTTGCTGAGGAGGTATTCTGAGGATCCTCTTCCAGAGCACAGAGGACAGGACGGTGTCTCTCTTCTTTCCCAGATATGTACGTTTGCTATGCAGGGTACAGCATTGTAGACAGCTTGCACAAGCAACCACTATGGAAGTCTTCCCACATGGTATAATCCTGCACTGCAGTACACTCTCCCAAATTGTCCACGTTCCCTGCCATCTGAGCCCCATTGTCCTGCTCAGCTTGTCTTCCTTCATGCTGGCTCAAAACTCTTCCTGGATAAGATGGTGTCTCATCTAGGCCCAGGCTTTGCCAACCTACGTCTTTGGGAAGTATCCAATGCCTGCTCTTCCAAATGCTATGCCAACCACCACCACTTTTTGCTTTAAGCGTGACTCTGCCACCTCCACTGCTTATCCTGTCATCCATTTTCGGCCTGTCCTTACTTCAATGCAAGATGATGACACCTTCTGGTCACTGGAATCCCTGTACTGTAGGGCATCTCTTGTGCATGCTACTATAAACACTTCTATGAGACAACTGAATGGAATCTGCAAGATGCTACTGGTCCCATGCAGGACTGGGGAGGCCAAGCCACATACATAGAAAACCACTGATCTTCCTTTCAAGAGACTCAACCGTTGTCAGTGGAACCTCATAAATCAGCAGAGGCCACAGGACTTGAGGTAGGATGAAATGTTAATAAATCCACAACTTAAATCTGCCGGGCAGGCCTGTTTTGTTGACCCTGGTGAGTCAGGATTCAATGTTTCTGATGGCCTTCTGAATGGCAACATTGTCTTTTAAACTTGAGTCAAAGAGCTTCCACAGACTGTTTATGGGTTGTTCTGTTATGGACAGAATGGTAGTTCTGGATAATGAGAAGTGTAATTTGTCAACCACCTTCCCCTCCTTCAACACCATGGCCCTTGATTTTGTGGGCCTCATCCTAGCCCAGATGTTGAGTTTTTCAAGTCCTCATAGGATCCACCTATTACCTGTGATCGATACTGTTGTGGTTCGTTAAGTCATCCATAAGTGCTCCAATGTGTGGCTGGCATACACCTGACTTGGTTAGGGGGTCTCTGAGAAGGCATAACAGAGAAGGTATAGCTCGTTATTATTCCTTTTTCAAGTCAGTGCCAGTCTGATGTTTGTGACCCTTAGCATTTTTCAGGGATTTTAGACATTTTGGAAAGTTTAATTTCAAAACAAATAACATTTCCCTCTTTGTGTTTATTATCAGTCCCTGTATGAAATGTGCAAGTACAAATGATTATTATGGTAGAACACAAGTAGTCATGTTTTTTTCAGTATAAATGCATTTATCCTGGTGTCGCATACTAGTATCCTCATCCATTTAGGATTTTTGTCATATACACATATTGCCATCACTTTTTTATGACATCAAGGACACACTTTTCAGATTTGTCCTTCTTGCATTCTTTTTGAACATACTTTTAAAATTCAGTAGGTTTAATCTTTTTCATTGAATGCCTCATTTATTTCTTACTCCTTATAGATGTACTTTTTCAGAAGAAATGTTTCTTGTCACATTGTTTTGTTGTCATCCGTAATTATAGTACACTTCCACCCTCTGGAGAATTATTGATGGTTTGTTAAAAAAATCCCTTTTTAATTTTATTATCTGTGACTTTCTTCCAGAATTAGCCAAGTTTTCTTTTGTGTGATTCTATTTAATTTCTACTGCTAATTTATTTTTAATAATCATCTTCAGGGCAGCAGGATGGGAGAGTTGTATAGCTCTGTTGCCTCACAGATCATGCATCCTTGCTTCAAATCCTATGTCCAGATACTTGCGAGTTCTAACGTTGTCTATGTGGGTTTCCTCCCACCTTCCTAAGGTTGTGCAGGTCATGTTAGTTGGTGACTCCAAATTAGCTTCTGTTAGGGTCTGCATGTTAGTGAACCCTGCACTAGGCTGCCACTCTTTTTGGGTAAGCTTGAGCTCTCACTGTTCCTGAAAACAGGGTTGAGAATCCAACGCAATTTGAGAATTCTATTTAAGTACTTGTTTACTGTATAAAACACTTTCTTAATGTGCGTAAAAAAAAATTAGTGGAAGTAGTTGCACAGGTATATTTGAATGATTGGTTAAAGTAAGAAAACAAATACTTTTTGCATTTTTTACATATTGACCATTTTGTCATTGCTGACTGAAATTCTAGTGTCCCATCTGTTATCTTCACTTCCTCCTTGATAGATTTCTTTGCTCTTATGAGTTGAGCATTCATCTGTTTTGTGTTTGATTGAATTCCATAATTGTGGTAACTCCTTGCTGGGTTGGAACAATGAATACTACTTCTTTGTATTTCCTGTTTTGGTGTAGTTTTACAAATAGATATTTAATTTCACATTAATAAACTGGATAGCTTTTTTAATAACTAAGTTTTCTTATGCTTTTTGAGCAAGCAACTGTGTATATATATCACAGACCTTTTAATGAAATTGATAAATATTATTGCTGTACTAATGGTTAGTAATCTGGACTTGAAGTATAATCTGTTCAATTGGTTTTTCACATTACACTATTTTGGTATTCAGTGTTTCTTATAAATGGTTTATTTGAAAGTGGGCTTTATAAAGCATTTTTGGACTAGCATAACACGAAAAAAGGATATTGCTACTTGCATCTTGTTTTATGTTCAACTAAAGGCAGATGGTTTCCTACATTTAATGTATTTTGGGATAAAAGGCGATAACAGGGATGGCAAAGAAATACATATTCTACATAAACAATCAAAGAAATAATATATTGTGAAATGGAGCTTTGTCAGCTTCTGTTAGTTGGTATTTTGTAGGCAGACTTAGGAAATTCAGAACTCTTTTTTTTACTTTGTTAAAATTTTACTGAAATGGTAACCTTTCTCTGGGGAATTATAAAGTACTAACTGCAGTCTATTTAAATGCAATGCAGCAAACAAATTTTCATGTTATTTTCAACAGTCTTAATATGTACCCTTAAGTGGTTATTTTAATATTAATGCAGATGCTAATTTTAAAGGCAGTTGAATACCAGGTTATCTCTAAATGGTTTGACTCCTGTCATCTGCCTCATTTTCATTTCTTTTAGGCTGCCATAATGATAGCAAATATATTGTGACGAACTGGCAACAGTGAAAATGGACATTAATTAAATGTGTTCTTACTTGTAAGTGAAATGTCAACTTGTATTAGTTTCAATACACACAGATTAGAACCAGTTTGGCTTAATTGTGTTTTGAGCTCCAGAGACCTTGGTTCAGTTCCCAGCCTGCTCACTGTTTGTGTGAAGTTGGCATATTCTCTTCATGTCTGCATAGGTTTTCTTCTCATTCTTGGGTGTCCTCACGGATCACATAGTTTTAGAATTTAAGTTAAATGACAACCTGAAATGATATTGATATACAGTAAATAGAACTTTAAAACAATTTTGACAAGAGCATGCCATTCAGCCTAACAAAGCTTGCCAGTCCTAATTACCATATTTTTTCCAAAATAACATCAAGTTAAGTTCTGAAAGTCCCTAACGTGCCACTGTCTACCACACTACTGATTACATGTGTCTGATTCTCTATATAAAGATGATTTTGTGAAATATAGCCTTAACAAATTTTCTGTGTAGCCATTTTCTTGTTTAAAAAACTTAATAACTGGTATTAACAGTACCAATTCTATCCAGTGTTATAAAGGCGCTATATATGCGCCCGACACAGACTGACAATGGAGGCATGTTAAAATCAACAAAAATGCTTTTATTTTCTTCAGCTGAGGTCCACGTCTTCCTTGTGACCCTCAGCCCTAACACAGTCCCAAAGCACACCAAATAAACTAAAGTACAGCACACCACAACACACACTTCACCACTTCTCTTGGCAAGTGTTGTCGTTGTCCTCCTCCCGACTCAGCCTCTCGAGTGGTGGCCACTGGCTCCTTTTATTAGGCACCCAGAAGTGCTCCAAGTACTTGATTGCTGGGTACCGGCTGCACTTCCGTGTGTGGTGAAAATACTGCCCACATGGGCCCAGCAGTTCCCGCTGCAGCACCCCAGGGGTGCACCAAACTCCAACTCCCATGAAGCCCTGCGGGAATCCGAGGCACCGCTTAAACCCAGGGAGGCTGTCATCTAGTGTCCAGGGGGAGGTATTGGATCTCCCATGCTTGTTCCCTCGGAACATATGCTGAAGGGGCGTCCCAGCTGGGCATGGACCCCGGCCGTCCACCACACCATTTATTTTCTAAACCCTCATTATGACCAGCAGGGTTGCTGGGAAGCTGGGGCCTATCCCAGCAAAGTTCCTTTTTTCCTTCAGTTTTTCTTCATAGCTTATAGTTTAGAATTAGGTGGTGTCTTTTTTTCAGGAGTTTCTATACCATTACTATGTCATTTTACAATATGGATACCAAAGCTGCACATTATACTCCAGAAGAGGTCTCACTGGTACATTATTTATCTTAAGCATAATCTCTCTTTACCTTTACTCATCATGCAATCTAATCTAACAGTCTGTTAATGGCTTCTACACACTGTTGAGAAGTAGATGGTGACAACTCCACTACATCTCCTAGGTCCTTCTCATATGGTGGATTTTCAAACATCAATCCTCTAGTTGTGTATTGAAATTTAAGATATTTACCTTCTACATGCAATATGCTAAAATTACAGAACATAAAATTTAATTTGCCACAAATCTGCCCATGATTTGTTGAGATCTAATGATTTGGATGATTCTATGTTATGCATCATTGCACCTAGTTTAGTATCATCTGCAAACTTAACCAACTTGATTTTCTTCATAATTTTATCCAGATGGTTTATATATGCTACTCTAAAAACTTCATGAGGGTGGCCTGAGGTCCCAACGTCCCCTAGTGGGCCCTGTGCTCACTACCCAGCACTGTGGAGATTGATTGGCATTTGCCATAGAATACCAAAATTGGCAGGTCCACCAATGGCGCCCTGTGTTTTTAACAGATGAGAGCAGGTTCACCCTGAGCACATGTGACAGACGTGAAAGGGTCTGGAGAAGCCATGGAGACGTTATGCTGCCTGTAACATCTTTCAGCATGACCGGTTTGGTGGTGGGTCAGTGATGGTCTGGGGAGGCATATCCATGGAGGGACGCACAGACTTCTACATGATAGACAATGGCACCTTGACTGCCATTAGGACCCATCGTCAGACCTTATGCTGGTGCAGTGAGTCCTGGGTTCCTCCTGGCCTTATGTCCAGATCTGGGAGGAGATCCCCCAGGACACCATCATTAGGAGCATGCCCCGATGTTGTCAGGCATGTATACAAACTACTGAGTACGATTTTGAGTTGCTGCAATGAAATTTCAGCAAAATGGACTAGCCTGCCGCATCATTTTTACACTTTGATTTTCAGGGTGTCTTTGAATTCAGCCCTCTGTAGGTTAATAATTTTCATTTCCATCAAATGATGTGGCATCCTTTCATTCCTAACACTTTACCCAGTCCATATCAGTATAGATATCAGCATGATTTTTTTCCCATTGAGATCTAATGTGTTTTCAAAGAGTTCCTTTAATTTTTTGAGAAGTTTATATTAAAAATAGCAGTAGCCACAGCAATGATCCCTGATAGAGACAATTTTTTGAACCTCTCCTAATTCTGAAACAGTTAATTCTACCATAACCCTTTCTTCAAGGTGTTAAAGGTGACTTTGCACCTACCTACACAGCAGTGCCTTACATTTTCTTCTTTTAAGTTCAATGAATAACTTCTCATGCGATACCTTGTCAAAAGCTTTAAGGAAATCCTGTTTAAAAAAACACATGGATCTCTTTGGTCATATGCTTTTATTGCTTCCTCATACAATTCCGACATATTAGTGAAGCATAATCTTTTCTTTCTGAGCCCATGCCAACTGTTTTCCAGTACTACTGTTCCTGATATGTGATAATCATCTTTTCTTTAATGATTGTTTCCATCAGTTTACCTATGATGCATGTTAAACAACCTGGCTTTTCATTACCGGCCTGTCGCTCTGACGTCACATGTGATGAAGACCATGGAGCGGCTGCTGCTTCACCACCTGAAGCCACAGGTCCGCCATGCCCTCAACCCTCTGCAGTTCTCATACCAGGAGAAGGTGGGAGCGGAGGATGCCATCATCTATATGCTACACCGATCCCTCTCTCACTTGCACAGAGGCAGTGGTGCTGTAAGAATTATGTTTTTGGACTTCTCTAGCACCTTCAACACCATCCAACCTTTGCTCCTTGGAGACAAGATGACAGAGATGGAAGTAGATTCACACCTGGTGGCATGGATCGTGGAATATCTTACAAACGGACCTCAGTATGTGCGTCTTGGGAACTGCAGGTCTGACATTGTCGTCAGCATCACAGGAGCGCTGCAGGGGACTGTTCTTTCTCCGGTCCTGTTCAGCCTATATACATCAGACTACCAATACGATTCGGAGTCCTGCCAAGTGCAAAAGTTCGCTGACGACACTGGTATTGTGGGCTACATCAGGAGTGGGCAGGAGGAGGAGTATAGGAAGCTGATCAAGGACTTTGTTAAATGGTGCGACTCAAACCACTTACACCTGAACAAGAGCAAGACCAAGGAACTGGTAGTGGATTTTAGGAGGCCCAGGCCCCTCATGGACCCTGTGATCATCAGAGGAGACTGTGTGCAGAGGGTACAGACCTATAAATACTTGGGAGTGCAGCTGGATGACAAACTGGACTGGACTACCAATACTGATGCTCTGTGTAAGAAAGGTCAGAGCCGACTATACTTCCTTAGAAGGTTGGCGTCCTTCAACGTCTGCAATAAGATGCTGCAGATGTTCTACCAGATGGTTGTGGCGAGTGCCCTCTTCTACGCGGTGGTGTGCTTGGGAGGCAGCATAAAGAAGAAGGACGTCTCACGCCTGGACAAACTTGTTAGGAAGGCAGGCTCTATTGTAGGAATGAGACTGAACAGTTTGACATCTGTGGCAGAGCGACGGGCGCTAAGCAAACTCCTGTCAATCGTGGAGAATTCACTGCATCCACTGAACAGTGTCATCTCCAGGCAGAGGAGTAGCTTCAGTGACAGACTGCTGTCACTGTCTTGCTCCACTGAGAGACTGAGGAGATCGTTCCTCCCCCACACTATGCGACTCTTCAATTCCACCCGGGGGAGTAAATGCTAACATTATTCAAAGTTATTGTCTGCTTTTACATGCATTTTTATTACTCTTTTAATTTAATTTAATATTGTTTTTTTGTATCAGTATACTGCTGCTGGATTATGTGAATTTCCGCTTGGGATTAATAAAGTATCTATCTATCTATCTATCTATCTATCTATCTATCTATCTATCTAT
>JANRMT010062835.1:59233051-59333148 GCA_026402145.1 Polypterus bichir lapradei | reverse complement strand
TATCTATCTATCTATCTATCTATCTATCTATCTATCTATCTATCTATCTATCTATCTATCTATCTACCTGGATCGACCTGCTCTCCTTTATATTTAATGGGGGTATATTTGTTAGCTCCTAGTCCATCGGAATTTCACCCTGTCTGAAGTGATTTTTGAAAAATATCTGCCAATGGTTTATATTTGTATTCAAAAACATCTTTGAATAATCCAGGATAAATATTATGTGGTCCTGGTAATTTGTTACATTTTAGTCTATTTAATCTACATAACATCTGTCCCTTTGTAATTTCCAGATTATTAAGTACCTAATAGATAGTTCCTGGCACTGTTTGGGAGGTAGTTATTTTACTGCCTTTATTATTTAGTTTGTCTTTACTGTTCCTCATACACTTCACCTCCTCCTTTGTCATTCTTTTACTACTAAAATAGTACAAAAATCTCTATGGGTTATATTTCACCTTTTCTATAATATTTTTCTGTAATTGCCTTTTAGCTTTCCAAATATTCTTTTTAATTATTAGCCTCATGCTTACATAAGCCCTAAAAATTATTTCCTTTGTATGCTTTATACAGCTGTTTTTTTTTCCCTCGAAAGTGATTTTTAAAATCTTTCATTTACTACTGATTTTAAATTTCAGAATGAACTTGTCCTCAATTGTATGTGCACAGTAATGCTTTTTAAACTTAATTCACTACTCCATGACTGAATACACACTTAAGGATTAGTCCCAGTTTATCTTTCTTAGACTTTACAGCAAATTCACCATTTACTTTAATAAAGTTTAAACTTAATAGTTTTCATTTTTGAATATATTATAGTCACTAGATCCTAATGGTTCAGTCACATTTACCCCCTATATTATATCATAATTGTTGCAAAACTAGCCACTTTACCTGTCAAAGACAAGGGACAGAACACATTTAAAAGTATTTAGTATCTCTTGCCCCACATGTACCTTTAGCACCTTTCTTTTGTATCCTTGTGTGTCTGAGCCTCTCTTGACCACTGCTACCTTTCTTGAGAGCATTCCAGTAAAGCTTGCTTCTTAGTCTGAGTTATTTTGAGGCACCTTTTTTACCTGCTGTCCTCTTTTATACTTCCTTCCTCGGTGCTTCTCCTACACCTTTACTCCTCTTTGTCTCCCATTTTTACTTACTGTTTTGATCTCGTTACAAAAGCCAAACTGACCAGTCAAACTGAATCCAGACTAACCAATCAGATTGCTCTAAGGGACCGGGCACAGACACATACGTACACTCCCAATGCTCTTGTCACCAGTCACAATGGAAGAGGTCACATCTGTTCCACAGGGAGCCCCAATGTCCCAATATAAACATATTCCCATTTATCTAACACTGAGATTTAAATGTCACAACATGCCTTAAACCTTACAACCTTGGGTTTTAAGTTGTGGTTGGGTTGGAAATGGTCAGCCCTTTCTGGCAACACTGGCCATTTACCTACCTTTTTGGTATGAAGTCTCCTCCCATGCTACTTTAGTGGTGCACACAGTCTAAGTGACCCTGACTTCGATGTTCTGAAATAGTTGAATATGAGTGTCTTGGAGGCACAACTTGTCAAGGAAAGCCTACAAAAAGTCCAACAACACACAGGCCTTGCATTGTATGAATGGAGAATTCCTTTTAAAATGAAATGTTAAATATAAAATAAATATAAGTTTTAATGAAATACAGTATCTGTTTGATATGTACTGTCCCTCTAAGTGCCTGTATTTGTTATTAAAGATGTTCTCACTAATACTAGTACATGTGAACACCTTCTTCCAGCCACTAGGCATTCAATTTAACCTGTCTGCTGAAAGTTTTTTTTTTTTACATTTATTTGACTGTCCCTTACTCCTGTCTGTTTTCCTAATCTCTCTCTCTCTCTTAAATCAGAGAGAACACACCCAAAGATTTGGGGTAAGTTCCCCGTATAGTGAAAGGTCCGAGTAATCTCTTCAGACTGATACACTAAAAAATGAAGCATAGCAAGGTCATCAGAATTATGAAATGACTGGATTTTTATAGTGAACTGTCAGGGAATGCTGGGAAAATCAAAGAAGCGACGGAGATGACGTGGAAAAATAAGAGCTAGAAATGAAGTCATCAGGTCAGGCCAGAAGGAAGGTATTTGTTGTTGGGAGTGTGGAATTGAGATCGTCTGTAGATCTTCCAAAAAGTGTGTTTGTAGTATCGCACTTCGTTGAGCCCATTGGCTGCTCCCTAATCGCACATGTGTGACAATTTCTTTTCTTTTTCTTTTTTCTTTCCTTCTTTCTTTCTTTATATCTCAACACACATCTCAGTACAATAACAACATGTATTTATATAGCACATGTTCATACAAATGATGTAGCTCAAAGTGCTTTACAGGACGAAGAAAGCAAAAAGAAGACAAAATTTAAAAATAAAACTAGACAATACTAATTAAAATGGAATTAAAGGTCCAATGGCTAAGGAGGACAGAAAAAACAAAAAAACTCCAGACGGCTGGAGAAAAAAATCAATATCTGCAGGGTTTCCAGGCCACGAGACCACCCAGCCCCCTCTAGGCATTCTACCTAACATAAATGACCTCAATCAGTCCTCATGGTTTTCAGGCTTCACATGGAAGAACTTGATGATGATGGTCATGTGGACCTCTAGCCTTCAATTCATCAATGTAGGGACAGCACGGTGCTTTGATCAGGTGGTGGTGGTGCAGATTGCCACCACAGAAAACTGGAGAAAGAACAGCAGAGAAAGTAGAGGTTAGTAAGGATTTCGAAGCCACCATGAATGATAATTATAATGCATATACAGAATATCAGAGTTAAACTAAAATGAAATTATGAGAAAACCATGTTAAAATAATGAGTTTTTAGCAGTTTTTTAAAATGCTCCACTGTATTAGACTGGTGAATTTCTATTGGTAAGCTATTCCAGATTGTAGGTGCATAACGGCAGAAGGCTGCCTCACCACTTCTTTTAAGTTTAGCTCTTGGAATTATAAGCAGACACTCATTTGAAGATCTAAGGTTACAATCTGGAGTGTAAGGCATTCCGAAATATAAGATGGAGTGAGATTATTTAAGGCTTTGTAAACCATAAGCAGTATTTTAAAGTCTTCTCAATTAAAGGGGTAACCAATGTAGTGATATCAGAACTGGAGAGATGTGCACGGATTTTCTTTTCCGAGTTAAGATTTTAGCAGCTACAGTACATTCTGCACTAGTTGCAATCAGTTGATGTCTTTTTTTGGTAGTCCTGAGAGGAGTGCGTTACAATAATCTAGCTGACTGAAAACAAAAGTGTAATTTCTCTGCATCTTGTAAAGTTATAAGAGGTCTAACTTTTGCTTTATTTCTTAAGTGAAAAATTGCTGTCCTAGTAATCTGATTAATATGTGATTTAAAATTTAGGTCAGAGTCAATAATTACCTATAAATTCTTTACCTCCGTCTTGACTTTTAATCCTAATGGATCAAGTTTATTTCTAATACCCTCATTATATCCATTTTTGCCAATCACTAAAATTTGTTTTCTCCTTAATTAGCTTGAGAAAATACTTATTTATGTGCCTGCTCTTTGGATATGCTCCTGAAAGGGTATTAAAGTGAGGTGTGTGTGTGTGAGCATGCTCTTCAGTGGACTGATGCCCTGTGCTGGGTCAGCCCCCATAACCTGGTTTTGGGAGAGCAAGTGTAAAAAATGGTGTATGGAATATCTTAATCACTGAGTTTTTAATTCATTTAAAACAATACCCTCTATGTGAAATAAAACTTTCATAAGGAAAGCATGCTTAGTTTTCATACAAATGAGTTTACTCAATGAATAGGCTTTTATATAGCACCTTTCTATAGTGAACTCTATCCCAAGCCACTTTATAAATACACAGTTATAATTTAATTGTCTACCATGTACTTCACGAAATAGGAGTACAAGTGGGTTAATTGATACGCTCAGGATCACACACTAAATTAGAAGCAAGCATTGAATTCCTTTTCCTGAATTTTAAATCTTAATGTCTTGACCATTAGGCTGCACTAAAGCAATACATCTCAAGACAAAGAACGCTAGCCTGCTGAAAAGCCTTATGACTCTGTTTGATCAAACTGTTTCCTCTGCTGATTACTGAATAAAAGTGCAATCAAAAATGTGTTGCTTGATACTTTTTAATCAGATGTTGTTTCAAACATGATTTTGTAATCATTGAATTTTCATTATTTGTAAAGATTAAAAGAGGCAATCAGAGACCTCAGTCATTCAACTTTGATTCTAATGATGTGACAGGCATGAAATCTCTAGTGTCTGCACCTGCTTGTTTTTTTTTCAATCTATTTAGAACCAACAGTAATGTTAATCAATAAAACCTGAAGAAACCTACTGTCTTCTTAATCCTTGCTGTACCAAGAATGTGCACTAGATTTTTCTTGTTTTGATAGTTTGCTTCCTAATGTCTAGACTATTTTGTCATATGTACTGCAAAAGTGCAATGCAGTAACCTTTTGGTTCATCCTGAGTTTTTGATATCATCTGGTAAAATCCATTTCTCAGGAAGTATTTCTCATTTTAATTCTATTAATAATAACCTAAGGAACTATAAGACTGGAGAAAACAATTTGGCACATTTTAAACTGCACCATTGATCATGGGGGACCATCTCAAAATGCATTCTACAGCAAAATATATCCATCCATCCATTTTCTAACCCGTTGAATCCGAAAACAGGGTCATGGGGGTCTGCTGGAGCCAATCCCAGCCAACACTGGGTGCAAGGCAGGAACCAATACCGGGCAGGGCGCCAACCCACCGCAGGACACACACACCCACACACCAAGCACACACTAGGGACAATTTAGAATCACCAACAGCAAAATATAATACATATTAAATACGGAGAATAAAATCTACATGGTTTTTAAATGTTTAATTTGGAATTTGTTTTGCTGAACAGCTTGTACAAACCTCATGATTTTACATATGCCTAAAACCATTGAACTACAATGCTATCCAGTAATAACTGTGGTGCTACAGTGTGTTATAGTTTGACTATATTTATTATTTCTGCCTCACAATAATCAGTGCTTGGTTTATTTAGATTTTTTCTTATGCCGATCAAATGCTTCCTAGTGTTGAAGAGAGGTGAATGGCAGATTTAATTTCTGTCTTGTAGGGACAGTGATTTCAACCATCCTACAGTTACCTGTAAAAAGTGTAGATAAGACCTTAAATTTTAACCAGAAGGACACAGCATCCATAAAGACTTTAGGTTGTAAAGTCTTGGCTGTCACGGGTTGATTAGCCAGGGGTTCCAACAAAATTTAAAGCCTTAATTTACTCCCATGGTATCTCTTGTAAGGAAGGTAAGCTACTGTCTGTGCAAATGATTTGGATTGTCACAAGATTTAATATATTGCTTCATATAAGATAAACAACACGCTGATTCTTCCAGTGGGCAACGTGGATGAGGAGTTTAGGGTCACCTGTTTTATAGATGTGCTACTGTATAGAAAGTAAAGTAATCTCAGAGTCTTCTAGGTTGGGATTAGGGAAAGTCTCATCAGACTAAGCTCTAATAGCAGTAATAAATCCCTGTCCAGTCGGTTTGGGTACGGGTATTTTTAGAACCATTTCTGCCTGGAGTCCCCTATCAGTCTCAATATTAGTGTACAGGCTATCGATATCTCCTCCGGAATTTTAAGCTCTTTGACTTTGTTGATGAAATCATACGTATCTTTTACATAGCTGGGATGGGATTAAAAAAAGTCTATGTATTGAGGCACGTTGTACAACTCACTGCCACAGTCTGACACTATCGGCCTACCCGGTGGACTTCTGTGGGACACTGTCCACATGTTGGGATCTTTATGGATTTTGGGTAATAGACAGAACTTTTGTCTCTTTAGATGGGGGGGGGGTTCATTAGAAACTCCACCTCTTATTTTTTCCTGCGAAATCTATTTTTGGTCGTATCCTATACAATCTTTTCAATCATTAGTGCCTTTTCCGGAAAAATCGGTCCATCCAGTTTTTGATAGTGCTCTGTATTATTTAATTGTTTATGGGCCTCAAGGATAGAATTTTGTCTGTTTTGAATTACGATAGCACTACCCTTGTCTTCCAGTTTGATTATTATTATTTTATTCTGTAACTCTCTGAGCACATTACTTTCGGCTTTTATTAGATTGTGTGTTGAACCCGGATCTTCCCTTACTATCTCTTGGATCTGTTTTTTAATTTTCTTGATTATTTCCACTACTTCCAGTGGGATTTGGTCCATATTGGGCTGCCAGTCTGATTAAGGTGGAAAGAAGTCATCTCTAAATCTATCTCTTTTTCAAAGAACACGGCAAGCTTCAGTCACTGGTGATAGTCAAATATTTCAGTTTTTATATTTTCCCTTTGTAATTTAAGCGGTGGGGTGGGCATAAAGGTGACCATCAGACTAACTTCATCGGATAAGTTTAGAATATTATTTTTCATTGCCCCATCTGCAGATTTAGAGGTCACGGGGGCAATTAGTTTAAATATTGAATCCAGTGGTTCAAGATGTTTTCGGCCATTTCTGTCACCAACTGAATCCTGTCTCTATTCATTTTAAATTCAGACGCTGGGATCGGAGGGATGTGCAGAAACGTATGCTGAATGAATCTATCGGTGTCCGCTAATGTGTCTAAGTCTCTCGAGTAATTCAGTAATGGAATGTAGACGTTGCTGTTTGGAAAGGCTACCGTTGCTGCCTTGTACTTTTTATGTATTTGCTTAGCTGTCGTTTCCCTCACCTTATTTTGTTTGTTGTTGATCCCAAAGGAGAGCATCATTGTTTTAACTTTAGTGTCTGGTGGCAGTTTTTCCAAGATCACAGTTGTGTTTAGGAATTTGGCTCCCGGATAACTGTCGATTTGCATCTGCCTGTATTGATGTTCCAGAATTCTGGAATCACCGATAAACAAGTGTCTCTCCTTTGGCGCCAAAAACCAATCTACATTTTTCCTGAATGTATTGAAATGTCTCCTAGGTTACTCAGTCTAGAGTTAGGGGAACTGAACACCTCTAACTCTATCTCTTTATCTAGGGATATCACTTCTGCATTGGTTCTAGTGAGGTTAAGTTTAGCATTGTTTGGAGGGGTGGGAGAGTCTAAGTCAGTTCCAGGGTTATTCGGTTCAGGCTGTTCTCTCTGTGTTGCATCTAAGTTCTCCTGATTAAGTTTAGGCATGGAATGTAGGTCAGTCCTAAGAGGAGAAGGACTCTGTTGGGCTTGGTGCACCTCTGACTGTACGGCCCTGGAAGTGTGCACCTCGGCCTGAATTGTCACTGTCCGTTTCCTCTGTTGGGAGAGGAAGGTTGACACTGGGATGGAGCTCCAAAGGACACTTTGCCTGGATGGGCCTGGGCATCGTCGTCGGTCCCTTTCCCATTGTGGGCCATTCCTCTTCCCGTCCTTGAGTGTTTGAGTTTGGATGTGAGTTGGTAGGGGTCAAGCCAGAAAATGACCAGGGATATAGACAGCAATTGGCCTTGATAGGCTTTTGTATGACTGCTGGTCCCCTTCCCGGCATCAGACTTGCCCCCTTCCCTCTCAAAGATGTCACACAGACCCAGCTGCTGTTCCAAGGGAGCCCTTGCCTTGTTGGGCCTAGGTTTCTCCCCCAGCCAGTTTCCAGGATCTGGTGCCACCTCCAGTGTTGAGCTCTGTACCCTGACCCTTCTCGCATCTGGGGTGGCATTGGGCTCCTGGGAGGATCGGACCCGTATGTGCCTCAAAATCACTCCTGGTCCCTTGCTACCTCCAGCTACATTCAGGTCTGGGATGCCGAAACTGTAGTGGTGATGTTTGGAGTTCGGTGACTGTGTCCAGAACTCTCTGCTCTGAAAGTTTGTCAGGTTTTTTACTGCCCAATTGCTCACTGCTGTGACAAGGTCTCCCCAGTTGGAAACGTCCTCCAGGATGGCTGTTTTAAGTTCTTTCTGTAGGTTCTCCGGAAGTGACTTATTATGTGCAGTCAAAATTATCAAGGTGTGGTGAGCCCAAGCCGTGTTATTTTTGTAAAGCATCTCTGCAGTTGTGGAGCTGGGGAACACAGGATTGAGACTTTGGCTCATCACACCAAGACACTTCTGAATAAACAGCGGGAATTGCCTAGCTTCTACATTTATATCCACTATATATTGGTGATGTTTGGCCTGAATTAGCTGTATGTGTGATTTTGGCCAACCCAGTTAGATTTGCCATTTCTGCTCTTAGTGTGTGTTTTGTCTGAAAAAGTTAGTTTTAGCTTCTAAAAAAGTAGTTTTTAAGGGATCTTAAGGCTGAGACCTAAAATAGGCTGACTAATAAAATCTACTCAAAAAAAGACCACTAACTACACAGAGGCTGAGTAAAAAAGTCTACCTTTTAAATATTATGCTAAAACAAAGTCTATCTAAACAATACTATTTACTACAATCCTAGAACTAGAGCAAATCAAATATCTCCTGCAAGAAAAAAACAGGCAATATACAGTACTCCTAGCAGTAAGAGAAGGACAGCTACCTGGCTTTAGTAATCACCAAAGTAGTTGCTATACTTTACCACTCTCAGTCCTCTGTTGGAGATCCAATCCCAGACTTTGTGCCAAAAAAGAAGGGTTAAAAAAGGCGCACAATGCGTTTCCCCTCTGATGAGGCTTCTTCAGGTGCGTTGTGATGCTCAGAACAGAAAAGTAAAATTATTACTTCTAAGAACTATGAGTAATATTTATTGGAGACAGTTAACAGATATAGAAAGATAGCTGTTTTAGGGAGTGGCAGAGGTTTGTACCAAAATGTGAAGGCTGAAAATGTCAGAAACTTAGTGTTAAATTCACAAATATTGCATAGGCTGTGAAGGATGCGCCAGATACTGTCTGTATTGATAAGACAAAAATGTGATATTTCCATTCTAATAATTGATTTCTTATATGAAGAGTTGTTAAAATTGTAAGTCTGATTAGAAGTTATACGAATTATCTCCTGATGATTTGCATAGCTTTGCACTGTGCACAGTGGCATTTTTGGCATCAATTTCAATAATTTTGTATTGCAAACAGTGGTGGTTTTGGCATGAAAATTCTAGTGGGGCCATACCAGAATTTTTCTCTGTGTGTTTAGACTTTTCTAACATTTACGTACATGATCTTATCTGGCTAATAATCTCTGACACTGTTTTTTTAGTTGACACATCTTTCGTGTCACAAAAAAAAACTCAGTGAAACAATGGGATGTTGGTGCCTGGTCTGTCTCAGTTGGCATCAGATCATTGTGATATCTCTGATGACATCCATCATCTGACAAAATACAGCCGTGTAGATTTAAACATTAAACAATACAGTGGAACTTCGGGTCACGGCCGTAATTCATTCCAAAACTCTGGTCGTAACCCGATTTGGTCGTGACCCGAAGTAATTTCCCCCATAGGATTGTATGCAAATACAATTAATCCGTTCCAGACCGTACGAACTGTACAGTATGTAAATATATTTTCTTTAAAGATTTTTAAGCACAAAAATAGTTAATTATACCACAGAATGCACAGTGTAATAGTAAACTAAATGTAAAAACATTGAATAACACTGAGACAAACACCCAGGCTCCCTGTTCAGCTGCACATGAGCCTGCGCTCGCTCGCTCGCTTGCTCTCAGCTGCACGTGAGCCTGCTGTCTCTCTCTATCTCTCGCACCGGCTTTCTCCACCTGCTTCCTGCCTTCTCCTGCAACCTCCCGTTCTTTCCTGTTCTCATCTTTTTCCCTTTAGCCGACTCGCGCTTCTATTTATGAAGAGGACGTAGTAGTCATGGCAATCAGGGATGCAAACCTGGGAACAATTACGGATGTGGACCGCTTCTCACCTGTGCACTTAGGTGAGAAACGCCCACATCACAAACTCCTCAGGAACAGCTTCAGTCACACACTACCACGCCCCCTCGCTAAGCCGCGAGTGCGTGATTATTTATTAAAACAGGGAGAGACTGAACACGTGCCAAAATCATTGGAGCGTACAAACTGGAATTGAAACGAAATAGAGCACAAAGAGTTCACAGCGAATGCACAGGGAGAGACTGAACACATGCAGAAATCATCGGCATGTATGAACCAGAATTGAAACTGACTTGTTCGTCACCCGAGTGTGTGGTCGTGAACAGATGCAAAAGTTTGGCAAACTTTTTGGTCGTAACCCGATTTGTGTGTGTTCAGAGACGTTCGTGACCCAAGGTTCCACTGTATAAAAGTTTTGCAATTACTCATTGCTCAGGATAGTGTATTAGCTCAGAACTTCCTAAACTGAAACAGAATCACCTCAAGCTTTGAATCAAATGGCTTTGACGTGAAAAGGCACAAGCCGCAATAGCACAGGCACAGCACACAGACTACGCACATACTATGTATGCAACTGAGCCTTGTGAGGTGGCCTTGTTTCCAGGGATTGTGAGAGATGGGGAAAAACAAGAAAACTAGTGCCAGACAAGGTCAAGAGCAGAGATCAAAAAAGGCACATTAGAGAATGAAGCACATGGGCAAACCAGACATCAAAGCTGAAAGTTAAAAGGAGTTCAGGAAATCAAACTAAAGCCTAGCACTTGGTCTATGTGGAATTAAAAACACAGCTGGGCTGCCTCAAACCAAAATGAGAAAGAGCCATCCGTTATTTTCACTGGTATTCCGAATCTGAGCTAATGTTAATTCTGGCTTCACACAATTTAGCCTTTTCAGGATGAATGCAACAATTTAAATTTCATAATCATAATCAGCTTTCGGTTCTTTTGAATAAAAATGGTATGCAGATTTCAAATGATACCAATTTTTCCAAAACCATTCATTTCTTTAAGGCTGTAAAGGCTGACCACTTACCCAGACAGGCCACTACACTACCAAGACTATTCCTTGGATAACCTGAGGCTTCTTGATCTAGTAACAAGCCGTACTCCTTACAAGTTGTACTTTTTTTTCCCACACGACGAAATAACCAGCAAACAGTAGACAGGAATGTAAAATCAAACACAGATATATTGTAATTGTATTGTATTGACAAACAAATATTCAATAACGTAGACATGTGCACACAAAACACTATCTCAATAACATCAGTGACTAATTACTATATAACAATCCGAATACACAAATATTTACAAAAACTCTCCCTTGCCCCTAAACAATAAATAGAAACATGGAACACAAATACAAACACAGATTATTTAAACACAGCAATTGAATGTGGTGATAAATGAGTCCAACATTAATAAAGTCCAGCGGTATTGATACTGGCTGCTCCTTCCTGAAAACAAAACAACCTCACCATGAAAGACCTGGCAATGACTGGGATGAATTCAAACCCCACGGCTCCTCTGTGCTGGCTGTTGTGGTGATTAATTGGATGTTGAAAAAGCAAGCAGTGGAATAAAGCAATGATCGGCAGTGATGAGTTGGTAAATGAATGGCTAAATTGTCTTCTTTTTCGCTCCTTGATTTCTCTCCTCTACTTCTCTCTCTCTCTCCTCTTTTCGTTTTGCTCCTCTTGTTTAAATGCAGAATGTCCCAGATGTAACTGGTGGATCCAACAGGTGATTTCTGTCTTGGGTTGCAGTCTCCCTTCATCATCCTTCCCCTTTTCACTTACAGGGACAACATTTACTGACGCACATATAACAGACAGTAAACGGGGCGATGAAAATAAAATGCACTCAGCACAGACAAAAAAAAAAACAAATACTTATTATTATGTAGCCCCACTACAAGGCAAAATTTAAAAACACTTTCTAGACTATCCTAAGTCAAGATAAATTGCCCCAGTCAGTGATTACAGAATGAATCAAGACTTTTTTTATATTTACAGCAACTTTCCTGATCCATTGTGCAGTTAGAACATTAGAACATTAGACGAGAACATGTCATTCAGACCAACAAAGCTCGCCAGTCCTATCCACTTATTTCTTACAAAAAAACATCAAGTCGAGTTTTGAAAGTCCGTAAAGTTTTACTGTCTACCACACTACTTGGTAGCTTATTCCAAGTATCTATCATTCTTTGTGTAAAGAAAAACTTCCTAATGTTTGTGCGAAATTTACCCTTAACAAGTTTCTAAATGTGTCCCCGTGTTCTTGATGATTTTATTTTAAAATAACAGTCTCGATCCACTGTACTAATTTCCTTCACAATTTTAAACACTTCAATCATGTCAACTCTTAATCTGTGCATAATATACAGAGAGGAAACAGTGATTAGTCTCAGACTTCCTAATTTGTATAATACATTTCTACAGTATTTAGGGGTGTCAACACCACAGTTTTACTTTATTTGGATCATATAGGTTTTAGATAATCAAAATAGTCCTAAGCACAGAGCACTTTGAGAATCAGATTCATAGAGTATTTATAACAGGTGAACGTTAGCACTTGTATTACTCAGTTTACCGGAGAAAAAAGACATTCTGATCTTAATTAATCATCAACTTGGATCAGCAAATATTTGTATGAGGTGAAGTGCTCAACTAATTCTCCACTAACTAGGAAGGACCACTGTCTTTTTCCTTCTACAGTTATTGTAAAAAAAGCAATTACATTACTTTTAGAAAAAAGATTGTAAGAAAAAGATATGATAGCACAAATGAAGAAAATTAGTTTCATGATCATGAATAGTAGAAAAATGACAACATGTAAAAATAATCTAATAAAACTACCAAACTTCAATAAATCAATATTAGAACATTGCATAACTAACATAAATCATAAAAAGTCTTGGATACAGTACTACTGCAAGGAAATTACAAGTCGCAAGATTATTTTTCATCTTTTCTTACATGTACCTTAAAGTTATCAGGTGTCTATTTAATTGAAAGTGATGTCACACTGGTAATATATTACTCTGACATTAAATATTCCACCAATGTCATATTTTTTTTACATATTTGAGGAAATTCTGACTTGGAGATAAGGTAGACACAGTATGTTAGAAAGTACACAGTCTTTCTGGGTTAAATTTACTGACTGCAATTCACAGAATCCAGAATACATTTTAAATTAAAACTCTATTATATGGCTTAATGGCACTGAACATACTGCTAAAATCAATTTAAGAAAATGCTGGCTAGATTTTAATCTTGTTCCAGATATTCAAAGAAGTTATCTATCATACATAAATGGACTCTTCCACAAACATTGCTTCTTGAACATGACAATGGTTTGAATCTAAAAGGGCTGCAGTCTCCAGGAGAGGATATTTCAATGCTGTCTGCTTTGGTCACTTCACTGGTGCTTAAATTAGAACAACTGGTTGTAAGCATTTGGGCATCCACAGCTTCTTTTCCAAAGTTCAGTGAACAAATTAAATAGCCTTTGAAATGGTATTCTTACTACTTATGCAGCAAGTTCATCGGGAGGAAGAACTATGCCTTATTTTACACTTTCAAAAGATGACCTGACATCAACTGTCATATAAATATCTACAGTAACAGAAAACTTAATAAATAAGTCATAAAATATAATTATGTATGTCTTACAACTACTCATTTGATACATACATCAAAATACCATTATAATGCTAAGAATAAAATAAAAATATACCTTAAATTTAAATGAAAGACCTAGCCATCTTTTACTCACTCCCTATTCAGCCACCTTAGCCATATCCAACGGCTTGCTTCTACCCTTTTTTTTTTACTACTTACCTAAGCTGACTTGCTGAGAAGCAACTCTCTCAGTAACAATATCATTGATCTAGCTACAAACCAACTTACTTCAATTTCCCACACATGCGCAGGCCAACATCTCCAGGTGGCGTCAACTACCAAGTCTGCATATCTCGCTCTCTTCCTTTCATGTGCTTCCTCAATTAACCATTCCCACTGAAATGTTAATTCAATAAAGTGCACTATTCGTTTCCTTTCTGACCACAATGTCATATCTGGCCGCAAGTTACTCTTAGTTATTTCTTTTGGGACTGCCAGCCTTGCATTAAGCTCTACGTTAAGCTTCCAATTGTTTGCCACACCTAATTGACCCCATTTTGTTTTTGCCAGGCCTACAGGGGCTTTGTTCTCCCCCTTCTTAACAAACACCAGCCTAAGCCTTGACTGCTTTTCAGAGTTTACATGTATATCTGCCTTGGCTCACACTAACTTTGCAGCCTGACAGAATGTGCTATAGTGAAGCAACACCTACAAACAACATACAATTTGGTTAGCCACTGTCCACACCTTCATATTGCTTGGAGACGGGATTGCATCATATATTGCTCCAATAAGTAACTTCATCCTACCAGACTCCATTCCCCACAATTCCCTCCGATTCAGCCTCCTTTTCTCCAGACTTTCCCAAGTAAGCCACAGACCTTGCTTTCCTTGAGATGCTGCCACCACCACACATCTGCCTGCCACATCCTGATGCCTAACCTCCTCTACCACCATGTGTCTGCATTCTCCCTCCCCTACCTTATTCCAAAAGCGCTTCCTAATTTACCGACCTAACCCCACCCTGCTCTGTTGTACGTGTCTCACTACCTCTTTGAAGTACAGATCTGCTTCTGCCTGCTTCAACCGAAATTTCTGCCTTTCTAACTACCTCAAGTTTTCTCACTACTGTGCCTTTGCACATTTGAACTCTTCTGTCAAGCTGGGTGTTGGTAACTCAACAGTCCCTGGATAGTCCCTTGCCATATAACACACTTTTGCTTAGGCATCTGGGAACTCCAGACCATTTCCCTATACTCTATATGCACCAACCATCCTTTCACACTTCTCCACTTGGCAAATGGTAATATCATATATTGTTAAAGGCCACATTATCTGTGGGAACAACCAACACTGCAAACAGCGCACTTTAAACCTGCCTGGCAGACCACATTCATCAATACTTTTAATTCCACTAAAGATTTGCTGCTTTATATCTTGGACCTGCTGTCTATCATTTAGTGTGGCACTAAATACAACCTTCCAAGGCTTTTTACTGATTCATTTATAATGAAAGGAATAGCTTCCTCATCAAGTTGAAGTATCTTACATATTAATTTACCTTTAACAATGGAAATACTTCAACACTTACTAGGCTTAACCTTCTTTCCAACCCATTGCAAAGTGACATTGATCTTCCCCATTATATCTCTCTGTACATGCAATAGTAATTGTTATTGTAGTCAGATTGTCCATATATGCATTAACAGGTGGTAGAGAGAGGCCACCCTCCCACCTTTCTCCACTCACTACCAATGTGGAACTCCTAATATGATTTCCATACCCATGGCAAACAACATTGGAGAGACCAAACACCCAGCCATAATGCTAACTTCCAACTGCTGTCAGTCTATTACAAAGTCCTTCGTACAGAAGCACATCTTTATGTCATTAAAATGCCCTTTAATTAAATTCTGAATACAAGCTGGTACTTTAAAGTATTCCTGCACCACCGACAGTAAACTATGTTGTATGGAGCCAAAAGAGTCAGCCAGGTCTAAGAATACCATGTGCAGGCCCCTATTCACTTTTTTAGAAAACTGAATCTGGATCCATATCATACTTAACATGCTCAAGACATCTTGAGAAACCAGGCACTCCTGCACACTGTGCTGATGTATCAATCAGTTTATTAAGTAACAAGTAAGAAACTAACCTATTAGCTACTATACTAAAGAAAATCTTTCCTTCCGCATTTAATAGTGTAATTGTTCTAAATTAATTAATACCAGAAGACTCTTTCTCTTTGGGAATTTAAATTACCCTTTCCCACCGCCGCCAGGCCTTCAGAATGATCTTGCACTACCATGCTACTCTAAAGAGCTTCCACAAACATCTCAATAACTCTTGTACTTTCTTATACAGAAGATAAAGAACTCCATTGGATCCTGGCGCTGACCCAACCCTAGCACCACCCCTACTTCCTCTGACCTCCTAGGAGGACTAATGTCCATATCTTTAGCCAAATCTACCAACTGTGGTAGCAAGCAGCAAGTACATTTTTCTCAACCTTTCCATTTCAGTATAAGCGTTGTGTGCAGGTGCTCCTCTGATTCCTCTTTGGACACTTAAAGCCATCCACTCTTTTTGTGTAAAAACAAAGACTTTATAAATTTAAATGGGCCACTGGAAAAAAGCTGCCCTTGCACATTCCTCCTACTTCCTATTTTTTCTTAAGTTCTTTGACCTCCTTAGTGTTGCCAGTCTTACTAAATCTTCAGCTTTTGCCCACTCACATTTTTCCAATGCCTTTTGCCATTTTACCCTCGCTTTTTTTCACAACACTTTTCTTGACCTTTCTTTTTCTTACTGTAACTTCTTACCCAATTGCCTCAGATTCACTGCTTTCCACTGCTCCTGTCTCTTCCGTTCAAGGGATTGTGATCTCCTGTGTACCGTGGTCTGTCGCCTGTCGTAATTAATTCAAAACTCAACTGCAAGTGTGATTATTGAAAGGGCTGAAATGAAATTCATATCATATCATCAATGTATTGGTGCAGGGCTTCAGATTTTATGAAGTGAAATAACTAATCACTGTGCTACTATGCTACCAAAAAGAAAATCATCTTTTTAATACATAAAGCTGTCATTGATTTTGGCCCTGTTTATGCAAAAGAATCAATTAATAGTACAAACACTACCTTAACAAAGGTACTTCTCTTGGCATTGAATAGGACTTCAAAAATGTTGAAAATCTTTAGCATCAACCATTGCACACAATGCATAAGGTGACCATATTAAATTATAGTTATGAATACTGTACTAGCAAATGCCTTTCAAAATTACAGGAATTTTCTGGAGAGGCAAGTAAGTCAGACATTACTAATTCCAATAGGCTCATACACATTTCTTAATATGTTGTTGCTTGGCATTTTCTTATTCTCAGTTGTTCTCCTAAATAATTGTTGTTCCTTCTATTTCTCCTTAATTTTACTTAACTTGGTGTTTCTTAAGTTCTGTTTTATAAGAACAGTGGAAAGTAAATATACAGATTTTTTATTATACTTCAATTACATTTTTATTTATGTAAATCTTACTCTTAATCTTAATCTTATATGTGTAGATGTGTAGGTGTTGTAAGCCTGTTTTAGAGAACAGCAATATGCAAGAATAAATTGAATAAAATACATTAATTTAATTGGAAGTATTTATCCATATGATAACTACCGAAACCCAAAAAAATATTCCACCTTTTCACAAAATAACACTATTTTAAAGATTTAAACATTAACAATTTCATATGACTTTCACATTTATGTATGGACTTTACAATGACATGTAATGCTTAGAGACTTGAAATATTTTTTTGAAATAGAAATAAAGATGTTTTTAAGATAATAATACATGTAAATGCAGGTAAGACATGCTAAGTCTGCAAAATGTGCACATGTACTGCTTATAAGAGTAAATGTATAACTGTTGGAGAAAAAGAGCCAATTAAGTGTGATTTAGTGCTGTTTTTGTTATTTTTGGCATATTTTTGTACTTTTTGGTTTGTTCATGCATTGCTAATCACAGCCATTTTTATATAAAATGTGGCTAACACATACCTCATGAAGTAGGAAAAATCAAGGGTTCATTAGAAAAGAGGTGAACAACTACAGTTTAAAAAGGAATGATTGAAAAAGGTAATAAAATTGAATAACCCCTTATGCTTGTTTTTTGAATTTCATCTGTTTACCTAGACATGCTTATTTTTACAAGAAGTACTCTTTTTAAATTTAAATGACTTGAATGATAAAGAAATTTGGGTTTTGACCACAGAATGGAAATTAATATTGAGTTTGTATTGTACTTTTGCTGCTTAAACTCTGCCACACTAAAAATAAAACTCATTTTCTGAAAACTGAACTGTACTTTTAAGCTATGGATGGAAAATAACTTACTCAAACTTAATGCCAATAATACTGAAGTGTTATTGGTAGATCCAAAATCCCAACTTTCTAACACATCTGATTTCTCTATTTCTGTTGATGGTACACTTGCCAAACCTGCTCCTGTTGTCAGAAATCTTGATGTTTTGTTTGATTCATTACTTAACTTTGAGCTACACATTAGGTCTCTTTCCAAAATTTCATTCTGTCATTTCCATAACATTGCCCGCCTCCGTCCATTCCTGTCCTTTAATGATGCTCAGACTCTGGTTCATTGCTTCATAATGTCTCGTACTGATTACTGTAATCCCCTCTTCATTGGCCTCCCTGAAAAATCTATACAGAAACTACAGTATATTCAGAACTCCGCAGCTAGAGTCCTCACCCACACAAAGCGTTTTGCTCACATCTCCGCTGTTCTCTTCCAGCTACACTGGTTACCTATTCCATCAAGGATTAAATTCAAGATTCTGCTTCTCACCTTCAAAGCCCTACATAACTCAGTTACTAGCTCCTTACACTCCTTGTCACTCTCTCAGGTCCTCGAGCAGTAATCTCCTTACTGTCCCACGCACCAGACTCTCCACCTTGGGAGGCAGGTCCTTCAGTGCTATAGCCCCTCAACTCTGAAACTCTCTTCCTCACTCTCTCCGAGATTGCTCCTCTTTCTGCAGTTTTAAATCTCAACTGAAAACTTTCCTCTTCTATGAACTTTTGTCATCTGTGTAATTTTTTTTTTTTTACTACTCTGTATGTAAAGCGATCTTGGGTTTGTGAAAGGCACTCAATAAATGTAACTTATTATTATTATTACTTTATTTATTTATTTATTTTTTTTGTGACATTAACTTCTAACTTCTTTTTAGTCTCCCTAATATCTTACTTAATGGTTGCCCTTAATGTTCTCATACGCCCAGTAATTCACATTGGAGTCATTAGTCTTACATGCCTTATAAGCTGTTTTTCCTTTGCAGATTCTTTTTCAATTCTTTATTAACCCACTGTGGAGTTTTTTTCCTAGTAACTCCAAATTTAGGTATGTAGCTGTATTGCATTATATGTAAAACATTTTTTTATGTGTTCCACTGCTGCTCGACTGTCTTCCACACTTAAAAGCTTATCATAGTCTATCATCCTTAGAATCTGAATACAAATAACAAGTACAAGTAACAAGTAACTTTTCCAAATGCCCCCAAAACACTCAGCTGCTTTCGCTCCTGTACAGGCGAAAAGAAAGCAAAAAATTCCCACACGGCTCCTTAGCGACAACCAATACACAAAGTTTTTAGGAACAAAATATATTTTTAATTACCTCTCAAACCACAGAACTCAAAACTCTCAGATGCTTCTCCTTCATTTGCAAAGATGACATCAGCATGTCAATACGTCTCAGTCTCCAGTCAATACCTCTCAGTCAATATTAAATAACCATGGGTTAGATGTTTGATTGGATTGGAACAGACTTTACGGTTCAGTGGAAGCATGAATATTACAAAATGAATACTTGTGGCCTTGAAGTTTAAAACTTGAGGCAGGCTTACTCTGTCCTCTAAGAAACAGGGCTCCCCATCTGTGGATACAGAGGAAATGTCATCTGCTTATACTATGATTTGCTCACTGTGTGTCTCTTTGTTCTTATAACCTACATGATGTGAATTAAGCCATCCAGATATTATATACTGGACTGTAAAGAATATTCATCCTGTACAAACAACCAATCAACATTCATTGGTGAAAATGGCAAAAATAAACTGTGCTTCTTACTTGATTACAGATGCGAATTAATGAAACAGTAGGTACCCCATTTACTGACAAAGTGTAAGGCAATTATCTTATATATTTCATCTGTATGTACAGATACAAGAAGATTATGAATTAAAACACTTAATGAAGTTTGGTATTTCGATACAGAATTTATGTAACCTTATTAATGATCACACTAGTATGCGGATAGATAAAAGGTTTCTAGAAAGGTGCACAACTAATATCAAACCTGACTGTCATTAATGATGATCTCTTTAGAAAGACAATATGAAGATTAATTCTGTTTGAAATAACTTAAAACACTACCAGGAACATTCAAAAATCTTCATACATCTTTGGTTAGAAACCAAGCTTGCCTGTCACATCTTTGCTAAGAAAAGTAGACTAACCATTTGCACCCACCTGAGACCCTTCATTTTCTTCCTTTGACAATAAATGTTTTTGTGTAAAATTGACACAATGTGGGAATCATCTCAGTATTGTAAATATTTTTTCAACACTGCCTATGTATAACTAGAACTTTGTGGAGTTTTAGGCCTGTTACTGTAGATGGAACAATGCTTCACTGTGGAAAATGCTTCAGTTTTTAGAGTCAATAATCATTTCAGCTCCTTATAGTGGAGACAAAGTAGGTCAGTTCATTTAAGAACATATTTGAATCAAAAGATTTGCAATGGTTATATTCTACCTCAAGGAAAAGCTTCAAAGGGTGATGTTTTACTATAATACTGAACATAAACTACCATGAAAAACATAATTATGAAAGTTTTAGGATAACATGTTTGTAAAACATAAAATAAAAATCCAGATGTAAATCTGAGAATAAATAAAACTGAATATCTGTGAATGATGAAAGTCAGAAGTGATTTGCATATTGAAACAAGTGCTTTGATGAAAACAAAAAATGACATTTATGATGAAAGAGCTTTAATTCACAATTAATTTAATAAACGTGTAGGTATTAAAGAAAGGATAAAAATAAAATTGGATTCTCTTGCAGGTTGAATATTTCATAATAATTGAGCTTTATAAAACACATTGTGGGCTTTCAATGTGAATAAAAGATATTTTAAAATTAACAGTCAACAAAAGTATTAACATTAACATTAGTGTTAATTTAAACACTGCTTAATACTAAAATACATAAATACAAAAGCAATTAGATGAAATAAATGAAAATTCAACCTCAATTTACTATTTTAATAACGACTTTGTTTTTCACAATCATAGATACCGTCGTTCTTGGCTTACGGTATGCAGCAGCCAAGTCCCGGATATGCTTGCCACCTTCATACTTTTCAACAATTAATTCAAATTTATGCAAAAAAACACAAAATCATTTGAAAATTCACAGGGAGTTATAGCACGGATTGTTCACTGAATGCTAGCAACTGGCGTACTGAAGCTCGTGGGGAATCAAGGCTTTGTCTCGAGAAAGGTAAACAAGGGTAGCGAACAGGTTGTTCACTGAATGCTAGCAACTGCCGTACTGACGCTCGTGGGCAGTCGTGGCTTTGTCTCAAGAGAGGTAAACAGGGGTAGTGTAGTGTTCTCTAGATTGAAGTAGCGACACACACAGAATAACGTTTTGAATGCTGTTTATTTTGAACCATGTTTAACCAACTCTCCATATAGCGTGCCTTCTAAACCACACCCCTCCCTCAGGCAGTCATACGTCTCAAAAGACGCAGGCCATAGCAATCAACACCCGAACATAAAGCAATGGACAAAAGCATCATTGAAAAATCATATACAACAGGTAGCACGCAGGTTGTTCACTGAATTTTAGCAACTGACGTACTGACACTCATGGGCAGTCGTGGCTTTGTCTCGAGAGAGAGATAAACAAGGGTAGCACATGAGTCATATTCCAAACAAAGGTCGTATACCAAGCAAATTTTTCCTGTCCAAACAGGACGCATACCAAGTTGGACTTATTCCAAAGCAGACGTATACCGAGGTACCACTTGTGGAAGTTCTCCCTCTCAGGTTCAGACCCAAGTAGTCAACAACTTTCTGAGGAGGACAGATCTACCTGGGGAGGTTGGCATCAAAGCTGCTCTGCAATTGCTATGTTAGAGCACTTCAGATGTGTCTGCAGGCTGCTAGAATCCATCTGCCTTGGGTGTGCGGTCGCCAGGGAGCCTTACAGCACTGGTGGATAGTGGGCATACGAGTTGTCTCTGAGGCAGAGAGGGGTGTCTGAGAATAATGATCTTGGAACTCCTTTTTATACTGGCTCCAGTAGTCCCCCCTTTGGGTAGCTGAGCAAGTGTATGTAAGATATATATGTGTTTGTGGTTAGTAAGATAGTGGTGTGCCTTGAGATTATTTTGGTTACAAAAAAAAGGTTGGGAAACACTGATCTGGACAATAGCATGAGGCTGATTTTTGGCAGGCATGGTAAAATGAATTCATTTAGTCAGAAAGCAATTGAAATATTTTCAGGCCTGTAGGAAAGGAGTGCAAAATTTATGTGCAAGGAAACAAAGGTATCCTGATCATAATGGCAGAAAAAGATTAAGGACGGACTTGTCCTGTGGGTTGTAACAAAGACGCCCTCCTGGCGCCCGACCCAACACAGATGGACATGGAGGCACATGTAAAATAAAATAACTATTTATTTTTCTTCAGCTGGAGGGCACGTCTTCCCCGTATTCCCCAGCCACAGCACAGTCCCAAAAACCACACAAAAGAAATCACCACCACAAAACACTCTTCTTTCTTCACCACTCCTCCCAGGCAACGTCGTCCTCCTCCTCCCGATTCTGGCTCATGGAGTGGTGGCTGTCGGCTCTTCGGCAGGTGCTTGTTGACCTACTTCCGGCTGCACTGCCGGGTGTGGTTACGTTCCCGCCCAGTTTTATCCTGGATGTGTCCTATGGGTCTGGTATAGGACAGGCCAAGATTTGCATTGGAACTATGATGAGGACCATGACAGCATGTAGAATGACTAGATAGATAGACAGATAGATATGAAAGGCACTACTGTATATAATAGGAAGATAGATGTGAAAGGTATCATATACTAGATAATTGCTGCTTCCATTTCTTCCCCAAAAGACTGTGCACCCCACCGTTTTTTTTAACCAGCCGCCACTGTTCTTTCTCTCTCTCTTACACACACAATCTGCATGGGCTCCTTCATGACCATTTTCTCAGGATGGCTCCACACCCTTCTGATAGACCATGGACACCTTTTCAGCGTCTCTCTCTCCCAGGCATATGTGGCTTCCCCAGAATTTCCATGCCAAAAATGTCAGTAGGTGACAATAATGTAGCTGTTACATAATAGTAGTAGTTGAAAAAGAGGAAACAAGTTCTTGTATTAGACTTTTGATTTGCCTGCATCCCAAGTCTCATCTGTTCTCCTAAATTATGGGGAGTTCTATAAAGAATGAGACAGTAGCCCTAGCCACTGAAATACCCTTTGAAATGCATTAGACTCACTTTTACTGAGTGAGGAGCTTAGTAATTTGAGAGTATCCAGGTAAACAGCTGATGCTACTCTTGATTTAAATGAGCCAGTTGAGGTGGCACATGCATGTACTGAGGATATCCTTCCTGCAGCTCCTACAAAATATCCAGAAAAATCAGAAGACTTTGTATTGCTCAGATGGCTTGAGAATTGCCTAGGGGGGCTAGAATATGTTACTAAAGATTAGGAAGGTCTGGGTAGACCTGACTACTGTTACCTTCTTCAAGACAAAAGGGTGGAAAATAAGACTTAAATATTTTGAAGATGTTTTAAAGATATCTTTAAAGAAATTTTTTAAATAGTATTGTGCAATGAAAAGACTTTTAAATAGTAGTTTATCATCATTATAGAACACAGAGAAACAATAACCTAATTTATAAACAACAGTGTGTTATCGTGATATATCCCTCTACTTACCCAAGGGTAAGTGTACTCATCAGGTTCGTTGGTCTACTGTCGCACTTTAAGTTTAACACATACATACATAGATATAAGCATGCACACAGAAACTCAACAGTGCCCCATGAATGACACACACACAGCTGGTTAACCTCTAGCACTTTAAACCACACAAATGCTTTGGAATAACACAGGCTGTCACTCTGCTAGCACTTCAAGAGACTTATTATCAGCACAAACAACATACGATGTTTAAAATATATCTCAGACCTAAATATTACTTTGGTCAGTAGGTATACATTTAAACATACAAATGCTCAACATCCTTGGCTATAGGCCATTTTTTAACCAAGAATGCTTCACTTTACGTTCTGTTCAATACTATTGGGTGGAGCTCACACCCTCAGCCCTTAATAAACCTTGCAGCACAGAGCATATGGCAAACGTCTGGCTGTACCAGGTGCTCAAAGAAATCTACTTTATTACTTCAGTCACTCTAAACATGAAGACAAAGCATAGAAAGTTAAAAGCAGCTTGGTATTTATTACATGAATAATAATACCAAATAGAAAAAAAAATAATAGAAAATAAGATTGATAGTCTGGATATATATAGTTTTTAGAAAACGCTTACAAAAAAATAATGATGTCAAGGATGAATGTCGCAGGGCGGCATTAATCTAGCACTCGAAGTTGTTCATAAGATGCTGTGCTGACAATCGTGAGGCCATTTCCATCTGTTGCTGGCTCCCTTTTCTGACGTCACTCTCACTCTCCTCTGATGTCTCTCTGTTCTCTTCTTCTGTCACTCTTCAGACGAGGCATATTTATTATGAAATTCTACCAGGGGGGTTTTGCAAGATGTGATTGTTATGTGCACCTGATTGGCTGGCTGTCTGTCAATATGATGAATGAATTTGCTCAAACTGTTTCATCAGTTTGAATATGTCAATTTTTTCAAGCAATAAAGTTTCGAATGTTTTGACAATCTTCTGCTTGGAGTTGTAATTTCCAGTCCCATAGCATCTCCTTCAGTTCATAGTAAAGTAATCAGATACAGCTTGAACCATGGCATGTCTTCCTTTCCCAAGCTGTAAACCAACTTAGTCCTGGTGCTCTTCCCTTCACAGGTGATAAAATAATCAATTCCTGTTTAGATCAAACAAACGGTACTGTGATTCAGGAAAACAGATTGCCTTTGATGTTAACTGTCCATGCAAGTGTCCTGTATTTAAGATCATCTGTTGTTTTGTCTTGAGCAAAACGTAATGATAATATAGACCGAAATTTACAAATTTTGAACACCACAACAAACAGGTTCCCTTATCAAAGCATCACATAAACCCCTGCTTTTTAGAAATTTTACTGTTGTATACAAGCTTAAAAAAATCTATGACTAAAAATTTTTGAGCATTTTGAACATTGTTTGAGAAAAAACTAATGAACTGAAATCATGTCAGTGCAGCTGTAGCAAAACATTCTTCTTTATTCTTTTTTCTATAAATGTCAGCTCACAACAATGAAAAATCATTCTGTGCAGTGCCTCTGATGACTTGCAACTAAGCATTGCTGAAATTGCATTTCATACTGTCAAAGGCAATCCACCTCCATAATCTCTATAAACTGGCATTTTTACCAGGAGACACTCTATTGAAAAGGGTGTTTCTATTAACATGAAATAAAACATATACTGTACTGTATATACTAGGTCATGCAGAACAGTGTAATAGGAATGTATCTACTGCACCTTAAATCACTGATGAACAATACCAATATACAAATGTGCAGTATTTACTTCTTTAAAAACTGACCATTACTTTCTAAGAAAACATATATATAAAAAGTCATGACAGGTTATTGTGCTGGATCGATGAAGGCATATCTGGCAATGTACACAGTTTTAAATATGAGAAAGAAAGACTTAGCAAGCAGGCATTGGAATGCACTACGCCTTGTCATGTCAGGCAGCATCTGAGAAATGGGCACTGACTCTGATTAGTTCTGAGTAAAAGGCTGCTGACAATACCATTTCTCAGCCTGGTGGCTCGATTTTTATAGATATAGTGGACAGTGTGTCTCAAAATAATAAAAAAAGGGTTGTTAAGGTTGTTAAGAAAAATTGCAGATCACTACAGTAAAACACTTTGGAATTCTCAAGGAACCTTATTCTTCATAACTTTAATGACTAATGTAGTAGAGTTCATTGCACAAGGACAAACTTTAAAAGAAAAGTAAAATGATGGCAAGCCACAATTGAAATGTATGAAGTTCTATTCTATGGGGTATGCCTCACAGACACTGTGAAACCTTTACCTAATCAAATTTTACACTTAAATATTCAATATTACCCAATAATATTTTTCAGGAATTCTAAATCAATTCAGAAGCACAAAGACATATGGTTAAGCTTAACATCAGTGCTAAAAACTGAGCTTTAAAGTAATATTATCCCACATTTGCATGCAGAGTGCCATGCCATACTTGGCAAACCATTTTTTGTCCTGTTTATAGTTCACAGAAGATATATCATAACACTGCTAATGACCTGATTATGATAAGAACACTAATGATCATCCAATAACAGCTAAATAAAGTTTAAGTAAACTAATACTAACATTCTAAATAGTCAAAACGGAAGGTCTGCAATTTAGCTTTGCACAATGGCACAGATAATAGACTGCTGCTGCACATGCCAAGCATCCTATGTTTAAATTCCACATCCCATATTTGTGTCTGGGTAGCTTGCATGCACCATTTTCCCCATGTTTTCCTCCAGGTACTCCAGATTTCCTCCCACATCACTAGAGATAAGCAGGCTAGGTTAATTATTGAATCTGAGGTGTCCCTGTGTTAGTGTTGGACCCTGCAGTATACTGGTTCCCAGATCAGAGCTGTTTTACTGCTGCCATAGGCTCTGGCCCTTACAATCCTGAAATGGATTATGTTTGGGAGTGTTACTTTATACTTTTAACTGACTAGCCCAGAACACTGTAAACACTTCCAAATAAAATGGATTTAAGATAAAATTCACCTTAATTTGTAGAAAAACATACAATAAGTACAGTACATTCTTCTTGCTAATGTTTTTTGAGCCTGTGACATTGTGAAAAGGTAGCATGGATATACTGTAAATATACACATTTGATAGAAGACCATGATTCTTGGATGTGGTAGTCTATAATATGTTAAAAAACAGGTCAAATTAGTAAATGAAAATTACAGTTCATCATTACTTCAAGACAGGAAGCTTAGACAGTTTGTAAAATTTCAAGAATTTTGAAAGTTTCTTCAGGTTCATTGAAAACAATCATCAAAGGTTATGCTGAAATTGGTTCTTATAAGAACCATTACAGGAAATGCAGACTAAGAATTATCTGCTTCAGCCATTGGTCTTGGATATTTCCAATTAACTGTATCTGATATTACAGTCCCAGTAAATGCTTCACTGAGTTCGAGGAAGAACAACATCTAAAACATCACCCATTCGTAGGAGACCCTAATGGTAGAACTGCTATAATGAAGCTACTAATGAAGAAGACAAATAATAAGAAAAGATTTGCTTGGGCCAAGAACCTTAGACAGGGGAAATCAGGCCAGTGAGGAGCTAGCCTTTGGTCTGAAAAATACAGTATACATTTTCTGAGTTTTTTCCAACCACCATGAGAAGCAGAGAAGGTGAACAGACTTGTCTACATGTGTGTATCTCACAAAGAAGCATTGGGGAGGAGGTACAAACACATGGGAATGATCTGCTTGTGTCTGTAATTTATTTATAGTTGAAAGCATGTGTAACCAGTATGGCTAGCAGAGCATTTTGCGGTGATATACCATCCCATCTGGTTTGTGCTTAATTAGACTGGCATTTGTATTTCCATCAAAACAATGATCTATAACATAACTCCAGGTATGTAACAGCAATTTGAAAAAAGAGCGTAATGGAATGCAAACAGCAGATAACCTAGCCTTCACAGTCAACTAACCATAAACCAATAGGGCTGACTTGGGATGAGTGAAGAAAAAGCATACAAAAATGACTCACAAATTATACAAGTCTGTTGGAAAAAAATTATGTAGCTAATCTCTTTACATATGTTGAGAGAATGCTAATAGTGTCAGAGCTGTTAACATTGTCCAGGCAAATAGTGCCCACTACAGAGGATCTAAAATTACACTTTTTGCTTTGCACCCTCTCCCACCATAACCTATTGTCTATAGGGGAGGAGTGAAAGCTTTAGATTCATCAAAAATTTCAATCTTGTTTTCGATGGATCTTGACATTTTTAGGGTTCCATGATATCGAAAATATTGATATCTTGATGATGGGTGTGTGTCTGTGTGTCACAGTTTCCTGAGGATGGTCTAAAGCTAAAACGACTTGACGGAAATATACCAAACACGAAACTTAAGCTTGTAATGAGAAGTGCTGATTAGTTTTCGAGCCAATTCGTGCAAGAGAAAGAGTCACTCTAGAGCAGGGGTGGTCAATGTCAGTCCTGGAAGGCTGCAGTGGCTGCAGGTTTTCGTTCCAACCCATTTGCTTAATTAGAAACCAATCCTTGCCAATCTCAAAGCTTATTTAATTTTATGCCTTGTTATTGGCTTGTTGTCTGCAATGTATGGTCCTTATATCACATATTTTTATCCTTTCCCAGGAAATGAGCCAAATGATTTGAAGCATAAAATGAATCAATTTCAGTTTGTCACATTTTTCTCTAGAGTGTTTTATTAAACGAAATAGCACAGGTTGAATCCACAGCAGTGTAAATTGAAGCCATTAAAAAAGAGAATGCAGCTGTTTATGGCCGAAATAAGCAATTAAGGGTGGGGAACCCTAACAACTAAGACCACTAAAATGAAGCCGAAAAATGTCACTTGAGCAATAAGTGCTTCATCAGGAATAACTGACTTCTCATTAAGAAACTGCAGCCACTGCGACCCTCCAGGACCGACACTGCCTAAGACGTTGTGTATATGTATTTCGAGCTTCATTTTGTCTATATGCAAGCTTTATAAATGAGCCCCCAGGTACTTTAGAAGGGTCCGAATCATGGCCCCCAGAGCCTGTTGTCTGAGCAGAAGCCTCATTCTAAATCATCATCTCCAATGAAGTAATAAATTACATAATTAAGTGAAAAAGGGGTGGAGGGCTTAATTAAACTAATGGTTAACAAAGAGTAATTCACAAACCAATTAAACAATAAGCAAAGCAAATGAACAAAATTCAAGCTAAACCATAATGGCTCAGAGGAGAACGGCAACAATAAAGCACAAAACTATACACCAGGGGTGTCCAACTTCAGTCCTGTGGGCCGCAGTGGCTGCAGGTTTTTATTCTAACCCTTTCCAAAATCAGCAAGCAGTGTTCATTGTTAATTAACTCCTTTTCCCTTCATTTCAATAGCCTTGTTTTAAGGATTTAGTCCTCTGAATTGATTTGTTTCTTCATTAAGGATATCTTTTCACTTTACATATGCTGCTATGAAAAGTGGTGCGTTCAATCATATTACTGAATCTTATATTTTCACTGTGTTCATTGAAAGCTAACACCAAGCACTATGTGTGTTAAACAGTGGAACGCTTCCTCATAGCCGAGTATTGTTAAAGTACTTACCAAAAATCAGAATTTCTTCAGGTTTTTTCCATTCTGTTATTAATGGAAAAGCTCCATTATCACTCATTGGCACTTTCAATGAAGTGTAACAGTACAGTACATTAGCCTTTTCCTTTCATTGATTTGTCATTTGGAGGTGCAGTTAAGTAATTACCTGGCTATCAGATACCTAAGGTTACACACACAGTTTTAAATTTGACAAAGACTCAGAAAAAACAATTTCACATCAACAAATTTATAGTGATATGGAAATTGTTAAAATAATTTTACTATATCTGTGTTGTCCTTGCATTTAGATTTGGTCTGGTTTATCATTTTTTTGTCAGTAACGTTATGTTTGTAAAACTTTAAAAAGATTTTTTAGTTTGGTTTTTTGGCCCAAGGTATGTATTGAGTTGGAAGCAGAACACAAGTCTCTGGAACTTCATGTCTTAAGGAATTGTTGGCAGTTCCTATAGAGACACAAGAGAGTACTTACAGAGGATACTACAGTGACTCAGGGGTACCTGAATAAGATCACAATCATGTTTCCATGCTGAAATGCATCTCTGAGAACTCAAAGACACGTTCAATGTCTAAGCCGGGAATCTTAATCTAGGAGGAGTCTGAGTTGGTGGAAAACCTTCAAAAACAAGTGTGAACAGAAAGTACTTCTATACATTCACGTGTTCATGGACAAAACGCTGCATCTTGCTTAGGGTTGTTTCCTTTCAAAGCAGTAATGGTGAGCTGTATATACAAACGAAGAGGAGGAAACAAAGAAATGCAAACATCAAAATAAACGACTGCAAAGAGGGAACCTAACCCCTCCCTCCCTGGCCTCCTTTTGCACTCTAATGGACCATGCACTCTTCACACACTTTTATAGTTAAAAATTATGATAAATTGAGTGTCATAATGTTTCTCCATTGCTTTATCTTGTTGTATTAGGAACTATTTTTCTCAAAAGCTATGGTATGTTTTACTGCCACTAGAGCACAGCAGTACTTTGCCATATGCAAAAAAATAAGCATTTTGGAAATCAACACCAACTGACATCACTATATTATTCTTTCCAAAAAAAATCAATAAAATACTATAAATTAACATTATTCTTTATGTTGAGTAATCGTTTTTTTTTAATTAGGTTGAATTAATTTAGTGGGATTTTAAGCTATTTTTTAATTTGGACAAAATTCAGTTTTTACTTGTTATGGTCTTTTCTTTAGGTGACATGCAGCTTGTGTCACGTGATCACGAATGGTGCCTCAATAATGCAGAGGGAAGTTTTGCTATAAATATAGAGTCTCATCCCACGGTGGATACATTCTTTCAAATGAAACCTTCAGATTTAGTTAGTTTATCTCCAAGAAAGGCCTACCACTAGATTTTGTTTCGGTTTTGACTTCCTTCTGTCTCCGACTCCCCTTTTAATTCTCCCTCACATTTGTTGCACTGGTTATTTCTGTCTTTTCAGTTCCAATCTTTGCCTGTCCTTCACTATGCGCCTGCCTGATGTGATATCTTAGAATAGTTTGCAGAGACGCTGTCTCAAAATTAAACAAAAAAAAAAAATTAAGTAATTGTCTTTGCTTGCTCCTGTGAGTTTTTCCTAATGTAGTGCAGTCATCTGCAGGGTGCAAATAATTTCTGATTCTGATCTGTGCACTTCGAATGATTTCGATTTTGATTTAATCTTTGATAGAATTCCTTGTTTAGTATCCAATGCAGTTTTTGCCCTGCTGTTTGTCCTGGACTTTTTGTTTTAAAAGATTTCTGGTTTCTCAATTTGACAAAAGCTTTGTCTTATTTTCAGCACTATATACTTCTAAAGTAATATAAGTTATCCATTAAGCAGAATGAAAAAATGATATCTTTATTCATCTAGTTGCATTATGACAGATGAATATAATCCAGCCACAGCCAATTTTGCTTGAAAAGCTGAACTAGTAGCTATAACAGGTGTACAGTATGCTAAAATAAGATCCTCTGCCTTATTTTAAATGCTCCATTTGATGGCATATCTACCATATTTATTTACTGCCTGATCATTCCAACATTTAGATCCCTTTACCTAAATATTGCTGTTGTTTAAGATAATTTTATTAAAGAGACATGTTTAAACCATATAGCATCTTTTGCTTTTCTGTTTTCATTTCCATTTTGCTGAGTTTTATTTTTATGCTTCCATCTTTAACATATAACTTTATCAAAACTGATTCACGCTGACATTTGAATCTTGGCAAAAAACACGTATTTGGTAGGCTTTTAATTAGTTTTCAAAATTAGACCATTCTATTTTTATTCCAGTTTAGAATGTTCTACTATAGGAAGCTTGCAGATGTAATGTGTCTCGTCAGATGCTGTTTTACACTGTAAATATCTAGGCCTGAAATCATGCACGTGCAGAGCTTGTTGCTAAGCGATAGAAGGAGCTTCCTGTCACAGCATTGTTTCATGGAAATGCATTGTAAGGACCCTGCAAGTAATTTGTTGCTGTGCTAAATAATAAATGGTGAGAGCCAAGAATTTGCTCTTTTATGAATGGTTTGGATAAATGATTACAAATGTATGAAATGAAAAATATTATATATCTGTCTGGCTTTCATCTGTTTGCCTTAGTTTACATGTTGGTTTTCAGGTATACATAATAAATGATTGTAATTACATGTGACATTAATTGATAAAAGTCTGGAAATGCCATTGATGTTCCACTCATTACTAGTTCAAATATTCTGAAGTATGGATGTTGATGGAAGATAAGAGAAGTTAGGCAGACTCTTTTTAACTAAGAAAATTTCACATTTACAAAAGAGTTGACCAAAAAGTGCACTTTATGAATATAAAGACCTGTAAAGGTTGAAACACCTACTTACTTCCACAAATTACATACCATATAATTAAAGGAATACTTCAACCAAAAAAGATACTTTTTTAACTGTTACTTACCCCGTATGTTTGTAGTGATGGCCAAGAAAAATTTTTGATCTCGCTGTTTTAGCGGAAAACAGAGATAAAGTTCCAGAAATAATGAATTTTAACAGGGGGCCAATGCCATACAACATCAAACAATATCTAAAAGTCCATGAAAAAAGTCTCAAGATACTCATGTTACATAATCAAAAAGTCAGGTATCCAGTTGTATGCTCACATCATGCCAGACACATTTTTTCTGATATATTGTTAAAGACACCACTTCCAGAAAATATTTTTGTGAACAAAAGTGGAGTGTGCTCAAATGATACCAAGTTTTTGAATTAAAGACTCACTCGTTGGCTACCTTTGGTGTTCATGTCATATGAATCTTCTAGATATTTGTCTAAGAGACCTGTACAATTGCATATTAAAAGTTAAGGAAAAGCAAATGAAAACAATCAGTGCGTTTACATGAACACACATAATCCGGCTAAGGTGAATAACCCAGTTAAGGCAGAAATCTGGTTTTATTATTAATCTACATTTACATGCGCAAGTAATCTTCTAGAGTTCTTTGGTAAAATGCTTCAACATCAATAGACTGCGCATCAGTCACTGTGAATTCAAAAATAAGCATGACGCCTGTGATAATTTTGTGGTGTTTACAAAAATATCCTTAGTCAAACTGATATTTATAGGTTTCTGTTGCTGGATTGCATGCAGCAAACTATTTTCTGCTTGACTGGGAGATTAAACTCTGCAAAGAACCCAGTGTGCCTTCTTGCCTTACACAAAGTGCTGCTGGAATAATAATAACGCAGACATTGTTGCTTCAATAAGATATGAATTCGGTTATTTGTTACTTCAATAAGATGTACATTAAGTTATTTGTTACTATAAACAGTAATCGGAGTACTTAATGCCTGTTACATTCAGTGTGTCACCCCACTGTTTTCGAGATTGTGTTGCTGAGATTAGCACTGTGCGTTCAGCTCATCAACAAAAATTTACCGATTTCTGAACTACTGAGACAGATTAATTCAGCCTGGAGAAGGAATAATGTGATTGCCCAAACATTTGCTTCTAGAAAAGTATTTTGCAAAAACTTTAACCCACCATAGCTGAATGTGTGTGCTAGTGATATGGAGTGAATGATCGAACTAGTTCTTTTATATATGTCTTGGTCTCTGAACGAACGTACTGATTTACTGACATCAAAGAATAATCCTTTTAGAGGCTTGCACGGTGTGTGCTACATTTTATATTGCAGTCTGCATCCCGCAATAGTCTTATTCACTTCGACTGAGTGACTATGACCGTCTTAGTACACTGACTGATTGAATGAACCAGTATGCCCTCTACTGATCTGGAGAAGCATTGCAAGTTCATTCATGAACTTCAGGCAAGAGTCTTGCAGCACAGTACACTGAACTAGTTCACCAAAAGAAACAGTATGTGTACTGATCTGATGAATGAACTGCGACAAAAGACGCACGTAATGCAGTACGCTGAATCTCAGTTTAGTTTACTGATCATATGGGAGATTGCATCAGAAAGAATGGAATATAAAAGAAGGAAATTGCAGGAGATTCATTCAAAAATGAAGTCAATTTGATTTAGTCATAAAAAATGTAAGTTGTAACATGTTGTTTTTCTTTCCATTTAGAATAGAAAAATGTTTGCTTATTTGATTAGGCTATAGGTTTGTAGGCTACAATAACCAGATTAAAATGTAACCAGACACTTCTCCATTGGGTATAAAAACATGCAAAATGTAACTGTAATAAATTTATTAAAGCTTTACTTCTATATGACAATGCAGTGGTAAGTTCACAATTCCAAACAATGATTTTGATTATTGAAAGTCTGATGTGCATGCACTGTTTACACAATGTATGGGGGAAGGGTGTTAAGTGAGTTTCAGGGTGTGGACTGACTCCTCCATGTTGCTGAAAGGTCAAGAGTCTAATCTGTTCACTTTTGGTGAGTAAGATGGGTGACGGAGTGCAGTTTGAATTACTTTTTGAAAAATTTCACCTGAGTCTGCCAAATGCTCACTCTGCAAGAACTTGCTGTCTGTTAAGGGTGGCTCCACATCTAATTTGCAGCAGCACCTAAAAACGAAACTCCCAGGAACCCTCTAGCAGCATACTGCGGGAAGACCAGAGCAGCAGATTGAATAAAATATTACAGATACAAATGTAACTGAAAGCTCTGGACCTACCATATAAGAAACAGAAACTTGTGCTGATCCTGCACCTGTAGTAAGGCCTAGAGTCTATAGTAAGAGGTCCATTTCCAGTTTTACCGTGAGACCTATTGGAGCACAGCAACAGAACAAAGTGGAGGAAGAACTAGCCAAGATGGTGGTGCTGGATTTTCAACCATTTTCTATAGATAAGGACAAATTCTTTAGGGACTACAAAAAAAGCACTGTGTTCAACCTACATGCTACGAAATTGAAAAGCACCATTTGCTTGCTGAGACAGCTATAGTGGACCCACGTTTCAATCAGCAAGCATTCACAGACAGCAGAGAACAGTGTCTCTGTGTTAAATTATTTCCTATTTAATATTTTGAGTGAGTGAAGCACAATTTGACTACTAGTAAATTGATAATAATTATTGATGATTGGAGCACAGCAGAGCATATAAGTAGGAGTTCATACATGATTTTCTTTAAAAAAAAAACAAAACTACCAGGTGCTTTCTTGGTACTTTCTACTTCTATCCACTGTCTCAAATAACCAATATTCTGACACCGCAGTAATGCTGGCGGTCACATAGCAACATGCAACCACCTACTTTTGATCTAGCCTTTTAACCTTATATATAAATGAACTCAGAGTAAAGCCAAGAATTAAATAAAGATTTGATAATAAGTGTGGAAATATTCTGAAAAATAAATTAATTTGGGAAAGATATTCATTTCAACAATATCAATTCTGCCTGCTAGAGAAAACAAAATTGTTGGCCATCTATTGAAATTTTTGTAATGTTTTCTGCCAAGCTGCAAAAATTGAGATTAAAAAGATCTTTAACTTTTCTTGTAACTATAACACACTGTAATTGTATCTGTAATTCATAAATACCTGAACTGTGCTGTGACAGTGTTTCAATGTTTTGTGGCACACTAGTGGGTTAACTGATAAAAGAAAATGTTTATCCAAATGAAGTTTAAACCTAAAGGTCTTGTAAAAATTAATTGAATAAATGTAATAAGATCAACAATGATACACTTGGTTCACTAATAAACAGCACCATATTGTCTGTACAAAAAGATATTTTTGTTCCATTCCCTCTCTTATAGTTCACTTTATTTCCAGGTGATGCAGGGCACAAATGTCCGATTCTCTGAGGGATTTGCAAAGAGTATGGGTGATAAAATTCAATAATTTCATGTTCAATGTTCCCAAATGAAATAATCTGAATTTTTATTGTTTACTCGCACAATGCACTTCCATGTTTTCTGTAAAGTAACAATCCAAATCAAAATGTGTGCAGCCTAGTAAATAGATATCCCCATTTTATGCTATCCAATGCCGTAACATGTCAAACAATCAGCAAATGTCTGACAATACCAGTCTGCCTTTTAAGAATCTGATTTGATTTGGTGATATTGTTATTGGGAGCACTTTCTAAATTGTATTTTATTTTGTAAATTGCTAGATCCTTTGCCAATACTTTACATTACTGTTCAGTAATAAGACTGGTCTATAAGATGCATATTCAGGAATGTCAGTATTGTTCATTAGAAAGACAGAAATCTGCGTCTGGCGTAAAGTGTGGAGTAGCATAATGTCTTCTCTAGCTTTCTCAAACATAGCTGGCATTAACAGGGATAATTTCATAGGTAGGCTTTTATTAAATTTTCCTTGTTAGCCATTTAGACCCACACTTTGTAAAGAATTTAACGAATCCTCAATGGTCTGAGCAGTTCTGCTATGAGCAGTGCATCAAGCTGCCACAGTTCTAATTTACTGCGAATGGTGCTAGCTCAAGATTCTACTCAATTACAATAAATATAAACCATTTTTATATTCTTTATTATATATTATTAATTTATTCTTAGACAACATCATCTGTTTTATTAATCTGTGTGATTCTATTTCACACTTCCTTTCAATGTGTTTGATGAGATAAAATCTAGTTTTTTCTCTGTGTTCATAGTAAGAGTGTGATGACTTGGTTAACTGCTCCACTTCACCACGAGTTACAACATTAAAGTGGCAACTTTTCTTCATATAGCATATCATTTCATGAGTTTGTATATTTTTTATCTTGGGGATCTTAGTAAATAATTCTGATGTTCTTCTCATCTGCATATATTTTTATAGGAGACATCTAAAATAATTTGCCCTTTAGGTATGCTTGAAGTATTTCCCAAAGTGTTCCTGTAGATACATTGGGAGCTGCATTAAACTATATGAAAAAATATCAGTTTGTTAGGAAATTAATTTAATGAAATCTTCATCCTTTAAAATCATATAATTTAATGACGAGCAATGTGTTGTACCAGTACAGTATAGTGATTTAAGAAGTTCTAAAATAAGAGGAGCATGGTTCAAGATAATCAACATATCATATTTGGAATATTTAAGAAAAGAGAACAGGTTATCAATAAACAAACAGGCAATTCATTAATAGCTATAATGTAACATTGAAAAGATAAAAAAAAATATTGCCTAGAATGAGGGTAGAGCATTCTCCATGGGCCCAAAAGATTATGCGATTTAAGGAAATGTAACATTATTACAGCACTTCTAGATAATTCAGTGGCAGCTGATGTTGATTAATCTAAACCTGTATCTTGTATACAAGTACCTATGGCAATTGTAAGATTTCTTATTAGGAACTGATGCAAAAACTTTAATAATAAATTCTTTACCATTCAAATTTATGCATATATGTTACCCAGAGTTATTTTACTGGTATGTAGTTCCTTCAACATCATAACATAGTGCCCACCAGGGTCTGCTATGGTCTCGGTAGCTACAAAGGAGAGTGCCCTGCTGGTAAAGATTTCTAGAACTTGGCTTTTCTTTTTATTGGTGCAATGAAGCACTTGACCAATCCAATCACTTCTCAACCAAAACTGATTCCTTGTAAATAAGTGTCTCTCCTGCAAAAGTTATACTGTATATCTGGTCTATCTGAGCTAAAATCTGAGACCACTTTTTTAATTAATGATTTGAGACCTCTAACATACCAACTTATTAACTTTAACGTACAATAAATATTTGTGGTCTTTGTTTTCTAGAATTTATCTTTCTTTATGAGATAAGAGAAATTACACTTCTCTGGAGTTTGTAACTCCAATAATATTCAACAACTATTAAGCCAGAAAAAAGGATTAGAATATTTTATATGGAATTTTAATGTGATATGTTCAGCTTACTTTCTCTCCCTCCCACAACCCATCCACACCAAATCCCATTTATGCCACCCCAGTTGTTTGATATTGCAAGCAACATAGTGTGCCCAAAACACATGGTTCTTTCCAATAACAGCGACCATTTACGTTGCTGTACATAAAAATTATTATGAATATGCATTTCCCTAATTTAAACATAAGTTATATATTTCATGTCATAATCTTTCCAATTCTACCTAGTCAAAGTAGGTTACTGAAACTAATTTTACATTTTAACCTCTATACAGCATAAAACTTGAAAAGCTTTAGCAGTGTTGTTTCTTGGAATTCTACCAATGAGAATTTGAAGGAGTCTATTGTGCCAGGTTGATAGTCAGAGCCATCTCCAGCTTGTTCTTATACACTTTATATTCCCATCAACTTCCTGAACAGTCCAGTTCATTGTCAGATCATATTAAAGCTTTGAAGATGTCATATCTACTTTAATTTCAGTTCTTTAAGTTTCTTGGTTGGGTGTTTGTGTTGCAAAGGTAGTTGCATAGGGTGTCCACCATTAACATATTAGGAATTAAAATTAAATAAGGTAATTAAAACACTACTGTTGGAGGACAGGCTGTCTCAAAGTCTATGCCTGAAATATACGGGTGCCATTTTTGCCCCAAAAATGTTTTAACTCTGCAATGAACCTTACTGCTTTTTTAAAAGGTTTGTTCTATTTTGAAAATTCTAGCATTAGCAGCCCCTTCATGAGACCACAGCAAGACTGTTCTTTTATCCTTTTTGGTCATGCATCTGATCTGCAACATTAGGAATAGGCACACAGAGAGAAATTCTAGGAAGACAAATATTAGAAGACAGTAAACATATCGTACATTCATTAATATGAGCATGTACAGTATGTAAAATGCTATGCCAATTTATTTTAAATTACTTTTTAAACATTATACAGTATGTACTGACAGCTACCTATTGCATTAGTCAAGTTCTTAAACCCCTGTGATGGAAACCTGGGCATCAGCGAGCCCAAACCACGACATGAACACACAAACACAGTCCCAGGTTCAAGTAAAGGTTGGTTTATTCACCAATATCCTTTCCACAGTTGCAAAAGCACAAAACAAAGGTTTCTCTCTCCAATATTCACAAAATTGCTCTCCTTCCAACTCTTACCACCGCACTGCCCTCCTCCAGTCAAGTGTTCTTCCTCCCAGCTCCAACTTGCCTGGCCAAGGGAGTGTGGTCCCTTTTATTTAGGACCTGGGAGTACTTCCAGTGCCTGGGCCACTGCCCGATGGAAGTACTTCCAGGTCACACGGAAGCCTATCAAAGCAGGGAGCTTGTCTCCCTGCAGCTCCCTCTTGCAGTACCCAGTGACCCCAGCAAGGCTGCTCTGCCGGACTACATCTCCCTGCATGCCCTGCTGGCTTGCACTGGGCACAGATATCTGGGGCTGCTACCATCTGGAATGCTGGGGAAGTAAAAAAACCCCAGTGGTATTTTTCTCTTTCATTGGGCTGTCTGTCCATCCCTTCTGGCTCTTCCTTCTGGGTCTGCTCCCTTTCTTCTCCCAAGCCGGGATGCTTATCTGTCCATTGGGAGTCTCCCATCTGGGCAAGGAACCACCCCTATCCTGGCCAGGATGCCGGTCCCGCCCATGTGGCATCTACACCCCTCATATTAGGTATTCCTTTGGGAAACCACCGTCTATATTAGTACAAGGCATAAACACACAGAGCACCTGAATTAAGTTTATTTAATAATTATAATTCAATATTTATAATTTAAAATGACAAAAGAGAAAGAAAAACACTATATATAAAACAAAGTTTGTTACGCACAGTTCAATAAAAGAGGTGAAAATGTCTAGTGGGCCCATACTGTATAGTTATTTTTTATTTTCATTTAAGGTGAAAAATTGTAGATATACATAAAAAATGTCAAGGTTCCCAGTTAAACTGAAGTAAGCGTCTGGCTTGGACAGTAATCAGTTCCAGACAATTTAACAGTAATTTAAATTCAATTTAACATAATTCAGAGAAGAGTGGCCAGAAGTGTGGGAGCAACCAGGAAAAAAATGGAAAAAATTACATACTGAGGAGCAGAAACCAAATATGTCTGGTTGATTCTAGAACATAAGTACATACAAGGCTAAAGGCTGCCTACATTTGCCACAAAATTGCACCACTACTAGGTAAATTAGCTTTGCTTTTGTGAAATGAATATAGTGAATAATTTAACACAGCATGAGATTATGACTAGGAAAAAAAATGAACAGCAAAGCTTTCAGCCAAAAGTAAATGTCATCTGATAGCATTAGGTTTATTGTCTGATTGTACCACAGTCCTTATGTTGGTTACAGTCCGTTTTATTCCTATACTATAGAGTAAATATATATTGTACATATACTGTGTCATAAATTAATAATGCATACCTGAATATGTGTCTCTAGTGAAACTGCATAATAAATAATAAATTCATTTCTTTCTAATACAGTATATCACTCTCCAGTTAGTTAGAAAAAAAACTTAAAATAGTATATTCTCTTAAGTACTTAAGTGCTGGACTATGGTTAGAAAACAAATAGGGCACACAAACACTATTTATAATGAAGATCGAGTATTCTGTTTTAAGGACAAAGGATCAGCAAACACAGAAATATACAAAACAGTCCATCTGCATGTTGCTGCAGGAAACACAGACAAAGAGTGAAGTGGGCAGATGTTGTGGAATTTTAGGCAGAAATAGAGTCCAAAGGTAGCATGAAAGAGGAAAATAGCAAGTAGATGGAAATAAGCTTATAGGAGCAGGAAGAAATCAAGACGAATAATCAGCCAGTACTCTGAATACAGAGACTAAGAACTTTGTCAGAGGCAGAATCATAAAACCATTGTCATAGTCAAAATATAACATAACAAAAGGTCTTCCCACTATCTTGTTTTAATTGCTTGTAGCTAATACTAATTGTTGAATTTAAGTAGAATCCAAAAGCTTGGATGTCAGATGATTTGTACAGCCATCTTAGATAAAAGAAAAGCAATAATATAAAACAATAGCACAGCATGAGAGCAGCTTTGCCACAAAATGGCTGACCCACAACAAGCCGTTGTGGTATTGCCACTGTCGGAATGATAAAAAGAAATTGACATTTAGAAACAAAAGTCAAAATAATTCTAAAATTAAACAAAGAAAACTGCAAGAAGTAAAACAAAAAAACTTATGCAATACAAGCAGATAAGCAATAAAGCTCTGTCCAGTTAGGTGGGATTGGCTAATTGTTTAGACAAGCAGAAATGACTCAGCTGTTGGTAGCAATTCAGACATGACAGAGGCAAGGCAGGGACATGCAGTTTCATAGACAAACACTGAAGAACTGCCAGAGCACAATGCTGCCACCACTATACCAAACCTTATGGATGGTATTAGGCAAATGATGAGCAGTGTCTGGTCTTTATCAGACATAGTGCTTGGAGTTCTGTTCAAAGAGTTCAGTTTCTGTCTCATCAAATCAAATCAAGTTGGGGAGCATGCACTGGTACAGTGCGTTGCCGCACCCACAACACGATGAAACAACTCGTGATCCCGGTTGGCAACCCCCCAGGCAGACACCCTCCGGAAATGACCCTCTATCATTTACGAGCTGGATCACCTTCGGGTAAATGCGCCACATGGCTGTATTGCCGTAACTGACGCTCCCTCACAATGCAGGTAATGTGCCTCATTTAGGCCTCTCCGCAGAGAGATACACTGCTGATGGCTGTGCCCAAGAGGTCATTAAAGGCCTGGATCTTGGTTTTTATCCAGGACACTTGCAAGCCCAGGCACTCAGATTCCTCACACAGTCTCTCGAGCGCCCTGATCAGAGCCTCCATTGTCTCATCAGACCGGTGAATATTTTTCCATCGGGCAATTATCATAAGCCTTTTGCTCAAGTTTGGCTTCCTTCTACCAACTCTACCTTAAATGACTGATTGAAGGAGTGCTGCTGAGATGGTCATCCTTCCAACAGGTTCTTCCATCTCAACAGAGGATTTGTGAAGCTCTGTCTGAGTTACTATTGGGTTATTAGTCACCTCCCTAACCAAGCCCCTTCTTGCCTACTTACTCAGTTTGGCTAGATGACCAATTCTAGGAAGAGTCCTGGATTTTCTAAGCTTTTTCCATTGTACAATTAATGATGCCACTGTGCTCCTGGGAACACTAAGTGTTAGAAATGGTCTTACACCCTTTCCCTGATTTTATGCTTCACCACAGGTTAAACACAGAGGTCTACATAGAAGTTCCTTGGACTTCATTACTTGGTTTTTCAAACTGACATGCAATGTGATTATTTTTATATACACATGCATGTTCCTTCTAAACTATGTCTGAACGCTTTCTGAATCCACTGTGAAACTCTGGGTGGGATCCATGGTTAGTTATAAAATCAAAAGACAAAGTCAGTCATGTTCACAATTCTGGAGACGTAGAGCAACTGGCCACACACCCCATCCTGGGCATTCTACATTGTAATTTTGTCCTGGGCAGTCTAATAAGATGACAGTAGCTTTACATCTTTGGATCCAAAGGCTCCCAGTGTCTCTAGTGTCTTCTCCATGTGCAAGAAAATAGCTTGAATGTGATAGTTCTTTCCAAAATAACAGCAATAGAGTTCCCCCAAGCTCACACAAAGTTATTATAATGAAATTAAATGCTTGAATGTTTATTTACAAAATGGAGCTTATGACATCAGATGCTGACTGTGCTGGCCTTAGCAAGGTTTAGTTAAATGATGTCACCTTGACTTAAAGGTGCTGTCAACAAAGAAGTCAGTGTCAAAATAAGCAGAAACCAAAACTACATAATTAACTCAGAAATTAAGAAAAAATAAGTGAAAATATACATTAGGAAAAAAAATAAAGTGCACTTAAACCACCTCACCTCTAGGGTCAGTCATAACTACTTTTTTCATAAAGTTACTAAAGGTGTTAAAGTATTTTTTTTTTTTTTTAAGTTTGATTTTAGTTTCAGACATATTGAAGTGCACATGGATAGGGATGTAGATAGAATATTTAAACTTTAATTTTATTACAAAAAAAAATCTGATATTGGATCATGAACAGGGACAGGAAAAGTAGATGACCTCTTTGGAACTAGTAATCAGAATACTTGCATATTTGTTAAACAATACCAGACACTTACTGGCATATTCAAAAAGGAAAGTGCATGTATTATACTCTAAATAACAAAAATACACATAACAATAAGTATTTATTAATAGATGTTTCTAAAGCAAACAGTCCAATGTATTTGCATGCATCTTCAGAAACTGAGGAAAACCACAGGCAAAATGGAGTCGTCCAATAAAGGTAAGAAGCTGTAGAAAAGCAAGGGGTGTGCTGTTTAAGGATATGTGCATGCCATTGATGCACAGCTTTAGAGGTACTTTATGCCTCTAATTCAATGAGACAGCCAGTTGGATAAAAGATCAATGCTGCAAATATTTGGCTCACACTTGCAGGTCACAACCTCTAGAAAGCAATGTGGAAAAAAGAAAAAAATCTTTCCCATAGTTCCATGAAAATCACAAGTCAGAATTGTATTTGTAATAGTTTAACACCAGCAACTGTGCCTTGCTTTCATTATAACATGTTGATTACAGTTCACACATGTGTGGAAAACTCAAAGTAAATACAGAGGTGTCTTTGACATGGAATGTTGTGGCTCTAACATATTCGCAAAAATTGTTGTTCCAGCTAGGATGACTTTTTAATTTTCACATTTTGTGTCTTCTGTGTTTATTTGAAAATATTATTTTTCATATGTTTATCATAATTATGTATTTTGTATTAATATTGTTCTATTAGGGCGGCACGGTGGCGCAGTGGTAGCGCTGCTGCCTTGCAGTTAGGAGACCCGGGTTCACTTCCCAGGTCCTCCCTGCGTGGAGTTTGCATGTTCTCCCCGTGTCTGCGTGGGTTTCCTCCGGGCGCTCCGGTTTCCTCCCACAGTCCAAAGACCTGCAGGTTAGGTGGATTGGCGATTCTAAATTGGCCCTAAGTGTGTGTTTGTGTGTGTCCTGTGGTGGGTTGGCACCCTGCCTGGGATTGGTTCCTGCCTTGTTGGCTGGGATTGGCTCCAGCAGACCCCTGTGACCCTTTGTTCGGATTCAGTGGGTTGGAAAATGGATGTTCTATTACAATTTTGTTTCTGTGCATTTATTGTTGTTCTCTTGTGTTCCTTTAATTTTTGAGTGGAACCGTAAGAGGCAGGGCCATTCTGATATCACTGTGTGGGCTGGTGGGTGGTTCTTCAGTGTTTCACTGAAATTCATAGAGTTTGTTTCAGCTGTATAATGCATTAGTGGGGACATACCTGGAGTGTTGTGTGCAGTTTTGGTGTATGGGCTACAAAAAAAGACATAGCAGCTCTAGATAAAGTTCAGATCAGAGCATCTAGGCTGATTCCAGGGCTGCAGGCTAAGACTTATGAGGAAACACTAAAGGAGGTGAACTTGTTCAGGTTTAAGCAAACTGGGATTAAAAGGTGACCTGATTAAAGTGTTTAAAATTATTTTTAAAAATTAGTACAGTAGATTGAGTTTGTTACTTTGGAAGCACAGTTTGCTAAGGGCAAATTTCACACAAACATTAGAAAGTTTTTCATCATAAAGAACATTAGACACATGGAATTAATTATCAACTGGTGTGGTAGACTATAAGACTTTAGAGACATTCAAAACTTGACTTAATGTTATTTTGGAGAAATTAAGTGAATAAGACTGGTGAGTTGAACGGCCTGTTCTCATCAAAATTTATCTAATGTATCAGGAGTTTTGTTTTATGGACTCCTAGAAACATTGAAATTGTCAGAAAAAAACTGAAATGTGGTTTCGTTTTGTTTGTCTATCAGCGGTTACGCAAATTTTTCCCTCGTTTGCCGTTCCTCTGTGGTTTCACTTTGGTGATAGAGTTGCTTTCTTTCAGCTTCATGCTGTAGCCTTGTACTTCTTTCTTATTCTGACTCATTAACTTGGGGCTACCTTGCCGGCTCTTTAAGCTTCATGCTGCAGCCTCGCACTTCCGGGCCAGACAGACAGTCACACACACTTCCACACATAGACATTTATATAGATATATTTTTAAGATTCTGCATGGACCTGCTCCTTCTAATCCAGCAACGCTACGAATTTTGCCACTACCAACACCTTATTCTTGTCTTATTTTAAAAATCATAATAAATTGATAGAGATATCTGGGATTTTTTCATATTTCTTAAATGTTGTTTACTTATGCTAATACTATGTTGTTAACATGTAACAGCCAAAGCTGTTTAATCAAAATTAATATATTAATATATTTACATTTATATAACACCACGTGCTGTTTAAAAAGAATTATGCCCCTACCAATACTTTTTTCTTCTCTTATTTTAAAAATCAAATTAAATTAGAAAGAAAAATATGCAACATGTTTATATTAGTTTAATGTTATTTACTTGTGCTACTATTTTCTCTTATAAACATGTAACAGTCAAAGGTGTTTAATAAAAATAATTAACAAATATACACATTTATATAACACCATGTGCTCTTTAAAAATATTCACAATATTTCTATTTCTGACATTTTGTTATCAGCTAACTAAATGAGTAGTGTTGATTACTTAATCCCATTAAGCTGCTTCTGCAGCTCTTGAGGACGCAAAGCTCACATCTTAATTTTAGTAAAGTAGACATTCTCTACTACAGGCCTTGAGGGTCATTAAATCTGCTAGTTTCTATTCTATACTTGCTGTCAGGTGTTTCATCATTCTAATTATTTCATTAATAAGAAAAATATGTGACTTCTACAAAAATATTTCACAAAAAAATACAAATTATTCCCTGGAAAATGACAAGACAGATACTGTAGATAATGGAACATTACAACTTTTGATCTGATCATATTTGTCCAGTGAAGACAGAAATAAATTTATAAAAACTAGTCTGACATGGCTGACTTATAATATTGATGATGAAAAAATACTGCAAAGCTCAGAATAATTCCTTTGTACATACAAATAATATGTGTTTTAATTTTCTCTAAATGTTAGCATTTTCTATAATTGCCAAAATAATTTAGATCATATTGGGAGCAATATATAAATAAAAATATAAATTAATAGAAGTTCAGATGTAACTTTCTTACAGAAGGCACACTTAAATATTAAACTTCAGCTTAGGTCAAACAAAAGAGTTTGGACAGGTATCTCCTTCAGATTATTGCAGTAAACCTAGGATCATCTCCTGTCTCTAACCGGCTTTCTGTTATCCCTTAACCAGCTAATGTGTGGGAAGCGTATTGGTGCAAAGTGGTTGGCGTTGCTCCTTATTCTCTACTTAAAGTGCTTTGAGTAGTAAGAAGAGCACTATATAAATGTAAAGTATTATTATTATTATGTATAATCTAATCCTTCCAATTTAATGTTAAGGAAACATAAGAGATCATGAATCTCCTTCACCTGCTTTGGTGTAAATAAAAGAGACAACAGGTGGACTGGAGAGGCAACAGCAAGGCAACCCCCATAAAGGAATGGTTCTGCAGTTGGTGGCCACAGACAATTGCTCTCTCCTTATCCATGCTGACTGATTCTTCTCTAGTTTTACATTTTGCTAGTGTCTTTGTCACTACTAGTAGCATGAGGTGGTACCTGCAGCCAATTCAGATTGCACAGGTATTCCAGCTCCTCCAAGATGGCACATCCATACATACTGTCATAAGAAGGTTTGCTGTTCCTCCCAGCACAGTCTCAAGAGCATGAAGGAGATACCAGAAGAGAGGTTGTTACTTGAGGAGAGCAATGTAGGACAATTTAGTTTGCTACAGTAGTTCACTTGACAGGTTTGGTTTGCCCTTCCCTTATTTTAAAATTATCACTGCTGCTTTCTAACAATTGCCCCGTAATTCTCTGCAAGCAGAGGACAGAATGTACTTGATTCAGCACTGGCTTGCTGACACCATCTACTGGCAGAGGGACGTTTTGCATTTATTAATCCGAATGAGTGGCTGAACTGCACCATGGTACTGCCAGCCTTTTTATGGAAAACAGCTGTAGTCACTAGTCATTCCTGCTTTTGACTATATTATTGGCCTTTCACCATTTAAAGTCACCAGCGTAATCAGTTGTGAAAAAATCTAATTCACTAATATTTACTATAAATCAGAATACCAGTGCCATCTTCCAGTGGTATGTGACATTGCTTTGGCATTTAATAATATTTTTGTTTATTCATGTGTTACTTATTATACACTGTGAGGTGAAATACTTTTCATTTCATTGTGTGTTATTCTTTTTTAATGTGGCAACTTCAGTGTGTGGGAAAGTTTCTAATCCCTCAAAAGTACAGTTCTCATATTATAAAACCAGCTCTAGAGACTGAGAGAAATTCACTTGCCATGCATAGTCTAGTCACTAATAAGATGTGATAAGCCCATTACCATTAATGTCAGCTTACAGATTCACATCAAGGTCTCCTAGAATTCTTGATTCAATATCCCTTAGGCATTATAAATAAATTAATTGCATTTAAAGTATTAAATTAGTATGAGTTTGGATTTATATTATACAGTATTTTACATAAATAAGTGTATGCTTGAGTCATATGTGTAATGTGCATAGCCCAGCTGACTAAACTGCATTATTTTTAATCTAGGCATAGAAAAGAAAGAGCAAAGAAACTACAATTAAATCATCTGTTGTATATGCTGTAGTAGTCCATATGCTACTATCATGAGACTAATTAAAAAATGCAACCTTGGCCTGTAGGCTTCACAGATATGAATGTTTGACTTGTTTTATGCTGTGTTACAAGGTGTTTGGTTTTTCTTTTAGTTTAATAAAATCAAGTTCTGTAAAAACTTTGTAAACACCATAGAGTGGCTAAATATTAGTTTCAGAAGAGACATTTGTACAGCAGTGGTAGACATGCGGAGTTAACTAAAGACAGCCTCAATGTCTTAAAGATAATGTTGAGAAATACATTCTTTCACTTTTTTGCAATTAGGCATTCCAAGTGAATACAATTTTTGACAGACATGAGTCAATTATTTAAACTCCTGTTTTACTATTTCACTAAGACATGCATTATAAAGTATTTATTACTTTTTGACTTCAGAACAGATAGGCAATATAACATACATAAGATTGTCAAACTAGCTTAATCTTGCAAACAATGGACAGGATGCTGATCCATTACAGATCCTAACTGTTCACATATCGAATTTCGCACTCACATGAACTCAATTTCAAATTGTCAGGGGGATATGATGGGGAAATCAGAGAGAACATAACACACAGAAAATAACGAGTAAAGGGTTTTCAACCCAGGACTTTACTTCTATGAGGCACAGAGCACACAATGCATTGCATTACCTCCCAACAATAAAAATTGTAGGCTGCTGATAAAATAGTTTGTATCAAATGCAAAGACACAGCTATTACAAAGATAATAGTTATTAAAGTTATTAAATAATTATTTGTTTTAAATTATATGTGCAGTTGATCCTTTGTTCTTTCTGTGTTCCCTGGTTCAGTTTGTTTAGGTACAAAAATTGTGCCTGTATATTTGGATGGTCTACAAAATTTATTTGAACAATACAGAGGATAAGAAAATTGCTTTTGTATGTCAAACACTATTTAATGACTTACATTTTTCTATGTGAAAACAATCCCAAATGGCTTTACAGAGAGTAATTATGTTGGAGTAAGACAAAATAAATGTCATATAATTCAGAGTTTTGTTAAGTGGTGAAGAAATACTTAATATAATCTTCCAATAATGCAGAAGTGAGATTGGTTATGGTGTAAATACTAACTACAAGTTCATTTTCTGTATTCATGACAGCTGAGAGAGTTGTTTTCCTTATTTAGTTATTTCTAGATAAGTTGAGTGACTGTTTACTTTCCTTGCTTGCATTTTTTTTACTTTTCTGGTATTGAAAATCATTTAACTTACTTAGTATGACTTCAGGCAGCAGGACAAATAAGTTGGTGTAGCAGAGATTAATGCAAGCCACTGCTGTGACAGTGTGACCTCACGCATGTGCGCAAGCGACTCTGCCCGGTTTCAATAACTTATTTTGGGGATCACCTTCAGGAGTACCTTTCAAATGAGTAAAAAAGGAAATATTTGAAATATGTTAGTTAAAATAACCCTCCTAAAGTAAATTTGAAGCAGAAAATTATTGAATAATTAAAGTAATACAGAACATTCTCTGCTTTATGGTTTTAAATAAGAGTTTTAAAAATTTCACTAAAACTTTTAAATGGGATTTTTTTTTTCAATTTAAAAAAAATGTAAATTGTGCGATATTTGGGATACCTCAATGAAAATGGAATTTTCCAGACAAATTTCTCTGAAGACATAACACACCAAATTTCAACAAAATCAGTTTACTGGGAGCCAGTTTGTTTCATGCAGACTGATATACAGGCATGACAACAATAGTAGGTGTTTTCACATTACATACAAAGGCACCTGACAAACACAAATTAGTATATTTTAGAAAAAAAAAAAATCTGACAAAGACAAGGTTTTGGGCAAAAACAGAAATAAGATAAGACTATGTTTTATCTACTTAATTTTTTTGATTTGTAAATGGTATAGGATGTTGCAAATACTAATTGAACTGGAATAAAAATGATATCTTACTAACAGTCAGAATATTAAGATAATTTACTATACTGAGTAAGAACAGTATTTTTTTTTTACTCAAACATTACTCTTCATAATCTGTCTGTTCAAGTTAATGGAGTAGAAATGGTTACTAATGACATGCAAACTCAGTGTTTTTATAATCCATAATCCCACATATTTTCAAATAAAACTAAAAATGAATTGCGAAAGCATATAAAAGACCAAAATTAGGCTTTTAGTTTAGTTTATATGTCATATTACCTGTCCCCTGCCGATCCGCCTGCGTAGTAGTAAAACAGGACAAACTTTAAAAATCAATAAAAAAAAATTTAAAAATGTAATAATTTGCATTGAGAAGAATTTATATTGATACTTTTTGTATCTTTTTGGTTTTGCTTTCAGGGCGAGAATATAGCTGTGATCTCTTTGCCAAAAAAGTTGGCAAGGTATCTAGTAGAAGGTAAGTACGCTCCAAAGTCAAATGTTGCCACTGTATCTGATCGTGTTCAGCTCTAACGGGAGAGTGTCCCCCATGTGGGGAGAAGAGCACGTGGCCGTGATATCTCTGACAATCAGCAGTTACCCTGTAAAACACACGTAGCTCTGATCTCTCTCTCAAAAACGTGAAAAGTTACTCCACAACAATCTCTAGATGATAGTGTCCGCTAATCAAACAGGTATCGCTAGCAGAGGCAGGGTACGCTTGAACACTTGACGAGAGGTAGACTTACTCGAATGGAGGCTGGCGCGTGAGTAAGGAGTGAAGAGGGCCCCGCCCTGCTTCCCACTCCTGACATCACGCTTCCCCCTTTCCTCAGCTCACAGCCTCTTTCTTGAATTTGTGCAAATAAATCGCTACTGCAAGCGAACTGTGATACTTAGTGCAATGAGCAAAGTCACAAAATCAACTGGAATGTTCAAATAAATTATAGAAAAAAACTAATCTAAATCTGTTAAGTAGTTCTCTCATGAAAAGCGGAATCATATACATACAGACAGACATTGGAATTTATATATATAGAGATGTATAACAGGAAAATTATAAACTATGTTGTAACAAGAAGTCAGGCAGCTTACAAGTTGCCTGAAGAAGGGACCTAAGCTGCCTCGAAAGCTTGCATATTGTAATCTGTTCAGTGAGCCAATAAAAGATGTTATTTTGCCTGACTTCTCATTGCATCCATTATGGCTAATATGGTACAACATCTTACTACTATAAATTATATTGAAATTTTCTTTTTACATGCAATATTTCTGTAAAGCAGAAAGTCCCCTTGGTAATAAGTGGTTTATATTTTTTAACCTCCTTGGCATTAACCCTGAGCATTTCTTGGGCTCAAAATTGGTTAACCTGTATTGTTCACATGTACAGCCTACAGTGTTAAGCCCAAATAACACTTAGAACAGTATTCTACTTCTATCCAGTAGTTAAAGTAACATCATGGTGCAAAAAAATCTGGAATATTTCTATGCATTTTGCCACTCTTGGATAACTCAGCAATATTTATAAGTGAGCCTTGCCTTTAAAAAAACATGCATTGCCATGTAAATCAAAAGCTGTAATGCCAAGTATAGAACAAACTGAAACTGAACCATTAGTTAAATCAAGTAATAGTGATCACCATAATAATAATTCTTTGCATTTATATAGCGCTTTTCTTACTACTCAAAGCGCTCAGCAATTACAGGTTAAGGGCCTTGATGAAGGGCCCAACAGAATAGGCATTTACAGGATTCAAACCAGCAACCTTCTGATTACCAGTGCAGATCCCTATCCTCAGAGCCACCATGTAACTGGTCATCAGACATTTTCAAATACAATGACACTTATGCATATGGAATTGTACAACCAAACCACTATGATATGCCTGGTAAATTTTGTCATGTGATGATGTTCAAGGATGGCAAAAAGGTAAAATGCTTGTGATCAAGTGGAATGACAAGAAAAATATTAGTTCTCTAAGCACTATTCACAATGCAGTAACTGTCCTTCGTCTGATGGAAAATGTGTAAGTTACAAGCCTAGCACTGTGCCAGCCTACAATAACCCAATAAGCAGCATCAATCATGCAGATCTGCCCACTCATGCGCAACCAACAAAAAAAAAAAGAAATAAAAGAGAAAAGTACACAAACAAACACAGTTCTACTGTTACATTTGCAAAGTGTGTGTTGGTGAATTCAGCACATATCACATGAAGGCAGCATACTAAATCTAAATCTGAACAGCAGTAGACACAAGATATACTTTTTCTATTGTATTTATGTTGAGTTTTTGATAGCAAAAGGTTTCTGTCATACATAATAATTTTTTTAAACAAAATGAAATATCAGCTTGTTTTTTCCTGGGCTAAACATAATGCCAACAAAGTTAAATCAACATGTCTGGTTATGTGGAAAACGTCATATATAAAGTTGTTGAAAAGAGTGACAGGTATTGGACATTACACATCATCATGACTGAAGTTTTTGCAAAATTGTAAAATATTATATGTAAATTCTAGCAAAACGAATCTATAATTGAAACATGTACAGGGTGGGGGAAAAAACAAGGTACACTAATAATTATATAAGACAATTAGTACCCATCCAGTCAACTCAAGGTCATCTTTAAATTCACAAAAATTAATCTGAGGCATTATTTCAAAAGCACTGTAGTGAAGCAGACATAAAGTAATTACTTAACTGATTTGTAAAATGATGATGTTGCATAAGACATAATTCATCTTGAGATGTAGGGTTAAACATCTCTCACTGAAGGGGTGCTGTCATCACAGGCAAAACATTACATTATGTCTGCTGAGCACAGTGCAGGAATCTGGTGCCATGTCATATTGTCTATACGAATTGTATCATTGCAAACATACACAATCCCAAAATATCATGAGTTCTTCTATTTGCTCAAATAGAAACATTTATTGGTAAATAAACAGTGTGTAATTATACCAGTTCATGTATTTTTAGTAGTCTTAAGCTGCAAAAAAAATTGTAAGTTAACAATGGCATTTTATAATGAATATGGTGTTTTTGTTAACAATGAGACTTTAAATTATGCATCCCAGGAAAGCTTTACAGTGCTAGGGTTTTAATTAAAAATAAACAGCTATCAGAATAAAAGAGGATTCCTATTTACGGATACCATCCTAGGAAAAATTAGATATGCCTCTTTAGGTCCACAGGAAGGATTAAATGCTTATGAATATCGGTGATGAATATCCTATTCTTGTGCGTGGGTGGCAACCCAAGAACCCCAAATAGTGAGTGGGCTACAAAATTAAAATGAGCACTCTATCCCTAGTGTTTCCATGACAGTTCTGCAGATATTATTTAAAAAAAAAAAGTACAATTTGATATTAAAGAGTGAACTTTCATTTAATAAATATTATAGTTTTGTTTCATTTTCATTTGCTTATTTGTAGCTCTGCACCACTTTCACAACTTCCCCCTGAATGGTGACTGGTTCCATAAATGCCTTACCAGCTTGTCTGTCTGTCTGATGCTGAGTTGCAGGTCTGCACCACAAGATGAAATCCTCCACAAACTTCCTGTTTTCTGACTCGTCTCCATTATTAATGCAGTCTATGATGAATACAACATATGCTTACACAAGCATAATAATTTAACATTTTTTTTATTATATTCAATGTTTCATTTTGATTTTGACCGTCAGTTTGAAAGGCATTATTTTGTGATACAGAGATTGCAGCCATTAATATTAGCAACCTACTGGGAAGCTCTGGTGTGTTTCACTGCTGAAAATGGTGAGGACTGTTTAGAGCTGAACATGTTTTTGGATAAATGTCTTTGCAGGAACCTGTTTGAGTTCATAAATTACTCTTTTGCTTTTCTATGTAGGCAGGTGGGATATCACTGTGGGTGACCAACAGATTATTGCAAGTAATAACTGCTAAACTTATCTTCTGTTATTGAAGCACTTCTCGGTTATGGAAATGGTAGTCTGATAAAGCAGCTTGGTTCAAGGGTTTTTGAAAAGAGACACACCAAGCCAGCATGAAGACATCACTCTAACACGATAAACACAGGCTTCAGAAATAAGGATGACTTTATGTTTTGAAGCAGAAAAGTTAAAATATAGCCACACAGGTTTGTTTTCTCTCAAGATATCTAATGTTTAACAGACCTGAATTGTTTTTTGTCCAATGATGATGCATGTAGGGATCTACTGTATATCTTTCTACATCTATGTTTACATAAGGAGAGTAATCTGGTGTTTGGCCCAGCTATTCTGAACACTGGCACACATAAATACTTAATAGAATGTTCAGCTCTGTGTCCAGTGCAAACTGTGAAAATGTAACAGCATGTCATCCACAAATAAAAATAAAGATGTGCTATTTACAATAAACTATGCTATTTTGTGAATTATAAAATAAAAAAAAAACTAAAGGATATATTAGGAAATCAATATATACAAAACAAGTAAAATAAGATAAAACACTAAGATTCCTGTGGGCCTGACTTTTGGATGGTGTACTGTTACCTGGCTAGCTGTTCCATTAAAACAACTCAAGATTTCAACTCCCTTCCTTATTTCTGGAAATCCTTCCTCACTATCAGACTGTGGTTGTTTCGCTTCCAGCCTGTGGCAGTATATTTCTTCTCCTGATGCCTGGAACCCACAACTGATGTTTCTTTTACTGGCTAAAGGGCTTTCTGAATTACATAGACAATCATACATATACAGTACTTAAGACAGAACGTCTTTGGAGATATTTCAACAAATACTTCTCAAGCAGCAGAATTCAGATATAGAATGTTTTTCAAAGGGAATGTAATTGATCCACTAAAGGTTCCTGTATTGGGTGTGTCCTTAACCTATTAGCACACCAGCATGAGAGACCAATCAGTGAGTAAGTACAGTCCACCACTGGGTGGGCTTTACTGGTGTGCAGTTACAAGGCATGTGGTGGGCTATTGTAAGGGGACAATGTACTTGAAACTGTCTGCCTGTTTAACTAGGACATACTGACATTTGTACCAGTACAACTACAGTAAATTAGAAAATGAGATCATATATAACATTTAATTTATATTTTCTTGTCTGATAACAGTTTACAGATAAGAAGCCTTATTTCTTTAAACCAAGAATTCAACCATTACTCTTAATGATGAACTGTTTTAGGACTTTTACATAATACTTAATACACAGGTGTTTCTGGAAAATACCATTTATAAGTATGCTGATTGGTGTCTTTGAAATGTTTTGTGGTCATTATATGTAAATGAATGTAGTTAATTAAAGGAGGCTTTCTGCTAGGTTTGTTCAGTCTACCATGATGCATTGAACAAAGCACATGGGTGCTCATCTGTTGGTGTAAATAAAGGACATCCATGTTTGGTGTTAATATATAACAACAGCTCCAGACTTTTTTTTCATTCTATAACTATTTTCCACAACAGTATCAACCATCACCTGTTCTTGTCATTTCAATATTATTTGTTTGACTTATTCTGCATTTATTTTTTAATTATTTTTGTTGAACATAATTACAGCTATTATAATTAGTGTCAGTTAAGGCAATTTGTTGTTAAAACAAAGCGAAAAAGTACACATATTAACACAGTCCCCTTAAGCTGATCGAGTTCAGCCCAAGGGAACTCATTTTGCTTAGGTCTTTATTACAACAAATTTTGTATACTTTTGGTTTCCTTCGTGTCATTCAGTGTATAGTGTGTATCTGTGGAGGTGCTCTTGTTTCTTTTGTAACTTTTTGATTTTACTCTTTTTTCTCTTTAATAATTTATCCTTTGTTTATTTTGTTGTACAACTTGTATAATAATTGTATAACATTTTAATAAACATTTTGAGTTATTGTGGTACACAGCATCTCACAAGGTATTGTCCCAAGTTTACTCTGTTAAAAGCTGTAAGCATTACATTGCAAGCCTGTAGCAATGAAAATGCATATATTAAATCAAATTTTTAAAATCACATGAAAGAAATATCGTAAAATATTAATGATAAGATTATTAAAACATTTCAATGTGTTTAAAGTTGAGTAGTTATAAAATATCCTTTCTAGCGTCATATTCTCCTTGTACAGTCATGCTGAATGTTTTACCCTGTGTCACACTATATCTTTATTGAGATAATTGCCACCCTTTATCCAAACATAGACAGAGATCCTAGCCAAACAAAGTCTCAAGTGGTACCAACTGCCAGTCATTCTGTAATATTCTGCAGAAAATTCTGTATATAGGAATTCTCTATCAGCAGCTGTAACAAACATGTAGGTGTTGTCGCGACACACATAAAAAACACAACTCTTTTAGCTATATGTCACTTACTAACCAAACTACGGTATGTCATGCTTTTACCGCAGTTGTTCTCATTATTGACCTCATTACCCTTGATAAAAGTAGCTATCTAATTCACAGTTGTTATCCTTTTATTATTTCAGTCACTCTAGATTAAAGGCAAAGTATGGAAATTCTAAAAGCAATATAGTATTTATTAACATATAACAATACCAAATAGAAGAAAATATAATAGAAAATAAAATAGAAACAATCTAAGAAAAAGATTACTGAGAATCAAAAGTGTCAAGGGGTTAATGTCCTGGGCATCTTTCGGTTTAGCAATTGGTGTTATTCATAGGTTATTTTTTCTGATGTTCATATCAGATGATCTTACATCTCATGATCTCTGATGACACCCTTCTTTTTTTAATTGATTTTATTAAAATCAAATAACATTCCATACAAATAACAAGTTTTACATAAAAAGAAAAATTTCAAAACAAATCAACCCCCTCCCCTGAGAAAGAGAGCTAGGCCAGCAGAGTAAAACTGTAAGCTAGTAAAAATAAGTAAACAGATAAATTAATAAATGAATAAAGATACAGTGGAACCTCGGTTCACTAACGTCTCGGTTCACGTACAACTCGGTTCACGACCAAAAAGCTCGCCAAACTTTTGCCTCGGTTCACAACCACACACTCGGTATACAAACAAGCCAGTTTCCCTTGCCTGTCTGCCTGCCTGCCTGAGCTGAGAGAGAGAGAGAGACAGAGAGAGAGAGACAGAGAGAGAAAGAGCGAGCAAGCACGTGCCTGCTGGGGAGGGGGAGAAGGAGATTGCTGCACATGTTTGCCGAACAAGCCAGTTTCCCTTGCCTGCCTGAGCTGAGCTGAGAGAGAGAGAGAGAGAGCAAGAGCGAGCAAGCAGTGCCTGCAGGGGAGGGGGAGGAGGAGATTGCTGCACGTGTTTGCCGAACAAGCCAGTTTCCCTTGCCTGCCTGAGCTGAGCTGAGAGAGAGAGAGAGCAAGTGCTGGGGAGGGGGAGGAGGAGGAGATTGCTGCACGTGTTGGCTTGCACTTTCTGGCTGCAGATAGGCAGGCAAACCATCCCCCCAGTTCCATGTGCCTGCTGGAGAGGGGGGAGAAGGAGGAGATTGCAGCACGTGTTTGCCTGCAAGAGCTCTGTTCATTGTTCTCCTTCCATTGGCTTTTAAGCAAGTGAAGAGTGGTGAGAAGAAAGTTTTGAAGAAAATTGAAATCGAAGTAAAGAAAGAAATTACAAGAAGTGGAAAAACTGTTTACCAGTTTACTCATTTACCAATCTGAGAACCCTCGTGCTTTCAAGCAGCACAATGTAAAGAAAGCCAGACTGCCAGTAATGTGGAGGGCAAACATGAAGGGTTGTTTTACAAGAACTTTGTTTTTGGAATGGCTGCATGATGCTTTCACTCCCACCAGCTAAAAGCACCAGAAACCCAAGAAATCACAAGAGAGAAAACACCTGAAGGAAAACACTTCATGCCAGAACTCGACTCATGCAAGGTTAGTTTTCTTGGTGGTTTTTGTATTACGGATTTTTCAAAAGTTAATTTTTCAGTTCATAATGTTCGTTTTTTTCCCTGTGCTTAAAACTCATTAAAAAAATTGTTTACATGGAGGACTTCATCGTGTGATTTGTTGCAATGTTACTTTTCTCTTTTTTTCAAATGTTCCTTTTTTTCTGCTGTGCTTAAAACTCATTTTAAAAACATTGTTTACAGCGATCAGGCTTTAAGTTTAATAGCGTGATCTCCTGCAATCTTACTTTTTTGGTTGCTTGTGGTTGGTTTTTGCATGCGCTTCGGATTTGTTCGTGTTCCTTTTTTTCTGCTGTGCTTAAAAGTCATTTTAAAAACATTGTTTACAGCAATCAGGCTTTAAGTTTAATAGCGTGATCTCCTGCAATCTTACTTTTTTGGTTGCTTGTGAGTTAGTTTTTGCATGCGCTTCGGATTTGTTCGTGTTCCTTTTTTTCTGCTGTGCTTAAAACTCATTTTAAAAAAAATGCTGCGCGAGCACGTGCTACAGAGAGATTAGACAGCGCGAGCGAGCAAGCGCAGAGAGAGAGAGAGAGATGAGAGCACGGGCAGCTGACAGGGAAGGGATGGGGGGGAGGATAGGGGTGGGTGGTGTGTGTGTGTGTGCGCGCGCTCACGCTACAGAGAGAGAGAGTGCGTGAGCCAGCCTGCTCCTGTAGCGGAGGGAGGGAGGGGCTTTGGTGGTGTGTATGCTACAGAGAGAGAGAGAGCGCGAGCGAGCCTGCTCGTGTAGCTGAGCAGGGAGCCTGGGTGTTTTGTGTCAGTGTTATTCAATGTTTTTACATCAGTTTACTATTACACTGTGCATTCTATGGTGCAATTAACTATATTTGTGCTTAATCTTTACATATTTTTACATATTTACATACAGTTTGTACGGTCTGGAACGGATTAATTGTATTTACATACAATCCTATGGGTGAAACTGCTTCGGTTCACGACCAACTCGGTTTACGACCAAAGTTCTGGAACAAATTATGGTCGTGAACCGAGGTTCCACTGTAAATGGAGTAAAAGAGGGGAGAGAATCTGCTTCCTCAATTTAAAAGCTTATTCTAAAATGTTATTGATTAGATCCTGCCAGGTTTTGAAAAAGTTTTCTACAGATCCTCTAAGTGCGAATTTGATATTTTCCAGTTTCAAATGGTATATAACATCAGTTACTCACTGACTTTGAAAAGGAGAGTTAGGATTCTTCCAGTTGAGCAAGATAAGTCTACGTGCCAGTAGTGTAGTAAAGGCAATTACAGTTTGTTTGTCCTTCTCCACTTTAAGCCCATCAGGTAGTACACCAAACATTGCTGTTAATGGATTAGGAGGTATTATAATACCAAGGCTGTCTGAAAGGCATTTAAAGATTTTAGTCCAGAATGATGTTAATTTGGTGGAGGCCCAAAACATGTGGCCCAGTGAGGCAGGAACTTTATTGCAGCGTTCGCAGGTTGGATCTTGCGCTGGAAACATTTTGGGCAAGTTTAAATGACAGAGATGCGCTCAACATATAATTTTGAGTTGAATAATTCTCTGCTTTGCACATATGGAGCTCGAGTGAATTCTGTGCATTGCTACTTTCCACTCCTTTTCTGAGATGTTGAGTGAGAGGTCCTTTTCCAACTGTACTCTGGGATCTTTGAAAGGGAGGGACTTTGAAATGTTTTTATATATTACAGAGATGCAGTCTGAGTCCTCAAGACTGATCAATATTTCTTCCGGCGTAGAGGTAGGTGGGAGGTGAGGAAAATTGGGCAGGTTCTGTTTAACAAAGTTTCTAATTTGAAGGTAATGAAAGAAATGTGTTGCTGGAAAGTTAAATTTGGAGTTTAATTGTTCATAAGATGCAAAGATGTTGTCTATGTACAGATCTCTAAGTGATTTAATCCCGAATGTTTTCCAAACATCAAAAACTGTATACATTTGAGAGGGTGGGAAAATGTGGTTCTCATGCAGAGGTGCCATAGATAAAAGCTTCTCTATCTTGAAATATTTCCTATATTGGGTCCATATTCTGAGTGAGTGAAGCACAATTGGGTTGTTAGTATATTGGTGATAACTTGTATTTATTGGGGAGCATAGCAAGGAACATAAAGAAGTACTGCAGGATTTTATTTCCATTGTGGACCAAGCCTGTGTATGTTCATCTGTTTGTGTCCATGTCCATGTTTTTATAGCTTGTATATTTGCTGCCCAGTAATAAAATTGAAAGTTAGACAGAGTCATGCTGCCTTCTGCCTTAGGTCTTTGTAGGGTCGCCCTTTGGATACATGAATGTTTTGAATTCCAAATAAATTAGGTTATGGTTGAATCTAATTTCTTAAAAAAAGATCTACTAATGTATATTGAAATGTTTTGAAATAAAAAGAGAAGCTTAGGAAGGATATTCATCTTATCAATGATGACGCCCTTCTGATGTTTTTTCTTCTTTTTTGTTCCTTTGGACAAGCCATATCTCTCTATATATAAAATCCAACATCTGTATGTCTGTCCACTTTTCACAAAAGAACTACTTAAAGGATTTAGATCTGGTTTTTTTCTGTAATTTGCTTGAACATTCCAGTTGATTTTGCAACTTCTTTCATTGCACTAAGCATCAAAGTTTGCTTGTGGTACCGATTTATTTGTGTGAAGCCGAGAAACACGCAGTCAGCCGAGGGGCCCTCCTCACTCACGTGCCAACCTCGGGGAGTTCCTTACCTCTGCTTATCTAGCGAAAAAGAGAACTACTTAACTGATTTAGATCGGGTTTTGTTCTATAATTTGCTTGAACATTCAGCTTGATTTTGCGACTTCTCTCATCGCTCCAAGGATTATAGTTTGCTCACAGGAGCAATATATTTGTGCTAATCCGAGACAGAGGCTGCAGGCCAAGGGGTGGGAAGCGTGGTGTCCTGTTCACTTTCCTGTTTCACTACTATGCGGGCGGAGCCGTGGGGGGGCGGCTAGTTTATGTTAAAAGTCACACATGGGGTTTAGGGACGTGTGACATTGCACACATTTGTTTGGTATTTGAGGGTTCCTCTAGAGCAGGGGTGTCCAACTCCTGTACTGGTGGGCTGCAGTGGCTGCATGTTTTCCTTCTAACCATCTTCTTAATTAGTGAGCTGTTTTTGTAGCTAATTAACTTGTTTTGCCTTCGTTTTAATTGATGTGACTCAGACCCCTTAGTTGTTTCTTTTTCCTTATTGAGCAGCCAAACAATCATGAGACACAACAAGCCGCCACAGGACCAGCTAACCTGAAAATAAAAAAGGTGAAGATCTTGGTCATTTTGGTCTGTTCAGGTCACCAAAACATCTTGATGGTGGTCTTAGAAAAAACAGAAAATCAATAGTCTGCTGTGGCAGAATGAGAGCAGCAACAAGTCATGATATTTAATAACAGCTTTAATTAACAGCAAGAATTGGCTTCACATTAAGAAACTGGTTGGAGTGAATTTGGCTGGAGTTTGACGTTCCAGTTTAGCTGGTCATCTGTTGCCTCGTTTTTGTTTGGCTGCCATTTAAACTGACTGAACTGAACTATTTTAAAAAGTTTTTTTTATCTTTAAGGTTTAGATGTTGGGCGGCACAGTGGTGCAGTGGTAGCACTGCTGCCTCGCAGTTTGGATACCTGGGTTCGCTTCCTGTGTCCTCCCTGCGTGGAGTTTGCATGTTCTCCCCGTGTCTACGTGGGTTTCCTCCGGGTACTCCGGTTTCCTCCCACAGTCCAAAGACATGCAGGTTAGGTGCATTGGCGATCCTAAATTGTTCCAATTGTGTGTGCCCTGCAGTGGGCTGGCACCCTGCCCGGGGTTTGTTTCCTGCCTTGCACCCTGTGTTGGCTGGGATTGGCTTCAGTAGACCCCCGTGACCCTGTAGTTAGGATATAGCAGGCTGGATAATGGATGGATGGTTTACATGTTTATGTTGACGCAATCCATGCCCTGAATATGAGTAATGTGTCTTGTTAATCATTAGCTAGAATGTTGCAAGCATCTTTGCTTAGATATCAACCAAAGTGAAAACAGTCAAAAATGTTGCATGACATCCTGTTAGACCAAAAGCAGAGAAACAAATCTGTTGTTTTCACATATTGAAATTGTATTTTCAGCAAAAGCCTAAACAATTACATTCAAAAAGTTAGTCTCAATTAGAATATCATGCTTAAGTTTAAGGAGAAAATTCTAAAAGCCAAATGGGGCAAATAAAATAACTGAATAAAGTGATTATCATTTATTACTTCAGCAGCTGAACATTCTACAGCATTAACAAGAAAATATCAGAAAATAAACCTTGTAGAAAAAAAAGTTATGAAAAGAGGTAATGATTCACATTCATTCCATTATTCAAGGTAATGGAGGAGGTGGCAACATGCTGAGCTGGATAAAGCACATAACTCACATGAAAACATTTTTATAAATAATCAGAAATGAAAAGTGCATGTAACTTTCTTCATGCACTTACACTGGTAAGCAACCGCCAGCTCATGTTTTTCCCCATATGTTGGATTTACTCATCACAGTACAAGATTTATTCAATAATAAACAAAAATATTACATTCAGGTAATGTCATATGTGAAAACCTTAAAATACGATCGAAAAACAAGAACGAAAAACAACCAATACATGACAATCAAGATGAGAATGCTTTTAACATATTAATCTTATTATTACAGGTCAGTAGAAGAGTAATGTAGAAAGACTACTGCAAGAAAGTAGTAGAAAAACAGTTTAATTCAATTAAAACAACAACATTAAATTACATTACTGTGATTTTCTTGTGAACTGTATTGAGAAACCTACAGTTTCTGTCTCATTATTTCAGCTAGTGATTAACACCACCATACTGATGAGGTGAATGTCACATTTTAATGAAGCAGAGCGTTATGGTAGGACAAACGGTATCAGGATTGGGTGAAGTCAAGAGTGGTGTCCCTCAAGCGTCAGTGCTGGGACTAATTCTATTTTCATATATATATATATTGTCACGCATGCGCGAGTAGGAGGCCGCGGACGGACCTTAAACCGCTTCGAAAGACGTTCGCCGGCAGGGAGTGGCGGGGTACTAACCTTTCTCCTTTGTCTTTCAGGAAAAGAGATGCTCCGCCATCATAGCCTTCCCGCAGTACGTCCACTTCCGCCCTTCCTCCGCCATGTTTCCTGATGTCAGCAGTCCCATCCTCCCTCACGCTTCCTTCCCAGCATTCCTCCACTTCCGGCTCCTCCCCCATAAAATGGCCGCCGACGCCTCTGAAGGGCGTCGCACATATGAACTATTTTGGTTTATATTTTGACCTGCATCTTTTATTGTGGATTGTCTACAATATACGGGGCCAGAAAACCCCAAACCTTTATGTTGTTTACTGCTTCGTCTTTTACAGTGGCGTAGCCGGCAGGATACCAACCCGAGAGAGATGACTGAAGGGCAGGACCTTAATACAGTGCTGCAGGGAATGAACGCACAGATCCTGGCCCTGCAGCAGGTGCAAGCCGCCACTACCCGCGAGTTGGAGGACACGAAGACCAGGTTGGCAGAAGCCCGAAGGGTAAGACCCGATCCGCCTCGCCTGACGCCTCCGCATCTGGTACCCATGACAGAGGCAGATGACGTCGAATCATACCTGGGCATCTTCGAACGGATGGCCACCCGGAATGAGTGGCAGCGGTCCGAGTGGGCGTCCATTCTGGCACCCTACCTGAAGGGACCCGCGCAGTGGGCTTATTACGACCTCCCCGAGGAGGAGGCCGCGAGTTATGACCTCCTAAAGCAGGAGATCCTGGCACGCTACGGCATCACGCCGGGCCAGCAGGCGACTGAGTGGCGGAGCTGGCAGTCTGACCCGGAGAAGCTGGCCCGTGCACAGGCCTTCAACTTCTGGGGGAAGATGGGACGCTGGTTACGGCCCGAGGGTCCCCAAGCCCGGAAGGTCGTAGAACAGGTGGCCTGTGAGGGCCTGGTAATCGCCTTGCCAAGCTCCCTCGCCCAGCAGGTCTGGCGCCATCCCTATAAGGATATGCCAGGCCTCCTGGAAGTCCTGGAGCGTCAGCTTGCGGTCTACCAAGCCGGCGGGTCGGAAAGGCACGCTCGTGGGAACCGACAGGGACGGGCGGCCACCCCCGAGCCCTCTCGATGCGCTGCAGAAGCACCGCAGAGGCCTAAAGAAAAGCCGGCCTCCCCGCACTGTTACAAGTGTTACTGCCGACCTGTCCCCTCAACACCCCATTGGAGCCGATGGACTGCACCTGGGCCACCGCTGAAAGGTACTGTACTCCGTCGCACCCGCTGGCAAGTCCAAACACGGGAGTGGTGTTATTAAACGGGCACTCGGTGGTAGCTTTATTTGACTCCGGCAGCAACATTACTATTGTCGCTCGCCGTTATGTATTACCGTGACAGTGGCTTACGCAGCACTTGCAAGTCACTTGTGTGCATGGCGAGACCAAGTCTTACCGTTCCGCCCGCTGTTACATCACGTGGAAGGGGCAAGTTTCTAACTTGACGGTCGCGGTGTTGCCCGATCCCCCCATCCAGTAATTTTGGGACAAGACTGGTCGCACAGGAAAAGCGGTAAGACAAACACCGCTCCCGGGGCCTCACTAGGTCTGGTTATGAGGGGGCGAGGCACCCATCCCGCGGTCTCCATGCCATGCTCTGAGGCAAGCCATAATGGCGCAGGCACATCGGGGGGAGTTTCTCAGGCGACGGACTCTGACCCAGAAGCATCCACCGGAGAAGGGACGAGCCAGGGAACCCTTCCGCCAACCCGCTCACAAGACCCCCTGAGCAATTTGGACCACCAATTTCGGTCCACGCCTGCCTCGTTTAAAAGGGAGCAGTGGAATGATGATTCCCTGCGGTTTGCCCAGAATGCGATTGTTCTTCCAGGCAGCTCACAAGCTGACGGTTCCATGCCATGCGAGCCCTTCTTTGTGCTGGAGAATAATCTGTTGTATTGGGTGGCAACCCACGAGGGTGAGGTGCGGAAGTTGTTGCTAGTGCTGCGTACCTTCCGGCGGGAGGTATGTGAACTAGCTCACGCTCACCTCCTAGGCGCCCACCTCGGGGCCGAGGAAACATTGGAGAGAATCAAGCTCCGCTTTTACTGGCCCGGGATCAACGAGGAGGTCCGGCGCTTCTGTCAATCCTGTCCGGAATGTCAGACTCGCCAGATTCCTAGGAGGGACCGCGCTCCTCTCGTCCCAATACCCCTGATAGACATCCCGTTTAACCGAATAGAGATGGACTTAGTAGGACCCCTGGAACCCTCAAACCGTGGCCACAAGTACATATTGGTCATGGTAGATTATGCAACCCGATACCCAGAGGCGGTTCCCCTGCGCTCTGCTAACACCAAAAATATCGCACGGGAATTAGTCAACCTATTTTCGAGAGTGGGTTTCCTTAAAGAAGTCCTCACGGACAAGGGTACTCCCTTCACCCCAGATACGTTCCGGGAGGTTGCCAAATTACTGCGAATAAAGCACCTGAAGACGTCTGTCTACCACCCCCAAACAGACGGGCTGGTAGAACGTTTTAACCAGACGCTTAAACAGATGCTCCGCAAGGTAGTCAGCGCCGATGGCAGGAATTGGGACCAGCTCCTACCGCTCGTACTTTTTGCCTACCGGGAGGTGCCACCGGCCTCTACGGGCTTCTCCCCTTTTGAGTTATTGTACGGGTGACAACCCTGGAGACTTTTAGACATACTAAAAGAGGGCTGGGAGGCTGAGACCCTTCCCTCCTCCAATATATTGGAGTATGTGGCGCAACTGCGCGACAGGCTCGCTAAAATCAGGCCACTCCTAAAAGACCACGTGACTCGTGCGCAGGCCCGGTGTTACAACCGCAACTACGTCCTCCAGGAGTTCCGCCCGGGGGATCGAGTGATGGTGCTCGTTCCTACCTCCCACTCCAAGTTGCTAGCTCACTGGCAGGGGCCATACGAGGTTAAGGAAAGAAAGGGGCTCGTTGACTATTTAGTTAAGCAACCTAATCGTCGACCGAGTGAGAGGATCTACCATGTCAATTTGTTGAAACCTTGGAAGGACAGGGAGGAGTCTCCCGACACTCGTAGATCCCTCTCCCTATTCGCGAGCACGTCTGCCCTTAACCTCGGTGACGAGCTGACACCCTTACAGCGGCGAGAGATATCCCAGGCTATCCACGCCATCCCCGAAGTAGTGAGCAAGTCACCGGGCCGGACCTCGCTGATTGTGCACGATATAGTCACGGACCCCGGAGTAATCGTCCGGGAGAGGCCCTATAAACTCCCGGAGGCAAAACGCGCCGAAGTGGAACTGGAGGTGCAATGAATGTTGGATATGGCCATTATCGAGGAAAGCCATAGCCCTTGGTCCAGCCCAATCGTCCTCGTTCCCAAGCCGGACGGCTCCTGGAGGTTCTGCAATGACTTTAGACGTCTAAACCAGGTCTCCAAGTTCGACGCCTACCCGATGCCCCGTATTGACGACCTACTCGAGCGGCTGGGTGCGGCTCAATACTTGACTACTCTTGATATGACAAAAGGGTATTGGCAAATTCCCTTAACGGCATCTGCAAAAGAAAAAACGGCCTTTAGCACCCCTAGTAGACATTGGCAATACAAGGTCCTCCCATTTGGGCTGCACGGGGCCCCAGCGACCTTTCAACGTCTGGTGGATAGAGTGCTGAAGCCCCACCAGTCCTATAGTGCCGCCTACCTGGATGACGTCGTCATCTATTCCGGCACCTGGGAGGAGCATCTATTGCAGGTCTCTGCTGTCCTCGCGACACTGGCTAAGGCCGGCCTCCGCATTAACCCCCGTAAGTGTTTTTTTGGCATAAAGGAGGCCAAGTATTTAGGCTATCTTGTGGGACGAGGACAGGTGAGACCCCAATGTTCCAAAGTCAAAGACATCCTGGAATGGCCCCGTCCGAATACCAAGAGACAGGTGCAGGCTTTCTTGGGGCTGGCGGGGTACTACCGCCGGTTCGTACCCCGTTTCTCCGAAAGGGCAGCACCCTCGACTAATTTAACAAAGAAGGGCGCTCCCCTGCATGTGGTATGGAACGACAAGGCGGAACACGCATTCAATGACCTGAAAAAGGCCCTAACGTCGGTACCTGTATTAAGGACCCCTGATTTTGGGCTGCCTTTTATCCTCCAGACCGACGCTTCGGACACAGGCCTGGGCGCCGTGTTGAGCCAAAGCGTCGACGGTGTCGAACACCCCGTGATGTACCTAAGCCGGAAACTGCTGGACCGAGAGGCCAGGTACGCGGCAGTGGAGAGTGAAGCCCTGACCATTAAGTGGGCCGTGACTTATCTCCGGTACTACCTGTTGGGTCGCGAATTCACTCTGGTGACTGATCACGCTGCGCTTCAGTGGATGTCCCTCCACAAAGAGTCGAATCTGCGGGTGGTTCCTGGACTTACAGCCCTATAAGTTCATGGTCACTTATCGCCGCGGCGGCCTTCAGGCCAATGCCGATTCCCTCTCTCGCATCCACGACCTCTCGGTTAGGTCCGCCCGACCTGACGGTCTTGGGCAGGGGGGGGGGGGGGGGGTCGTGTCACGAATGCGCAAGTAGGAGGCCGCGGACAGACCTTAAACCGCTTCGAAAGACATTTGCCGGCAGGGAGTGGCGGGGCACTAACCTTTCTCCTTTGTCTTTCAGGAAAAGAGACGCTCCGCCATCATAGCCTTCCCGCAGTACGTCCACTTCCGCCCTTCCTCCGCCATGTTTCCTGACGTCAGCAGTCCCATCCTCCCTCACGCTTCCTTCCCCTCACGCTCCCCTATAAAATGGCCGCCGACGCCTCTGAAGGGCGTGGCGCATATGAACTATTTTGGTTTATATTTTGACCTGCATCTTTTATTGTGGATTGTCTACAATATACGGGGCCGGAAAACCCCAAACCTTTATGTTGTTTACTGCTTCGTCTTTTACAATATATATATATAGTGGTATAAATCCCTCAATAAAAGAATCTTCACAAATATAAAGGTTTGGGGACCGTCCCCCTATGTTGTCCTGTGGACAAATGAAGCAAAATAAGCACAAAAAGGTGATCAAAAGTACATATAATTATAATATGGTTGATGATTTGGAGTTGACAAAATGGCGTTTTTATAGTGTAGAGCAGGGGTCTCCAAACTTTCCAGCTTTAGGGCCATAATGATTACTCCAATAAGTTCCAAGGGCCAAAACCGTTTAAATTTTCCTGCCATTATCTATAATGTCTAGACTAGTCGCCGAGTACGCGCCCTGAGTGAGCATACGCTTGCTAAATTCGCTAGTTCAATTACTATTGTGTATTGTTACGACCGTGACACTTGATGAAATCTGGTGGTCAAAAGCGGAAATAGGTAGTGGTAGTACCCTCTATCGCTAACAGATGGCTTTAGTAGTACTTTCGAAAGTGCAGTAACAGTTAAACATTCGTGAATAACCTCGTTGGTTCGAGAAAGGTCTGGTGTATTCCACTCACTTCGAGATGGCAGTAATTGGAGTATAAAAAGGCTAGCGGTGCGACCGCGAGTCAGTCTGTCTAGGTAAGGCGAAGGAAGTGAAACTGTCTGTTGTAAAATAAAGTAGGATGTAACCCCGTTTAAAAGACATCTTCAAACCGACCAACGCCCATACGTAACAGTATTTTGATTTGACTTGTTATTTTTGGGTGTGATTTACTAGTATGGAAAAGAAGCGAAAAATAGACAGTGAATGCAGAACATTCAAAGATCAATGGAACTTTCAATATTTCGTGATTGAGTCCAGTAATAAGGCACTATGTTTGATTTGCAATGAAACAATAGCCGTTCTCAAAGAATATAACATTAAACGTCATTATGAAACGAAACATTTTCAAAATTACTCAAAATATACAGGTAATTTGCGGAAAGAAAAATTTGAAGCTTTGAAACGTGGATTGAAATCGCAGCAATTTTTGTTTACGAAAGTCAATAATGAAGAAGAGGCTGCAACTCGTGCCAGCTTTCGTGTGGCTCTTGAAATCGCAAAATGTGGAAAACCATTCACCGATGGAGAAATGATCAAAGAATGCGTAATTGCAGTAGCCGAAGAAATGTGCCCCGAAAAGGTAAATTTATTTCAAACTGTCAGTTTGTCAGCAAACACCATGGCTCGGAGGGTACAAGACATCACAGAAAATATATCATCTCAACTATCTGACAAAAATGGACATCTTGAGTGGTTTTCTCTGGCCTTGGATGAGTCAACGGATGTGTCAGATACCGCTCAGGTGTTGATTTTTATTCGAGGAGTAGCTAAAAGCTATGAAGTGTATGAGGAACTTCTTGATATTGATAGTATTCACGGCACGACTACTGGGGAAGATATTTTTAAGGGAGTTGAAAATGCCATTAATAAAAAGAACCTTCGATGGAAAAATTTGAAATCTATTACAACTGATGGAGGCAAAAACATGTGTGGTAAAAATGAAGGAGTGGATGCACTTGTGTCAAAGGCTGTAGAAAATGATGGTGGTTCAAAACCATTAGTCTTACATTGTATCATTCATCAACTGTTCTTGTGCGGAAAATGTTTGGATATGTCTGAAGTTCTAAAACCAGTCATATCAGTTGTTAATTTCATCAGATCCACTGGGCTGAATCACCGACAATTCCGCAAGTTTATTGAAGAGATTGGAGAAAATGACTTACCATATCATACTGCCGTACGCTGGCTTAGTTGCGGAAAAGTCCTTCAGCGCTTTTTTGAACTTCGAGCAGAGATCTAAATTTTTTTTAATAAAAAGCATCGCCCTAATTACCAAATTACAAAATAGCGAATGGCTGTGGAAGTTAGCATTCTATGTCGATTTGACAAAACATATGAACGAACTGAATTTGAGATTGCAAGGAGAAAACCAGCTTCTCCCTGATTTATACACTAATATCAAATCGTTCCGGCAGAAAATATTACTGTTTCAATCACAATTGCGTAAAAAACGTTTCACACATTTTAAAACGTGAAATATTCAGGCACACTACTGAGACTGAGTTTCCCGTCGATTTTGCAATCGAAGCTTTGAGTGCTTTGAAGATAAATTTTGATACTCGTTTCTCAGACTTTGATGTCATTGCGAATGAAATTAAGATTTTTCAAAATCCTTTTGATACTGACATTGAAACCCTAGCCCTGGAACTTCAAATGGAAATTATTGATTTACAGTGCAGTGATATAATTAAGAACAAATATCAAAACTCATCTTTGTTGGAATTTTATAAGAGTCTTCCACTGGTACAATTTGATAATTTGCATAAATTTGCTCGTGGGCTGTTTTCTGTTTTTGGTACTACTTACTTGTGTGAGAAAACATTCTCCAAAATGAAGTACACAAAGAATGTTTACAGATCTAAGTTAACTAATGAGCATCTTAAATCTCTTTTAATAATTGGTACAAGTAAAATCGGTCCACATCTACAAAACTATTGTCAGTGGAAAATCACAATTACATAAATCTCCTTAGTATTTTTTACAAGTGGACACCCCGCGGTTTCATTTGCGTTAATTTAGCTTTTCCGTTCCTAAGGGATTTTCAGGATAAAAATCATATGTGTGATTCAGGTTATATACATTCCAAACATCAATATACATAATATACGATACTCTTTACCCCAACATAATTACCAAGGGTGAAACTGCGGGATGTTCACTAGTTTATAATGTTAGTGGGATTCATTTCAATTATTTGTTAGTTATTATGCTTAAGTTAAATTTTCTGAGTATTATACTTGTCATTAAGCTTTACCTAACAAGTAAATAAAACCGAGCTATTATCATTCTGTGTTTTTTTATCCAACTTATCACAGCAACAATAACAACAATAAGCCATTAGCTGTCGTGGGCTGGAGTGATGACACTAGTCATTAGTTGTCGCGGGCCGGATTGATGACACTGGCGGGCCAGATTTGGCCCGCGGGCGTAGTTTGGAGACCCCTGGTATAGAGGATTATGGTAACAGGAAATGGTTGGCAGGAAATGATGCTGAATGTTGGAAACAGCGTCATGGTGGAGGAACTGGAAGTGATGTCCATGGGGAGAGCCGGAAGTGATGCAAAATGAAGTCGCTGGAAGTGAAGTCATGGTGGCCATTTTGAAGCCTGGAAATAGCTGCCTTTGGTTTCCTTCTGTTTTCCTGTTGAGAGAAGAGGTTCAGGTAAATACCACGTGATAACCTTCTGTTATGGTGTACAAAATCTACATCTTATTCTGTATTATATTTTGCTCAGTCCCAACAAGATGAATTCAGATGTAGGAGGCATTATAATAAAAAAGACATATCCTCTTCCTTATACCTCACTTTTATAACAGTTGTTTATAGCTTAGTGCTGATTTGGTTTACAGCCTGGGAAAGGAAGCCTTAGCTGATACCTCAGGCTATTGATTACTTTACGGATGGACAGCTGGGACATCAATTGGGTTTACGGCCTGGGAAAGGAAAAACTGAGGCAATATCAAAGAACTTTATTACCTGGGGAGCAAAATTCATCCATCATATTGACAGCCAGCCAATCAGGTGCATGGAACATTCATGTGTTGTGAAACCACGGCATGAAACTTTATAATAAATATGCCTCATTTTGAAAGAAACATCAGAAGCAAAGAGAAGAAGAAAAAGAAGCAAAGAGAAGAAGGAGAAGAAGAGGAACAGACGAAGACGGCACTGGTCGTCAGAAAGGCATCATGAACATGGATTGCTAAATCAAACGCCTCCCTAAACATTCATCCTTGTCATCTCTACCTTTTTTCGTAAGCTTTTCCCAAAGATTATATATATTCAGACTTTCCTATCAGTACCTATTTTCTATTATTCTTTGTTCCAGTGGTATTATTATTATTCTTGTAATAAATACCATGGTGCTTTTAACTTTCTATGCTTTGTCTTAATGTGTAGAATGATTGAAGTAATAAGTTAGATTTCTTTGAGCACCTGATAACAGCTGGATTTTTGCCATTATTTCTGTGCTGCGGGGTTTATAAGGCTGAGAGTGAGGGCGCCACTCAATAGTTAGGGACAATACGATAAAGAAGGTTTTCTTGGCTGATAAATGGCCTATAGGCAAGAGTTCTGAGTCTTTGTATGTTTAAATGTATTCTTGTAGCCCAAAAGTAATATTTAGGTCTGAGATATCATTAAAACATCGTATGTTGTTCGTGCCGATAATAAGTAAGTCTCTTGAAGTGCTGAGTGGCAGGCTGTTGTGTGATTTAAAGTGTTAAGGATTAATCAGCGTGTGTGTGTCATTCATAGGGCACTGTTGTGGTTAGGGTCTGTGTGTGTGTGTTTATCTATGTGTCTGTGTGTTCATCTTAAAGTGCAACAGTAGACCAACCTGATAACGAACTTGACAAGAACATTTACCCTTGAGAAAACAGGTAAAGGGTAAGTAGAGGGAAATACTACGATAATACATTTTGGCGCTGTGAGCAGGGTTAACGGAGTAATCATGTGTTGCATTTTTGTGTGTTTGGTTACATTTTTCAAAGACAGGGATGGATCGTTCACAGGCGGCAAATATGCTGTAATCGCATGCTGGCATACAGCCGGCACATGTCAGCATGCATCAACAGCATTTCTAAAGTTTTTTAGGTGTACGGTAGAATCAGCTGTTACAGCTGTGTTTTCTCCGCTAAAAACGGAAGCAGCAGCAGCCACAACGTTAACGGCAATGGCTGTAGAGAGTGAAGAATTGCAGGCCATTGTACTTTCCTCGAGGAGTGCAGAGTCAGGCACAGCAGCTGCGCTAGTCAAAGACGCAGAGAAGCCGTCTCTGCATAAAGTGGAGGCAAAGGCAGCTAAAAAAAAAAAAACATACGCTTGTCTGCTGGTCAGACAGGTTTTGTATGGTTAATTATTATAAAGCAGTTAGATGAGGAGGCAGGAGAGATAAGAAATGCCTAGCTAAAATTTCACGAGCAGCTAGTAGTACACGTAGCGATGTATAAAGACAATGCCATACAGATTAAGCAACGATTGCTCAGTATTAAAGTGTGTGCTTTGATTTCGGGGTCTTTTGACCCCGAGAAACAGGAGAGGAATGTAGAAGAACTTAGTTTGTCGCAGATTGCTGCAATCTCATATCTGCTTGCTGATAAGAGAGCCGCTTTTGTTGAAAGGCAAGGACGCGCAGCTCTTAGACTGCACACTGGAGCGCAGTTTATAGCAGTGCAGATTGCTGATGAGACAGGATGCAATCAGTCAAGTAGGTTGCTAGTTGTGCAGGAAAAACAGGAAGAGGTGTTTTATAGTAGCGAGCGTCTTGGTGAGTGCAGCTTGCAGCAGCAGAGAACAGCGGGGGAGGAGCAGTTTTCAGATCTCAGCAAGGGGTGGAAAGAAAACCCCTGAGGCCAGCGTTTGAAAGGTGGTCCCCTGCAACTGGTATAAGCGGAATGATAGTGTAGACCTGCACAAACTGACAATTGTTTTAAGGAAAAAGCACGTTTTTAACTTTGATTTACATTTAAAAGTGAAGTAACATCGATCCTGATAACTTTAAAGGTGAACAGCTGTTACGGTCTATAGGGCAGTGAATTTGATTTAGACATTGAATGTAGAGCAACTGGTGGGTTTGTATAGCCATTGACTGCAGGGCATGAGTTGAATAATGTGACTGAAAACTAAGTGAATTAAACAAAGAAAATAGATGAAATGAAAGCAAAGCAAGTGTTTGTATATGAAAGCTTTTGAATGTATTTGAATTAAAAGTGAATTTGGAATGGTCATTTTAGCAGTTAGTTGTTAATGAAATTCTTATTGGTGTTACAAGCAGCACATTCATATTGGGGAATAAGAAAATGGAAGGCAGTGGCTTACCATCCAGTTTCTGGCACTCAGCATGTAGAACAAAGTGATGGAAAATCTAGCTAGTGGGCTGAGTTGAAAGCTGCTGCTTTGATATTAAGAAGGACATACTGAAAGGCCTGTTATGATTCATACTAACAGCTAGGTATAGTTTTTAGGGTCTTTGTTACATGAGCACCAAAGCAGGAAGAAAGATAGGTGTCACATATTTGTTAAGGCTGTCTGGTAGGTAAAGAACTCTAGAAGTTATTGTGGAGCAGGGACAGAAGGCAGACATTTTAATAAAATATGTGAGCACTCTCTCTCTCTCTCAATTAGAAATGAATATTATATCATTCACTCTGGTTGTGGACAAAGTATGGCAAGTTGTAGCACTATTAATAATTACACCTGATAACAAGGTCTGGATTAATAGTCTAGGAAGAACAACATCCAGAAAATGAGAAACAGTGGCTGCTAGAAAAAAGGACATAAGACTTGATTTGACTGAAAGCCAGAAAATACTTTCTTGCATCCATGTCTATAGACTTTAATCGAACCGGAATTAACTGTTTATTTTGGACTGAATTTGTGTGTGACAAAGTTTTTATACTAGGACCCGAAGCAAGCATCAGAATCCTGCTGAAAGAGGCTGTGGGACTGCATCATCATCATCACCACCATTGTCAAGCACTGGACTGAGGACAAAACAACAGGACACTGAGAGACAAAAGCTAAGTGTTCTTTTCTATAAGCAAATAACATGGGATGTACTGCATGCAGATGGAAGCTGGTTTCTAAGGGCAAGACAGGATAGTTTAGGACACATTCATAGGGATTTCATAGGGCCCAAAGGAAGAACAATGAACAAGACTATTAAAAAAGACTGTGAAGGAATTATTTTGTCCAAAAGGCCTACACAGATAGGTTATGCCTTATTTAGCATTTGTTTTAATTTTTGTAGCCTGTAAATTGATGTACAGTATAGCCCACTATGCTGAACTAGGTGACTTACAGCAATGTTGATTCTGGGATGGGTTAAATGTCAATATAATGTTTTGTGTTTTAATGGTAACTTTGAAACAGGCTATTTTCCTCCACCTTTTTGAGGCCCATTAGTTGGGGGCCATAGATATATTCTGTGCTTTGTGTGTGATGGAAAGGTATAAAGGGGCATGAGTGGAAGGCTAGTGGTGGAAATGCAGTAAAGAAGCTTGTAATGTGCTAAGTGAGTACAAAGAGGGGGATAAATGAAGTGCTGGATGCACTAAGGACTATAATCTTAGTCACTTAGAGGCAAGAATCTGCACTGCAGGGAGCTGCACAACAGTATCTGTGACTGTGGACGTGATGCTCCAGCATGAAGGCAGTTAACATTCTTCTGGTGGTCCTCCAAAGATTTGTGCTCAGGGTGCACTATAATGTTTGCTACAATTGAAGGGGTGGCAAATGGCACTGAGTTCTGTGATTCCACCAGACTAGTCCCATTCTAACTCCAGTGGAGCTAACTACCACGCCACAAACCACCTCACACCCGGTGTGCCTTTTATGGCTACCATAGTTAGGAATTGGGGGAAGTGCATGCCTCAGAGGAAACCATAAAACTCAGGAATATAACATAAGGAATTGGACATTTAAAGCTAAATTAATTGGATACATTTCAGCTTCATATCCTAAACTAGAATGTTAGATTTGCAGTTTTGTTATGTAATTATTTAGTGAGTAAATTGGGTCCAGTAATGTGTGTTACAAAATAAGGTAAAGAAAGCTAGAACAAAATAGAACAACTAAATTTAGAGAGGTTTTTGGGCCTTTTGACAAACTGGTCTCCTACATTGTATAAGATAGAGTTCAGAACTGTAAAGTTTACCATAGAGAATTCTTATGACATTATGGAAATGTAATATAATGTACAATGCAGTAAGTAATAGTTATGGGAAAGTGATCACATTAGAGAAGGACACTAAGAATTGAAGGAGGCATTTCATATGAACACCAAGTAGTGTTATAAACCAAAAATATTTTTTAGTGCTCAAGGAGGGAACAGGAGAGGGTGTCTGCCTGTTGGGTGCAGCTTCCAGTGGTGATCTGTTGGACACTTGATGCCCCATACAGGATGTCCCAATTTATTCTGGCCAGAATTGGTGGCAGTCGGATCTCTCTACTGATTGAATAAATTGAGCAGGGGAAATTACTTTGGTTTATTTGATAGTTGAGATGAAGGCCTCGTTTGAGGAAACGTGTTCCTTCCTAAGACCAGGTATTTATTTATCAGATGCAAAGACATTATAAAGACATTTCTGTTGTTTGTATGGAATTGTAGTTTAGATAGATGGACTCGTGTTTAGGGGTCCAGAGGTGGAGTAAATAGTTAAAATTGTTTAGGTGAAACACAGTAATGTGGCAAACACTAATTTGGAATTGACACACCACTTGAACTTGGAATAGGTGTTTAAGATTTAGGCAATCCAGCTTCCATCTTGCATACAGCATCTTTGGCATTTGAAGAAATAAAGACAAGAGCTGCTGAAATAACAGAACACAATAGGAGTTACTAGCATTAACTAGCCAAGGATTTAGAATGCTTATGGAATCATTATGAAATGACAATGGCAAATTTTGCAGTATATCTGATGGGATCCTAGCATAAGAACTGCATCTGCTGATAAATTTTTCTTTTTCTGCTAATTGTAGGAGCTGTGAAGTACTTCAAATGTCCTTGGTGAGCCAAATCTACTTGAGGGACTGAGTACTTGGGCAGTAGGAGGCGACTGGAAGGGCATGGGAACACACTACCAACCCAGACGGCCAAGGGTTTGAGGAACTCACAGTTCATCTTTAGTTTGTCTGACCAAAATAGGGGTGGAGTGTTATGGAGTATAAAATCTACATCTTATTCTGTATTATATTTTGCTCAATCCCAACAAGATGAATTCAGATGTAGGAGGCATTGTAATAAAAAAGACATATCCTCTTCCTTATACCTCACTTTTATAACAGTTGTTCATAGCTTAGTGCTAATTTGGTTTACAGCCTGGGAAAGAAAGCCTTAGCTGATACCTCAGGCTATTGATTACTTTACGGATGGACATCTGGGACATCAATTGGGTTTACGGCCTGGGAAAGGAAAAACTGAGGCAATATCAAAGAACTTTATTACCTGGGGAGCAAAATTCATCCATCATATTGACAGGCAGCCAATCAGGTGCATGGAACATTCATGTGTTGTGAAACCACGGCATTAAACTTTATAATAAATATGCCTCATTTTGAAAGAAACATCAGAAGCAAAGAGAAGACGAAAAAGAAGCAAAGAGAAGAAGAGGAACGGATGAAGACGGCACTGGTCGTCAGAAAGGCATCATGAACATCGATTGCCTAATCAAACGCCTCCCTGGGACATTCATCCTTGTCATCTGTAACTTTTTCATAAGCTTTTTCTAAAGACTATATATATTCAGACTTTCCTATCAGTACCTATTTTTCTATTATTCTTTGTTCCAGTGGTATTATTATTATTCTTGTAATAAATACCATGGTGCTTTTAACTTTCTATGCTTTGTCTTAATGTCTAGAGTGATTGAAATAATAAGTTAGATTTCTTTGAGCACCTGGTGACTGCTGGATTTTTGCCATTATTTCTGTGCTGTGGAGTTTATAAGGCTGAGAGTGAGGGCGCTACACAATAGTTAGGGACAGTACGATAAAGAAGGTCTTCTTGGCTGATAAATGGCCTATAGTCAAGAGTGCTGAATCTTTTTATGTTTAAATGTATTCTTGTAGACCAAAAGTGATATTTAGGTCTGAGATATCACTAAACAATTGTATGTTGTTCGTGCTGAAAATAAGTAAGTCTCTTGAAGTGCTGAATGACAGGCTGATATTCCTATAGCACTTGTGTGGTTTAAAGTGCTAAGGGTTAATCAGCGTGTGTGTGTCATTCATAGGGTACTGTTGTGGTTAGGGTCTGTGTGTGTGTGTTTATCTGTGTGTGTGTGTGTTCATCTTAAAGTGCAACAGTAGACCAACCCAATAACGAACTTGACGAGAACATTTACCCTTGAGAAAACAGGTAAAGGGTAAGTAGAGGGAAATACTACAACAATACATTTTGACGCAGTGTTGTGATGTAAGATTTTGCATATAACTTGATAAATGTTTTGTATGTCTTTATTTATAATTTAGGCAAAGCAATGTAATTTAGTGTTACTTTGGTGAGAGGCATTCATGTTTGCCCCCCCTTTACGACTAAGTCTGTTTGTAATTTTACGACAGGATTTGGGGGATGTCTCTTAAACCAGTTTGCCGAGTGTTTCTTTGCTAAAGTCTTTCTCTCATCCCCTACACAAAGCCAGGTTAATTTAACATATGGTCTTGGGGGGGTTGCAGGTGTTAAGATGTACTATTTCCCCCCATTGGTCTGAGATATGGCTGTTTGGAATTGGCTTGTCTCAGAGGCCTTTAAGTACCATGATGTCCTATTGGCTGTAGGGGTTGGACAGAAAACCTATAAATTTGCTTGCTCAACCACATTCTCTCTCTCTCTTACTAACCAACATATGATGAAAGAAGCATCTCTCTTGCTAACCTGTGATGATGTAGAAGTATCTTTCTCTTGCTAACAACTGAAGAAGACCATCACACCATGAACTGAAGACAACACAATGAAGAACACAGCTTCAGCCATTTTGAACAGACATGTGGCTAAAAGCTGAGCACCAATGATGCCTTAACTAGAGACATTAAGTAACTACAAGTCTGTGTGCCACCTGAATTACACCTCACCATTTTATCAGGTTGTATGGTTGCCAATATTCAAATGTACTTTGCATTTTGTTATTATTTATGAATATTATCAATAATACATTATTTTGTGTGTAACTTAACTCCTGCTTGTCTTTTTACTACATCTAATTGCCTGAGGTTATAGATATAGAAGGGAAGGTGGGGTTAAGTTATATACAATAATACCTTATAAACAGTGGTAAGTCTGTGAGATTAGGCATTCTAAGGCTACATATTAATAATACAATAGGGGAAAGTAGAGCAAAATATATTACTGTACCAAGATAAAACAACTTCCTCTCGCGATGTTTTTACCTTTGGGCTCTTTAACTGCCTCCTAATCACACGTGTGTGACTATATATATATATATATATATATATATATATATATATATATATATATATATATATATGAATTATTTGGATGGGGATATAAATAACAAACTGGTTATTTATGCAGATGATGCCAAGCAAGGTGGATTGGCAGATGATCTAGAATCCGTTCAATCATTACAGTTGGACTTGGGCAGATCTGTAACAGATGAAATCTAATATAACTAAATGTTAAGTATTACACATAGGAACTAAAAATGTTACATTTGAATGCACAATTGGAGGTCTAAAAATTGAAAGTACACCTTATTAGAAGGATTTAGGAGTCGCAGTGCTCTTTTCACTCTCAACTTCCAGACAGTGCACCCCACCCTTGAGAACTCTACTGCACCCAATCACACTATTAACCCCACTAGTGAGGGTGCAGGTTCTCTCCATGTTGAGGTCCTTGCAATTCAGACCTTTTAGAGAGAAACTGCAGACAGTCTGGGAGAATTTCAGCCTACTCTCCATCAAATCTTGTGTGCTTGCCTGATTTTGATCACTAGCTTTATTGACATCCATTACCAACAACCTGCCAAGTAATATACCTTTATTTTCCGCTAATCCTAGTGCTCACGGAGACAAATCCCATATTTGCTTTGACTACTGTCTAGTTTATCATAACTTCTGCTACATTTGTCATCTTTAGCAGAGTTATTTGTGGGTAGTTTTTGCCATTTATGTGGCATCTTATCCTATATTATTCTCATTTGTTATGTTCTTTTGATATTATTTAAGTGGACACAAATTTAAGACTACTGGTGACTTATTAACAGGGCAGGCCTGGGAAGATTTTGGGAACATATTTTTGTGTATGGACTGTCAAACATTTCATTATGGACAAGTGAAGGGCTTTAGTAATTGTACCGCCACACCAGGAGTTGGTGCTGTGTCCTAATTCATTTCTCCCTTCCTCCCTTTGCATACCCGAGGATTGATGGCTAGAACACCTCTGACATCACTTCTAGTGCCCATCCACCTGGACCTGCCTCTTCCTGCCAGAACAACTGAAAATTGGAAGTTCTCCCAACTTTGTCATCTATGTCCTGAACTTATGTCTGAAAAGACCTCTCTGAAATTATTGTTGGTTTTTTCATTTGCTTGTGACAATATTATATGGGGGTACCAGGCTAGTACCTCAATTCTTTATCTTCTAAATGGTTTCATTAAGAGAAGAAATTTACATATTCTGAGAAAAAATGAAAGGTCACAACTATGTTTAAGTATAAATGTGAGAATGTAGACCTTTCATAATTTGGAGAATTTCCCAGAACCAATCAGAAATACAAAACATTTGTTGAGAATGTCTCTTTTCATAGCTACTGTATGTGATCTTGGTAAGATTACTTTATCTTTGATACTTAATTTAGATAATGTGTTGCTAAACATAACTAAAAATGAGTAATAAGGAAATGTATAAAAAAGTAATTAAACAATTGCTGAAGCAATTTAATATCTAAGCTGAGAATCTCATAAGATGTAATACTATCTAAGTATTAAGGACATGGTAGTAAATCAACAAGCCTGAGAGTTTCTTGAAGGAGCTGACAAAATAATAGTCATGGGGCAGGCAGAGACCAGTGCACTTTTGCCAAAAATGACATAAACATTAATTTTTTTAACTACATTTTTTAAATTCTTATTACTTTAAAAGTCTTGAATAATCCCTTCTCAAACTATAACACAAATAACACAAAAATGTGTTTTTTAGAATTTATATCCCAAAACAATGATACATGGTGTAGTGTGTCACCATTTTAATAGGCGATATGATGTTGTTATGAATTGGCATCTACATTTTTTTTTCCTAAACTTAATACATTTTTGTTGTTACCCATTTTCATTCATTCAAAGATATGGGTTATATGTGATTTCCAAATATGTTCATTGTAAACCAGTTAACAATAATTTAAATAGGCTAAATTATAATGGAAAAAACTGCATCAAGAGAGAACTGATAAGTTAAGAAAATAAATTCCTTTTCATTCTCTCTAGGCAATAATAATATCCTATCTCTGTTTCCTTGCAAGTAACCCTGGAGTCTTCACTTTCTTATTTACATCACATAAATCATATAAAATGTTTTTTTACTTCCACCTCTGTAACCTATCCTGTTTCTGCTCTTTTCTTGTCTATGCCTTTCTCACATTTCATACTGACTACTGTAACTCACTATTGGTAGCCTCTTCTATCTGTTATTTCAGCTCCAACTGGTGCAAAAGGCTCACTCAGATATGCAATAGTGAATACCATGGAAAAAGTCTGCTCTTTTCAGTCCTCACTGACTCCTTGTGTCTCAAAGAACTTTGTTAACCTATAAAGCTTTAAATGATTTTATATGAAATTACTTCACTAACATCATACATTACTTCTGTCCTGTTTGCCAAAAACTAACCAATGCTTTATAGTTGGCTGATTCCTTGGGTGTATTGCACCCAGACTTTGTAATGACCTCCCTAAAGTAATTAGATCTGCTGACTCAAAGTATTCTTTAAAAAACAACTTAGAACATCTGTTGCAGAGGACATATAACTTTTAATAACATTCTCCTCTTATTTTACCTCCTCTGTCAAGGTGTTTATAATGATGTGCAGTGTTATAAACTATGCTATTTTTCTATTGTCTTCTAGAACTTTGTATTTAATTCCTACTTATTGTTTTTTTATGCTACCCCAAACATTTCTGTTTCATGTATTTATTTTATTTATCATTTGCTATTTAATGCTTTGATGCTTGTGCCTATTCAGTGTTATTTATAGAGCTTTTCTTGTGCTTCTGTTCCTGTTATGTCAGCTTGAATATTGTGAAGCACTTTGAGCATGGAGAAGACACTGGATAAATAAAATGTTGTTATGATGATTATTGTTATAATTATTATTAAATTCTATACCTAGTTTGTCTGGCAAGCAGTCAAGTACTGCATAAATCTTACTAGTTAAGTAAAGAATGTACTGTCTATGCCTTTTATCAGCCAAATAAGAGGAATCACCTTATGCTGATTTTTTTAATTAGTGAAATTGCAGAGAGTGATTTTAATTAATAAGGCTTTGAGTGTACTGATAATAATAAAATCTCGCTTCAGAATATTTATTTGTAGATCAGCTACTAGTACTATGCCATCATATCACTTTCTTTATGGTTTTCATCTACTTTTAAAAGAACTCCATCTTGCCTGTTGCTTGAATTATGTCAAAGCTTCGTACATATCAACTTGGTATGCTTTTAAAACTTGGTTTACCCCAGTTGTAATTAAATATTAAAAATGATTTTTATTTTAATAAAATCCATAGCAATTTTTACACTGAATTATTTTGCCTCAGGATGACTCAGACTTTGCACTTAATCAGTCCATTGTGAGTTTCACGTCTACTTGTTTTGTGCCTGGGGCTGTTGTCAAGCACTTTTTAACTTCACTTGGGTGAAGATATACACTGCTAATTAATGACAGAATAAGTCAAATTAAAGAGAATTTTGTGTGACCTGAACTACCCTATAGTTACAATTTAATTTTATATATTGATTATTTACATTTTTGGGCTTTGTAAATAAGTATTTGAGACTAATTTAAAATAAACTGAATGCATATATCTGCTAAATAGTATTCATAGGTACTTAATTGAATCACACTATATTATGCAATAAATCAGACTGTACCAGAAGAAATAATTTCTAATCTTCAGTCTTAAACTCCTTGAAATCTTCTTCCCCATGGCAACCTCTGTATGCAGTCAAAATGCCTATCCTCACGGCAACACACATAATAAATTAAACAAAACATTAGGTAAGACTTTTATCCAGAAGGGCAGAAGTGTGATCTGGAACATACCTACAGGGGAATCATCATGATGTAGGTTTCCCTTCCTTTCATATGCTAGTAATTCCTAACTTTGACTTTTTAATGTATCTAACAGAAACTGTAATGTTGCATTGACTTGTCATCAAAGACACTACTGCATTATTGTTCTTTCATGAAAGCGTCCATGAAAGGCACTTTAGTCTTCAAAGTTTCTTTTTTTAGTGATAGACAAGATCTCAGAAATGCCTAAATACTATCCCTGAGCTTATTAACCTTGTTTGACATGTACATCCCACAATACTTACCTCTATAAGCCTTAACAAGGGTAGGCTGACCACTCTTGCTCCCACTTTTCCATCACCTGTTGCGGTCAAGCTAGGATTGCTTATCTCTTTTTCTTTCTTCACTTTTCATTATTGTTCATTGTTTTTTTTAGATAATGTTCTATTCATTTATTAGTTGTCTAATTATATACTATCTGTTAATTGCATTCTACCTAGTTATTATGTAGCATTTATATGTGTTTTGTGGTTTTATTATGATCCTTGCATTTTGTGAGTGGATCCTCAAAAGATGAAGCCACTTATCAATCACGATGGTGGGACCATCCCCAGTCCAGTAAAGGCACACTTGGAATTGAAGTACAAAGTGGTTCATTTTGAATTGGTGGATTTTGGTGGGATTTGTAAGTATTGCATATTTCCTGATTTTGATCTCTGACTCTTGACTATTTTTTGCTTCTGTTACATGGATTTCTTAGTTGGTGGGGTTCAAGCCCATTTCCTTAGCTGTTTTTGAAGGCCTCATACCACTTTGACCACTTTGTGAGAAAAATCATAACATCACTTAACATCAACACTTAATCTCTGAAAGCCTTAACAATGGCAGGCTGCACACTGCTGTAGCCAATCTTGCTGCCTGTTTTTCAACCCTGCAAGTACCAAACCTTAATGGGAATCTGTCTGTTATATTATTAGACCTGAAGGACCTGAGTTAAGATACAGCAGAACTTGGATAAGTATCTCAGTCTCTGATCCTGTACTGTAGAACTGCTGGCCCCTCAGTGAATGACAACGTTAGAGTAAATCACAAGGTAGTTTCAGTACTATAATGCCATACTTTATTTCACTCTAAACCTATGTTTATATGCAGAGAATCCACGCATGTGCGAAATGTTAGATAGAATGGCCTGAATAATTCAAATCAAAGTTGCACATCAAGCTTCACATCAGAAGCTTTTTTGGCTTTTAGCTGTTGTGGTCTATGTTGTTTGAAAACTATTAAATGTGGCCAGCCCGACAATGATGTTGAAATCTTCATTATAGGGTATGATTAGGCAAGAATTAGCAATAGGTACAGTTGAAATCAGACATCTTGGGCAGATTTGTGGCAGATTAAATTTAATGTCAGTAAGTGTAAAGTATTACAAGTAGGAAGTAAAAATGTTACATTTGAATAAACAAAGTGAGGTCTGAAAATTAAAAGTACAAGGATTTAGGAGTTGTAGTGGACACGACAGTATCAACTGCCAGATAGTGTTCAGAAGCCATTAAGAAGGCTAACAGAATGTTAGGTTATATAGCACGATGTGTAGAGTACAAGTCCAAGGAGGTTCTGCTCAAGCTTTATAATGCACTGGTGAGACCTCATCTAGAGTACTGTATGCAGTTTTGGTCTCCAGACTACAAAAAGGATATAGCAGTGCAAGGAAAGGTCCAGAGAAGAGCTACTAGTCTCATTCCAGGGCTACAGGGGATGACTTATGAAAAAAGAATAAAAGAGCTTAGCATTTTCAGTTTAAGCAAAAGAAGATTAAGAGGAGATATGGTAGAAGTGTTTAACGTTATGAAGGGAATTAGTACTGTGGATCAAATCTGTTATTTTAAAATAAGTTAATTAAGAACACTGGGACACAGTTGGAAACTCATTAAGGGTAAATTTTGCACAAACATTCGGCAGTTTTTCTTTACACAGAGAACCACAGACACAAATAATGTGGTAGACAGTAGGAAATTTAGGGACTTTTCAAATTCGACTTGATGTCATTTTAGAAGAATTAAGTGGATAGGACTGGCAAGCGTTGTTAGGCTGAATGGTCTGTTCTCATCTAGATTGTACTAATGTTCTAATTTGATAATTGTTAAAGGCCTTATGAATTGTAGGGAAAATAACTTTTAGCTAAATACAATGACATGTTGACAAAAGGGTCTAAACACTTATTTCATACCTTTTTATAAGCATATTTTGTCTGTCTGCATACATCCTATTTCTCATTCTTATGTGCTCATTTTCGCAGACACCTTCTGTTTCAAAAGACTTAATTAAACTCCTGTTTACTTACACACAATCAACAATAATGCTAATTTTCCCTCATAAATGGTATGATTCAGTCTTGTTTTCATAATAAATAAGGAATCTTATCTAAATTTTACTGTATTTCTATATTAACATATCACACAATTTAAGTATTAGGAGTTTTATTAAACAAATGAATAAAAGTAACAATTCCATCCCAATACAATTATTTACCATGCTCTTTATCCAAAGTTTTTATTATAGTGATAAAAGATTACATATATTTAAGTGTGCATTTATCACAAATAAATTTTACAGCCATTCATAAAATGATAATTAATCAGTCATTTGATAATTCTGCTAAAGCATCCCTCAAACCAGCACCTTAGCATCAGAACCAGAGCTAGTATAAATGCTTTGAATTGTGTTTGGACAAAAATATTTACAAGTAGGCAGAATTATTTCAAGATAAGCATTCTTCCATGCCATGCCAATCTGTTGTGAAATACTTGTTAATACTTTTTGTAAGAGCAGCCTTGCTTCAGCTTTCTTGCCTTTAGCACTTTCATTGACTTCTCTTTAATTAAGTTTTGTGTTTTTAATCTACATTCTCTGTAACTTTAATTTTCCCTTTTAATGGATTTACTTTGCATATTAACCCTGGCCTTTTACTGACATTGTTTAAGATTTACTGTACTAAAGAAAGGCCTATCTGCAGATATCAGATCCATAATACTTTAATTAACGACTGTTTAGTTCTGGTAGTGACATTAGTACTAGAAGTGTACGTAGAGCTGGCAAATTTTTATCTGACTGTATCATCTACAGAAAGTCTTAAACAAGCAGCATAGATCCTACAAAAACAATTCAATTTTGTATAGCTGTAGTTTAAACAAACAATTTTAATCAGGTTTTCTGCAAAATCTGCTTTGAAAAGACACAGTAATACAGGAAATGCTTAAGCTCCTCTAAAATTTTCTCCTACAAAAGAAACCAGTTAAGTTTCCTTAGCTGCAACATTCCTAGATCAAAATTCTCATGCAAAAGCTTCAGTATTCATTTTTGACCAAGCTTTGAAATTGGAAGAGCCAACAATTTCAGAAGAAGTTAAATCTACAGTATATTAGGATTTTATTATTTAATAAAATGTAACAAGTTATTCCTTACTCCTGACAAGTTGAGAGTTTATTATCTTTTTTGACAGGATGATGTCTGGATAAAATTTGATATACAACAAGAATAATCTGGCCATGTTCATTTAACAGGTCGATTAATTAATTACAGTCTTTATTTGATGCATGAGAAGAAGAAGCTACATATTCTAATAAACTCTTGTAATTATCTCAAAGGTTTCATTCTGTAGCTAAGCATGCAATTGAGTAGTAACACAATAGAAGCTTTGACAGTCTTTAATAATGCACTACCTAAGAAACCAAAAGTAAATTAAAATTTAATTTGCAACGTTTATTTAGCTTGGAAGCTGGAATTTTGAGAGATACAATGAAAAGTGACAAAGGAAATTGAGGTTAAGCATTGTTTCTATTGTGGTGATAATAGTCACTTACTTTTGTCGTCCTCCAGAATGGCAAACAAAGCAGATGCTTGTTAATAAAATACGCAATTTTAATGAAAGGAGCAGTTAAACAACTAACTGGGTTGTACTAGTATTGCTACTTCAAAATGCATGATATTTTTATGGTTTAAAATTTGTTGAGAATTCAGTTTTTTGACCTCTCAACAACCAGAGTGTTGTGTTTGTAGTCAGTTGTAATGATTATTAATTATAATCGACAAACCTTTTTAAACATTAGAGCACACATTCTTCTTCAACCTATATCCTATTGAATAAGATACCATCAGTCATTCTCAGACAACACAACTAGCATGACTCAACTAAGCATAACCAGACAAAGAGGGCTAGGAAATTCAGATGAAGGGAAAACATTCAAGTGAGAGCAAACCACTGCAGCAAATGGCCTCCCATGTGCAGCATTCATCAGGCCAACGTGAAGTCGCTGAATAGAAAACTAGATGACATATCAGAGAAACCGGAAACCTACTGTATTTTTGATTTCTTGGAAGCAACAACAACAACGTTTATTTATATAGCACATTTTCATACAAAAAAAATGTAGCTCAAAGTGCTTTACAAAATGAAGAATAGAAAAATAGAAGACACAATAAAAAATAAAAATAAGTCAACATTAATTAACATAGAATAAGTAAGGTCCGATGTCCAGGGTGGACAGAAAAAAAAAACTCCAGAGGCTGGAGAAAAAAAATAAAATCTGTAGGGATTCCAGACCAAGAGACCGCCCAGTCCCCTCTGGGCAATCTACCTAACATAAATCAAACAGTCCTCTTTGTATTTTAGGGTTCTCATGGAAGGACTCGATGATGATGGTCACGTAGACTTCTGGCTTTCAGTCCATCAATGTTGGAGCATCATGATGCTTTGAGTAGGTGGTGGTGGCGCAGGCCGCCACCACAAAGAAACCGGAAAAAGAAACAGAAGAGAGAGTTGGGGTCAGTATGGATTTTGGAGCCACTATGAATAGTTATTATGATGAATTGAACATACAGAGTATCAGGATTAAGTTAAAGTGAAGTTAGGAGATAGCCATGTTAAAGTAATGTGTTTTTAGCAGTTTTTTAAAGTGCTCTACTGTATTAGCCTGGCGAATTCGTATTGGTAGGCTATTCCAGATTTTAGGTGCATAACAGCAGAAGGCCGCCTCACCACTTCTTTTAAGTTTAGCTTTTGGAATTCTAAGGAGACACTCATTTGAGGATCTAAGGTTACGATTTGGAATATAGGGTGTCAGACATTCCGATATATAAGATGGAGCGAGATTATTGAAGGCTTTATAAACCATAAGCAGTATTTTAAAGTCAATCCTGAATGACACAGGCAACCAGTGTAGTGACATCAAAACTGGAGAAATGTGTTCGGATTTTCTTTTCCTAGTTAGTTCCTAGAAGCGTGACTAACTATTGAAACAACAGATTCAGAAATACAAGCAGATAGCTTTACTGTAATTTGTGTGAATCATACTGAACTGTCACATAGAGGTAAAGGAGGAGGTGTATGTTTTAAGGTAAGCAATGTGTGGTGCACAAATATTAAAATTGTCTCACCTGTTGTGGAGTATTTACTGGTCAAGTGTCATCCATTTTATCTTCAAAGGGAATTCCATAGTGTTTGCTGTTTACATTACACTGCAAGGCAACATGAACAATGAACTGATCAATCTGTACATCATTACAGACTATGAGTGTTTACAACCTGATGGATTATCTATTGTTGCTGGGGACTTCAACAAAGCAAATAGAAGGAATGTTTACCCTACATATCACCAGCATATCACCTGTCCCACTAAGGGTGCTAATACTGTATGTGAATCACTGCTACACCTCAATAAAAAATTCTTTACTGCCCACTGCATTGCCCCCACCTTGGGTGGTCTGATCACTTGTCAATATTCCTGCTGTCATCTTACCACTAACCAGCTAAGACATGAAACATGAGGAAAAGTGGTGCATTGCTGTTCTAATGAAACACATGACAAACCGCAAGAATGCTTTAAATGTGTAAACTAGGACATGTTTAGAGACCACTCATCAGGTCTGAATGAATATGAAGATGTCATAACAGGATTCATCAAACAATATTTGGATGACTGTGTGTCTTGGAAAAAAAAAAACACCGGCATATTTCCTAATAAAAAAACTGACTGCAAAAATCAGGAGTTTGCTGAAGACATTCAGCAATCCATTTTGAAACAATGATATGGATACATTCAAGAAATGCAGATGCAAACTCAGATGACCTCTCAAACTGGCTAAACATCAAAAGAGAAGTCAACTACAGACAGCACTTAGCAGCTGTAACAATTCATACAAAATTTGTCTGGGATTACAGATTTTTATGGACTAACCCAATAGCATATGAATTTTCCATTCCAGCCCAACTTAATGCTTTCTATGCATGTTTTATTGTGATAACAAGCAGACTGCCATTCAACTGCCTGCAATGGCATATGGTCCTTGTTTGTTTCTATGCATTATATAAGAAGGATGTTTAATATCCATGAAGCACCCACTCCAGGTGGAGTTTTAGAGCATATTTTAAGAATTAGCTGATGTCATCAGTGATATATTTAACATTTCCTGAGAGAATCTGTTGTACCAGCCTCCTTCAAATGAACAATTATCCCTGTGCCTAAGAAAACAAAAGTAGACTAAATGAATACAGGCCAGTGGCACTCACTCCAATCTTGATGAAGTGTTTTCAAAGACTGGTGCTGGAACACATTGAAAAGGATATTTCAGATAGTCATGATCACCTTCAGTTTGAATATCATCATAAATGTTGCAAAGAGGATGCCCTATCTGTTGCACTTCATAAAACCCTGCAACATCTGGATAATAAAAACTGTTACACCAGAGTCCTGTGTATAGATTGCATCTTATCATTTAAGACTGATGGACCATCAAAGCTGTCCAGTAAACACCTCAAGTTAGGACTCAGAGCCACTCTCTGCATCTTGCTTTTGAATGCCCTAACCAACAGACCTCAGCATCAAATTCTTCATGCTAAACTTCACACAGGCACTTGGTGTACTGTGTCCAATTCTTGTTCACCTCACTGTCTGGTCAAACACAATTCAAACTCCATCATTAAATTTACTGATGACACAACTATCACACACCTATCACCTATAAGGTGTGACAACTCTTGCGGGCACACCAGCCACCCAAGTCGACACAGACAAACGCAGGAGGCACACTTATAAAAACATATTTTTAAAAAATTTTTGTTCTTCACTCATGGGCAACGTCTTCCCCATTCCCACAAGTACACAGCACACCCCAAGCACAATACGCCTTCAATTTCGTTGTTCTTTTGTAAAAGTGACAACAATAAATATCTATCTATATATCTACAGTATCTATCTAATACACAGCAAACCTGAACACAATTATTCTTCTTTTCTCTCTTTCTTCTCTGCTCTCTCTGGCAAGCTTCATCGTCCTCCTCCTGATTCTGGCTCCCGGAGTACTGTCTTCAGGCTTCTTTTATATGTTACTCAGAAGTGTTCCAGGTGCTTGACCTACTTCCGATCGCAATTCTGGGTGTGGTGAAATAACTGCCCATACAGGCTCAGGAGCAGCTGCAGCACCCCCTTGCAGTGTCCCCGGATCCCAACAGAGCTGTATACAACTCCATCTCCCATAAAGCCCTGCAGGAGTCTAAGGCAGCACTGCAACCCATGTGGGATGCCATCTAGTGTCCCGGGGGAGGTAATGTTCTGTTCACACTTGCTCCCCTTGTCCTTTCAGCGAAGAGGCATCTCGGCCGGGCAAGGACCCAGGCCATCTATGACAACTGATGCTAGAACAACCATCTTACCTTTAAGGTCAGTAAAATCAAGGAGCTGCTCATAGACTTCAGAAAATAAGAAGGCAGAACACACCTGTATCAACACCAGAGGGAATGCTTTTGAAAGAATGGACAGTTTTAATTTTTTCTAGTGACTGTCAATCATAAATAGAAGTGTTCACAATATATTTTGTCTGTTGTCAGAAAGGTGAACTAGCACCCCTACGTCCTCAGATATCTAAGGACACTTCACATTTCTCCATCTGTTCTCACAAACTTTTACAGGTGTACATTAGAGTCCATTCACACTGGCTGCATCACCTCCTGATGTGGCATTTGCTCAGCTTAAGGACATAATGGACTGCAGCAGGTGTTGAAGGTGACACAGAATATTTTCTGCACCCATCTGCCTTCTATTCAGAACATATACAACACTTGCTGACTTAGAAAGACAAACAGATCTCATCCTTCTAGCAAATGGACAGGGCCATTGGCACCTGCACAGCTTGGAAGGTTGCTGCACTGTCTATTATAAGAATAAATATTGCAATATTTACTTGCAAATATACATTATATAATAGTATATATTCCATATGTATACATTGTATGCTATGTTTATTTTTTATTTATTATTTTTTTTACATTTTTATCAACTGTCTTGATGACACATGCAAGTAAGAATTCTATTGTACTGTGTATACTTGACAGTGACTTGACTTGATATTGCTATTGACTTTCTTAAAAGGAATCATACCTGGGGGAATTATGCAGAAAATGTGGCAGTTCAGGACAAATAAATTAGCAAATTATTAGAGTGGCATAGGGAGGCCATGTCATTCAGTTTGAAACAATTCAATCAGCTTCAATTCAAGATTTTATCGTCCCAGGAGGAAAATTTGATCTTCTAGTAAAGCTTTCATAGAAGGCTTGGTTATTGTATTACACATAAAAGGCGACTCAATAATATTTAATATTTACATGCAAGTGAAGAGGGACAGATATTTTATAGTATTAGGCTACTCTGAGTAAAATTATATCCAGTGTGAGGATAATACCAGTAAGAGACACAGATTGGGGTGCAGGTCTCGAATAAACCATACCTTAATAAGGAGGTTATTATGTTTTTAAATGAAGGAATATTTAGAGTTACTTTTAGCCTCTTGAAGATTGTAAACTGATAGCAATTTTTTTTTTAATATAAAGGTTTCTGTTGTCTTAATGAATGCACACTGCTTTCTGCCTGAAGTACTGATAAAATATTTATTTAAAATGTGCCTATTTATTTATTATTGTTTTATTACTCCATTTCACAATATAATACGAGTACACACAACTTTTGGTCCTAACATTAAGATTTCAAAAGTGAACTAGCAATCTTTTAGATTAAACAAGCTCAATGTAAATTTTATAAAAACTGCCATAATATGGGCATTACTGTTAATACAAACCATCTTTATATCACAGACAAACTAGTAGTGTGCCTTTTGATGGACTGCATGTGTATTTTGATTGAAAATCAGTTATAAGTCTGATTGACCCATATTATATACTGTCAATTTCAAAAATCTCAAATAGCTGGTCTTTGGTGACATATACATAAATTGTATTTCTTGAATCAACTATCATTTCCTCTGTTATTAGATAGGACTCTACACTAGTAAACAAAGTTAACAACTGTGCTTTTGCAAATTTAATTCTCATTAATAGGCACAAAATCAAATTGTGATCGGCTGCTTTTCAAATGTACCTATTTTCATATTAACTATGACATCTATTGATATATAGGAGAGGTGAAAAATAACCTTGATGACACAGGTGCCAGGTGGTGACAACTGTATGTGATACAGACATTCATTCATTTCAGCTTTTTTCATCCTTCCAGTTAAGAAGTCAGTCACCCTAAAAGAGAAAATTCAGGGTAACACTTTAGTTTAGGTACTGCAAAAATGCATCTATTACTCATTTACTTTTATGTAACAAGGCCTTAACAAAGGCTTTTTTTGGTCTTCATAACACTTATAAAACATCAGCAGACAGGTTATTCATCTCTGTGCAGTGTAGCATATTGATATGCTGGTAACATTACATGTAAATAGGAAGGATTACAAGGTATTTTACTAAATATACACTATCAAGAGAAATGTGTCTCAGTTAATCCATCTCAGAACTCAGGGAATATTTGTTAATAGGTCACATTGCAGAGATAAATAAAAATATTTTTTTCCAATAGTTATGAAGACCAAAAGAAGCCATTGTTAACATTTGTTAAAGTAAATGATTAATATATGGATTTTGCATTACCTAAACTAAAGTGCTACAAAATTCAGATTTTTATAATCTGGTCCTATGATGTTACTTACAGATTTATTTACATTAGACAATAAGTCTAAAAATACCAGCCTAACATGTGCCTTACAGAAAAAACAAAAAAAATTCTAGAGAAAAAAAAAAAAAAATCTGCAGGGGTTCCAAAGCCAAAAGACCGCCTACCCCCTACTGGGCATTCTACCTAACATGGATGTTCTAAATCAGTCCTCATGGTTTATAGGCTTCACAATGAAGAATTTGATGATGATGGTCATGTCAACATCTGAGACACCCGCCATCAATCCATAAACAAAGGGGGGCAGCATGGTGCCTTGGTCAGGCGGTGGTGGTGCAAATGAACCACAGAAGAACCAGAAAAGACACTGCAGAATAGTACAGATTAGTATGGAATTGCAGAACCCAGATGAAAATAATCATTCAATTCTTATAAAGTACTGGCCAAAGCATTTTGGCCTTTGAATGGCCAAAGGGGGGAGGCAGCTTGATGGCTGAGGTTTCCAGGACTCTAAACACATCCAAATCATATTATGTGATATCATCTACTGTTAAATTCTGTTCCATACTTGTAATATTTTTTTATTTTTATACTGTATTGAGGATTTGTTCTGTCCTGTGTATTGTATTGTATGGACCCCCTTCTTTTTGACACCCACTGCACGCCCAACCTACCTGGAAAGGGGTCTCTCTTTGAACTGCCTTTCCCAAGGTTTCTTCCATTTTTTTCCCTACAAGTGTTTTTATTTTGGGAGTTTTTTCTTGTCTTTTTAGAAATCAAGGCTCGGGGGCAGTCAAGAGGCAGGGCCTGTTAAAGCCCATTGTGGCACTTATTGTGTGATTTTTGGGCTATACAAAAATAAATTGTATTGTATTATGAAGACTAATAGGGATACAAGTAAAATTTAGCTATAAAAAATCCATTTTAAAATAGTGGAGTCTTAGCAGTTTTTTTATTGTTCTACAGCATTTGCTTGGCAAATTTCTATTGGTAAAGTATTCTGAATTTTAGGTACATAACAGCAGAAGGACATCTCACCACTTCTTTTCAGGTTGGCTCGTGGAATTATAAGCAGACCTTCATTTAAAGATCTGAGGTTACGACTTGGTGTGTAAGGGGACAGACATTCCAAAATATAGGATGGGACGAGATTATTAAAGGCTTTGTAAACCATTAGTAGTATTTTAAAGTCAATTTTAAATGACATGGGTAATGACGCTAAAACTAGTGATTTTCTTTTTCTAGTTAAGATTCTGCATTACTGTAACTGACTGATCTTTTTTTAGATAGTCCTGTAAGGAGTGCATTACAGTAATCAAGTCGACTGAAAACAAAAGTGTGAACTAATTTATCAACATCTTATAAAATTATAAGAGGTCTAACTTTTGGTATATTCCTTAAGTGAAAAAATAGTAATAGTCCTAGTAATCTGATTAATATGTGTTTTAAAATTCAGGTCAGAGTCAATAGTTACCCCAAAATTCTTTACCACCAACTTGGCTTTTAAGGGACAAGCTTATTTCTAATACTCTTACTATATCCATTTTTGCCAATAACTATGATTTCTGTTTTGTCCTTATTTAGTTTGAGAAAGTTACTGTTTATCCATAAAGAAATACAAGTAAGAACCATGATCAGGAAGCCAAGAGCGTCAAGGTCATCAGGCAGTATCGACAAATACCACTGTGTGTCATCTGCATAGCTGTTGTAGCTCATCATGTGCTTTGAGATAATCTGATCTAATTAAGGAATATAGATCAAAAAGAGCAGTGGACCAAAATATCATGGGTCTCCGAGGTATAATCACCACAACTAACAAAGAATTTTCTACATGTTAAGTAAGACTGAAACCAATTTAAAATGCTGCCAGACAAGCCCACCCATTGACTGAGGCAATTTATAAGAATACTGTGATCAACAGTGTCAAATGCTGCACTCAAGTCTAAAAGAACAACAACAGATACAGTATACAGCCTCTGTCCGCATTAACCCGCAAGTCATTTACTACTTTAACCAGTGCAGTTTTTGTATCAGGTAATCATTTAGCTGTGTTATGACTGCCTTTTCTAGAATTTTACTTAAAAAAAGGTAGGTTAGACATTGCTATAAAATCAGTCAAGATTATTTTTCTTGTTCGAGGGTTTGACAACTGCAGTCTTAAAACAGTCAGTTAAAGACCACTGTATCTAATGATGAGTTCATTATGTCAAGTATACTATAAATTAGCACATCAGAGACTGTTGGTATTGGGTCAAGGGTGCAGGTGAAGGGTTTCAGTTGAGAAATTATTCTACATAGTTTGGGTAGATCTATTCTGATGAAATACTTTAACTTGCTTATAATGGAATACTGGGATTCAGTTAAATTAACTTTGTGGAAATGTACTTTATTATTTCTAATGTCATTAATTTTGTGTTTAAAAAATATAGTGAAAGCCTCACAAGTTTCACTAGGAATTTTTAGGATTCATTCCATTGAGTGAGCTGGGTTTAGTAGATGATTAATTGTTGAGAATAAAACATATAGTTTTAGAGAAATAAGACCGCCTCTGAAGGCAGACTATGTTGTTAAATTTTAGCCATCAGTATTTCATTATGGACTATGAATTTAGTTTTTCTCCATTTACACTTAGCTCTCCAACATGTTCTCTTTAAATCAGACACTCTTTGGGTTTTCCGAGGTAGACTGCAAGATTTCTTAACTGTCTTTTTAGGGGTGACTATGTTAGCAGCAGCTCTTACCTTAGCATAAAAATTTACCTTGCTATGAACATTGTTAGCATTGTTGAGGTAATCACTGCAAACGGACAGATTGTTTAGAATATAATTGATAAGACTGCAAACTTGCAAAAAGATTGGATTTATTATAAAAATAGACATGCTAAGTATATTAAACAATAAGGAGAAATAATAACAACAAAATGATGAGAAATATAGTAAATAAACGTAAATAATAATAATAGTGCTCAGTGTCATTTCATTTGTTAATTGTTGTTTTCTTGTTATTATCTTTGGAATTTACAACTTTCTACAATGTACTGTAATATTGCCCAGGCAGTACTTCAGAGGGTGTAGTAACACAGTCTGTTCCAACTCTGCTTTAAGACAGACTGAAGGTTTTTAAGTAATCAGCATGAGTTAAGACACCTGTGCAAATTGTTTGCTTCAAATTATAAGGCAGTGTATACAGCAGTGTACTGCAATGTAAAATGTCTAGTGCAGTAAACCTCCTGTACCTTTCACATCGCCTCTGGACATTCTTCTTCCCCCAGGATGAGCTCTTGCTAATATCTTATCACCAAGCTCCAAGCTCAGTGGCCTTATGGCTGGATGGCCCTCACCAGCTGCAAGTTGTAACTTCTTTTGGGGCCACTTCTAGTCCCTTCCAAATCACTTACAAGTTAGAGGCAAGTTTAACTTTGGACACGAGGCATGAGGTCTGAGCTCCACTTATTGCTGTCATGATCTAGCTTTTGTTTTGACTTTTTATTGTTGTTCCTTAATTTCTAAAAATAACAAGTATCAATTGGTTAGATGTTAAGGAATAGAGTCATTATATTTATTATTGGATTTGAAGTGTCCTGTGGGGGCATTTTGTACTCTTTGTTGCCTCTGAAGTATGCAATATGTGACATCACAAAATTGTATGTATGGAAAAACTCTAGTGTTATTTTCTTTAAAACTTAGTTTGACTTTGAGTTACAAACGTTTTTCTGCTCCTTTGACCATGATCTTCAACTTATAGTAAGATTTGGCTCAGTTTACCTGTAAATTCTTGGTTTTGACTTTCTCTTTTTTTAATATTGACTGATTTCTTCAACTTAAGTTTTGGCATAGTTGACAAATTTTTTGGTTTTGACTCTTTTCTTTTTTTTTAATTGACTATGTGTTTGGTCTCACCTTCTGGGCTGTGTTACTCAACTCTTGCAATCCCAGTTGTGTCCACAGAAAGTTTATTTTCTTTCTCAATATTGCTGTTACCAAATATTCTTTCAACCAGTGACATCCTCTGTGCCATGCCCTATCTTCATAACAAAAGTCCACAACAGGAAGTGGCTATCATATTATGGACCAGCACCCTTGAGACTACTGGTGTACTGACAATGTGTTTAATATAACCCTTTTTTACTTTCCTTTTTAAAAAGTAAGAAACTTTTATTTGGCCGTGGTGATTAAATGGGGATTCCCATTCTGAACCCCCAATTTCTTTACATCTCCTCTTTGGTTTACTTGCAAGTGTGAAATGTTTTAAGTACCTCAACAAAGCTGGGTTTTGTCTTGATATTACAACCTGGTGCTGAATTTAGAAGTTTGATTTTCTCCTAAAAACATGCTAGGAAATCTAAGGTTATACTGTTAAAGGGATATTGAACAAGATTTGAGATGACTCAACAGTGACAAGAATAATTAAGAAATGTAATCAATACATTTCTGAAACCAGGTATGCTGCTCAGAACCTGACAGAACAGGTGTACCTGTGTTTTATTTTATAATTGGCCATTGGGGTTTAACTTTAGTTTGATGCATTGATAGTCCATTGTGAAACAAACACTAAAATAATTAAAAATAATACTGAAATTGTGAGGTGACCCGTGAAACATTTAATCAGTATTAATTCAGCATGTTACACTGTATACAGATATATCTTCAATACAGGTGAAATGTGCGTTAACAAAAAAATGTTTGTACTGAGAGATGCTACTGCCCTACAAGCTTGTCTTCCTACCCTGACGCACCTCTTGTCTCTGTAAACCTGGCATACCAGAGGCATTTTTTATGAAAGCAGCCTAATTAGCCAACAAAAATTTGAAATGTGTCAGTTATGCCTTTGAGTAAAAATGAAGTTTCCTGCACACTACTGATAAGAGCAATCCTTCTTAGCGCTAAACCCTTGTGCCATTTTTTCTTCTGATATGGTACTTTCCAGAACAGTCCAGCTTTTTTTTATGATGAAGGTGAACCTTGAGAGTCCCTCTCCTCGGTGGTAGCCTGCAGCAACAGTAATGAATCTATCTGAAAATCTTGTAAAACATTCTCCTACTTGGCATTATATTCCAATGTTCTTTATTTCTAATTCTGAAATGCTTACAGACCTTTATTTGAAACATTCTGGGTGACACTGGTGTAAGATTCTGAATTTTATACATTTTTGGTGTGCAACGTTGTTACTTTAATCCTGGTCTGGAGGGGTTAAGTGCACCAAAATATTTCTGTGGCAACAATACTACACATATCTCTATACAGTAATGTTTCTGGAAGTTAATTTGTGGATTTATGTTTAATTGATATTTAATAAACTTCAGAAATGCATACCTCAGTTTTTGCCTGTGTTATTGGGATGGACTATATTATAATAATAATAATAATAATAATAATAACTCTTTATATTTATATAGTGCTTCTCTCACTACTCAAAGAGCTTTACATAGTGAGTCGGGAGCCACTTCAACTACAATTAATGTGCAGAGTCCACCTGGATGATGTGATAGCAGCCATTTTTGTTTTGTGCCAGCACTCCCACCACACGTTAGCTATTGGGTAATGAAGTGGTGAGAGAGATAGCCAACTAGGGACAGGGGGATGATTAGGGAGCTAGAATGACTAAGCCATGATTGGCAATTTAGCCAGGACATAAGGATAAACCCTACCCTTTACGAAGGATGCTCAGTGATCTTTAATGACCACAGAGAGTAAGGACAAAAGAAGGTGCAATTTTTACAGCACAGTGTCCCTGTTACTGCACTTAGGCATTGGTGTCCACATACAGACCACAGGGTAAGCACACCCTGCTGACCGCAGCAAGCCAAGCTTTACATAACTAAATAAGAAGTAATACTGAACCGAAGAGCAACTACGATGTGGAGCAATGTGGATTTGTTTTGACTGTTTCCAGTAACACATCCTTCTGTTCATTTGCTAACCCACATTGTTCAGTTCAGAATCAAGGAAGAGAGTCTGGAGCCTATAATAGCAGATTCAGAGAAGAAATTAGCACTGTAGACGGTATACATCCATGACGGTGCAAAAGCACATGCTCACAATCTCTTATACTGAATCAGTTTAGAGTCATCCTATTTCATGGCTCTTTGGGGTTTAGAAAGAAACAAGTTGCACCGAGACAATGACCAGGCTGAGACTAAAGTTCAGACTGCGATGTGCTTGCCATACTAATCGTTATCTGTAAAGATTCTTTAATACAAACGGCACCATTCATTTTATGCTTAACTTTATCACTACAAGACAGACAGCCAAAGGGACTTGAACATTTGAAAACCTTGTTTCCTATTTAATAATTAGCTATAGTTAATTTATTCTTCTTAAAGTCTTACTAATTTTAATATGGTATTCCTACAAATGTTGTGTCCAGATACTGATGTACCAAATTAGCCTGAAGTTATCAATCTGTCAGGGTATGCACAGAGCTCAGCAGATTTAACTGACTTCAAAAATTATTCTTGATTTGCTGTCTACTTAGTTTCTAAGAGTATGGACTGAAAAAAAATGCAAAAATGGTTATGTAACTGTTTTACGAAAAATTGTTATTCCTATTTTTTGCCTTTGTCATACATGCCTAGTGATCACTTGTCATTTATATAATTCAAATAAAGAATACTGAACAGCAAGAAATATTTATATGTAAGAAACAACAGACCCAACACTCTCTCCTTCAACCTCTCAACCATAACACCAGTACCAGTAGCAATGCCCACTTACCTTAACTTACCTCCACACCCAATGAAGGAAGCCACATTACAAATAAAGGACTTGACCGGGGAAGAAGCTGAATGAATTGGCTGAATACTGCATAGTTGCTAGGCACATGCCATGTTACCCATGATAACACAGTGGCCATACTATAAGATGAACTTGCAGTTAAAGTACTGTTTGAACTTTATTGAGAAATAGCAAAATACCCGCGCTTCGCAGCGGTGAAGTACTGCCTTAAAATTTTTATTAAGAAGAAAATTAAACCTTTTTAAACTGAGGGAAAATATACCAATAATTATTTGTTAAGGATCTCTTTGTATGCCACGTTGTCAGTTCGGCCCTCCAGTTGCAATATGACCAAGCTGTAGCTGTGCGCTGAGCTTACTCTTGAGCATGCAACGTACAGTTGGCCATGTGAACAGTAATCTTGTTTCAAATCTCACAGCTTGGATTGCTGCTGTCATAATCGGTTTGAGTTTCATGGTTTGTTTCAGTTACGATAGTATTTGTAGGACTTGTGTTGAAGAGACATTCGGCATCTGTCAAGCGTTGTAAGTATACAACCAGTTTCATTGATAACTTCACATCCAGCTTTTGAGAGTTTAAACATTTCTAAACATCAAAGTGTCCACTACTGAAATCGTCACCTGTGAAGCTAAGATGTTTAAGAGGCATTGGCGGTTGTCCAAAGTGTAAAATATTTGGCCATTTCGGTACACTTAAGCATTTCACTCTTCTAGTGCTCCTGTGTAGTATAATTATCTCCTGTACCGTCATCAGTCCACACCTTGAACCTGTCCCAGTCATTCAATACATAAGACACAATGTTCCTCCGGATATCAATAGTGAGCCTGATATGGCTGTGCAATATGTAACAAAGAGAATGGAAAAGGCAGGTGCCATCTCCGGGCATGGAAACCACTTGGTAAGTGACAGTTCTTTGATCGATGGTGATTACCTCAATAGACATGTTAATGGGGGTACGGTTGGAATGATAAAGGAAATGGGTACCTGAACAATGTAAAGTAAGTCTAAAATACCTATACAATAACTATAATCGTAATAAATGAACAATAAAACAGCGGAGAAGCTGTGGATTAAATAAAAAGGCTGTAGTTATCAGCAGGGAGATGTGAATACTGTGGCGAAGCAAGGAAGGGAATGTAGAGACTGGAGCGACAGACGGCCTTATATAGGCAGGCAGCCAACAACGTGGGAGGCGTTGGGATGGGGGACCCAACGCCGCCTCACACGGTGACCGAGCTGCAGGCTATGGACGTATATATGTACGTAAGTAGGATTCAGTTAGCGTTGGGAACCCGCGTACCAAATTTCTTGAAGATGGGCCCATAAGTAACAAAGACCGTTGAAAAGTTCAATATGGCAGCCGACAGTGGCATCATATCACCGAAATAAGTACCAAATTTCAGCCTTCTACCTATGAATAAGAAAGTTCAACATGGCGGACGTTGTTGACCGTTATGACCGTTATGACCGTTACGCGTAGAATTTTGAAATGAAACCTGCTTAACTTTTGTAAGTAAGCTGTAAGGAATGAGCCTGCCAAATTTCAGCCTTCTACCTACACGGGAAGTTGGAGAATTAGTGACGTTGGAAACTTCAATATGGCGGCCGACAGTGGCATCATACCACTGAAATAAGTATGTACATCGGTTTTGGTTAGCGCAGGGAAGCCACCTACCAAATTTCGAGAAGATGGGGCCATAAATAAGAAAGTTAAACATGGCAAACATTGTCAACTGTTATGACCGTTACGCGTAGAATTTCGAAATTAAACCTGCTTAACTTTTGTAAGTAAGCGGTAAGGAATGAGCCTGCCA
>JANRMT010062835.1:59219410-59232651 GCA_026402145.1 Polypterus bichir lapradei | reverse complement strand
GCTTTGCCTTTTATTAGTATAGATAAAGGAATGACTTAGAAAAAGACTTTAGGTTTTTGAGTGATCTATTTTTGTTCAATTCTGCTTTGCTTTTGTTTAGTGAATACCATTTTAGTGAAACACCTTGAAGTTAAATCAACTATCTCCGTTTATTTTGTACTGATGATCCTGATGATAACTGATTATTCTCCAGGAAAATCGTCTAAAACCTTAGCCACTCTATACCTACTAAAAATTATTTTGTCTGTATCCCTTTTTTTGCTGTTAAGAGGCAAGGGGGAAGAGTGAAGTACACATAGGAAGGTTGCTTGTTTAGATCTTAACTTTTTATTTGCAACTTTTTCCACTAAATCTTTAGTGTTACTTTATCTAGGTTTTTGATCTATTTTCTGTTCTTTGTTTTATTAACATTTTGGTAAGTGCCAAACAATTTTTGATGTTCATCATCCATTTCAGTTAATTTTTGTAGTGGTTTGAGCATTTTTGCATAATATTTCTTTTATTTCTGATGATTTACAAGTAGTGCATTCCAGGATCGAAGACTGTTGTGATGACTTACACTCTGCATATGCATATAGCTGATTGCATAAGACAGCATGTAACATCTTGTCTGCTGTTTTCCCTTGAAGAAAAATACCAGGTAACCAGTGGGAGGATGACCATATTGGTTAACCCAGGAGTTAAACTTTTATTTTGAGTAGAGACCATAAGCACCATACTTATCAGGGCTCCATTCTGTCTCTTCTCCTTTTCTCCCTGGACACCAATGACTGCATGTCCATTGACCATTGAAACTGAAGTTTCCTGATTACACCACCCTAATTAGCCAATCACAGATGGGATAAGGTACTATTATCAGAGGGAGGTGGATCAGCTGGCCAGATGGTGCACCCTCATCAATCTTAATTTGAATTCCTTGAAAACAGTAGAAATGATTATGGATTTTAGGAGACACTCCTCTCCTCCTGCACCCTTAGTCAACATCATTAGAAGGCATTACCACTTTCTCCATAACAGTCTGGTATGGCAATGCATCTGTTCACTCAAAACTTAAACTGCGGTGTGTTACTTGTACAGCTGAAAAGATTTTGAGCCTGAAATTGGACTCCACTGAGGTTCTGTATACATCAGGGGTCAGGAAATGTGCACGAAAAAAATAAGTTCACCTGCACAACCAGCTCTTTCAGTTATTACCATTGAGGAAATATTACCGGTCACATAGTGGCAAAAACTACTAGACTTAAAAACTGTTTTCTGTTTCAAGTTTCAAATTTGTGCATGATTTCTATTCTCCTCATTTCAATATAAATTATTTTTTATATTTATAGGACTTCCCCAATATATTACTGGATGGGAGTGCAATTCCACTTTAATTCTACTTGTTCAATATTGTGAGAGACAGCCGGCAGTTCAACCCAGCTGGGATGCCCCTAAAATGGAAGAATCGGGGAAGGCAGCTACTTGTCGACCCTGCCTCCCCCAAAATGCTAGGTCACAGCTTCCCTGGAGTGTAGAGGTGCCCCAGATTCCTGCAGGGCATCCTGGGACTTGGAGTTTAGTTTCTCAGCCCTGTTAGGTGCGGTGGGTGCCACCAGGGGGAGCTGTCGAAGGACCTGGGGACTCATCATTTCCCTATAGCCCAGAAGTACTAGGTAGTCACGAGGAAGGAAGCCCCAAAGTACATCTCGGCTAATTAAAGAACTTGAATTCTCCAGCTGACCCGGAAGATGCTGGCAAGTCACGTGGGAGGAAGAACAGAGGCACTTCCGGGTTAAGAACTCTTTAAAGGACTGCTGGAAACCCAGCAAGCGAGCAAGAGTCGGGTGGAGGTGGACAAAGCTTGGCGAGAGGTGTGAAAGAAAAAGAGAGAGAATATTGTGATTGTTTATTTAATTGTTTATGGTGGCTGTGGTGCTTAGGGAGCACTGTTTGAAGAGGAAAATAATTAAAAGACCCTCTTTGTGCTTTTACCCTGTGTCTGCGTGTCTGTCTGTTGGGTTTAAAGGGGCAACAGCGACCTCTAACGTCCACTATATATACTATATATATATATATTTACTTTATATAATATTGTGATGGTATCATGTATTGTATATTGTGTTGTTTAATTTATTGTAGCTTGTTATGTGTATGGAAAAAACACCAAGAGTAATTACCAGCAATTACGTTGTCAGGCAGTACATTTCAAAGTTCAAGTAAAACTGTTTTTGCCATCCTGTCCTCTGGAAAGCAGCAGCCTCATACTTAAATGCTGGGCTAAACTGTGGCCAACAAATAAAGTGAGGGTCCATTAGCTAAATCTTTTCAGTAGGCTTAAGCAATTTATTGTGGGGAAGTTAGAGCAGTGATCAAGAAACAGGCCAGAGGCAGAACTAAAAAATTTTTTAGGAAAAACTAGATAACTGCCTAAAGGAATCTGCAATTAACACACATAAACAGCTGTCACGAACAAGAAGCAGCAGACAGTTAGATAGACTGGAAGAAAGGAAAGCTAAAAGCTGATTTTTAGAGTCAGCTATCTACACAGAAGACAAGCATGGGGAACACAGCCACTCTTATGGGGTTTGGCTGATTTTGTAGATGAAACAGGATGAGGTAGCTGCTGATGGTGTTTAGAAGCTATACAAACATGACAAGAACATGAACCACAACTATCTAATTTGGAGACTGGCTGTGCAGACATAACTGAGACACACAATTGTCAGTTGGTTGTGTGTTGGAAGACAAAAAGAAATACAAATGGCAGATACAAAATCTTTATTTGATGGACAAGTGGATGCTGGGAAATTAGTTGGATGGCTTGACAGGTCTAGAAAGATATCCATACATATGGACTGTCTCAGAGGCAAGACAGTTGCTGCTCGAAGAGGATGGAATGATTTTCCAGAAAAAAAATCTTTTTCATACTAACAGAGGCAAAATTCTGACAAGTGAGCACTCTCTATTTCCTAGTTTATGTAAAAATGGCAAGTGTTGGTGTGGGGAGATGAAAAAGCACTTAGCATTGCATGATCCATTATCTTCTCCATACCACTAACTATATGAAATGCTATAATTTCTGAACTATAAATAAATAAAAAAAATACAAGCAACCTCTAAAACAGATGTGGAAAAAAATGGGAAAATATGCCGGAACATCTCCAAATGTAACACCCCTTTTTAACACTGGGAAGCTAAATTTTTTTGTGTTTAAACCTGGGGCCTCATGCATAACGGCGTGCATAGAATTCGCATAATAACATGATGTAAGCACAAAAGCCAAAATGTGTTTACACACAGAAAAATCCACATGCAGGAATCTGTGCGTTTGCCAACTTCCGCGTTCTTCCGCTACATAAATCCCGGTCAGCGTGAAAAGTAACGCGTGTGCTGTCCTGCCCCAACTCCTCCCACAATTACGCCTCTTTGAATATGCAAATCAATATAAATAGCCCTTAAGCTCAGCCTTCTGTGAAAAGACAATGGGAAAAGCACGGGGGAAATTATAAGAATTTCAGCGAATACCAAGTGGAGGCAAAGGAAAAACATACTATTTGTTGATTTAAACAGTGGTATAATCAACAAAAGGAAGTTGATCGAGTGACATAGCGTGTCGGAGAAACTCGAAAGCTCAAGTTCACAAAGTTACACAGTGCCAAAATAAAAAAGAAGTTGTTAGATATCAAAGTCGCCATGAAAAGGGAATCGTAGCCCACCATCTGAGCTTATTAGGGTACAGACAAAAAAAAATAGGCACACAGTGGGAAAAAAGCACGAAATGTCAACTTTAATCTTGAAATTTCCACTTTAATCACGTAGTTTATTTTGTCATTAAAGTAGAACATCATAAACTTCATCGTAAAATCATTTAATTTACTAGTTTCTCAAATCCCATCGTAACTAAAGTAGCAAGTTAAATGCTTTGTTTTGTATTTGATCTTCAATGTGCTCTATGTGTGTAAATCACTATGTGCTTCCGTTCTTTCTCTTTCTCCGACAGGACACAGAATCCATTACATTCGTGATATTACAGCTCTCTGAATAATTAAAATACTGAGATGTATACGTGATATCATTTTCATGATGATTGGAATGAAAGTTATTAAACACGAGAACACGATGGCGCAGTGATTGTTCATGTCTCACACAAGATGCTGCTGTGCCATGCACGACCTTCGATGAAATAATTTATTGTAGCAGTACTGTCTCTTTCAAACGTACTAGCCTCCAATTCCTGTCCTTACTTTTCTTTCCCCAAATACCCAAGCGCCACACAATCAGCTCTGTAATAGACGTTAAGCAATCTGTAAGCTTACAACGACAATTCTTCAAAACTTTTAAGGAACATTGAAATATCTTCATAGTACGTGTTTAATTATTCTATCCATCTATCCTTCCAGTGTCGCGCCAGCCTCAGTAAATATACAGCGCAAGCCAGGGACAATACATGAACTTGCTAGCGCTGCGGTACCTTGTCCTCACATGTTTAATTATTAACAATACAGATTATTTAAATGAAGTTAAAGTTTTATCTGTATAATATAATCAACACATTCTGCTGCATTTCATCTTATAAAGTGGCACAGGTTGTGCAATATTATAACTTTAGTGCAAGTTTATAGTGGGGTGATTGTACTTATAAGCACAAACAGTTCTACAAGAAGCAATTGATTGAGTGCGTTTATAGTTCTTGGGAAGAAACTGTTTCTAAACCACGAGGTCTGTACAGGAAAGGCTTTGAAACATTTTGCCGTGGCTGAGGCAGCGTGTGCTTGATGCTGTATACCGATAATTCTCTTTCCAATCAGCTGCTGCTGTGATTCCCCACTCAGATACAGTGATAAAAATACTTTGAGTGGTGCAGTGAGAGTAATATGGAAAAGATGATCCACTGTGGCAACCCTTAAAGGAGCAGCTGAAAGAAGAAACAGAAGAAGAAGAAGAAGAAGGTGCAGTGAGAGTAACAACGCTAAAGCAGTTATGATATTTGGAATACTATGGCCATTCCCTGGGCCATTATATTGTTACAGGTTAATTACAATCAGATTCATTACACTAATAAACAATATGCGGTTAGTTTCAGTGTATTTATAAAACAGCATCAGGAATGTGGTTCTAAGAAATAAAGGGTAACCACACAGGAACAGTAGCACTGCTTTGACGCTGGGTGCCGTTAGTCTGCAAAACTGAGCAGAGAACTTGCGTACGTCAGGGTATGAGGTAGCATGGAAAAGTGCGTGGATTTAAGCCAAGTGTAGGTTTTATACATCGCGATTTGAATGTGGAAACGTTCTTAAGCAACATTTCTATGTGTACGCACTGTTGATACATAAAGCCCCTGGTCTGTACCAAAACTTTGAACTCAACAGCCTCCTTGTAATGGCATCATGGTTGCTGTCAAGTCATCCATAAAATTTCTGCCATGGAAGTGTTGCAACTACAGGGTGGTCCAGATCTAATTATGCAGATCCAAATCGTCTGGATGACTTTGATTTATGCGGGAGCGATTCCAGTTCGGCGCAAAGACGATTCTTCATGTCATCAGTTCGCACACTTCTTGATGGTCTGGGTGATTTTCTATGTAATAAACTTTAGTTATAGTGTAATGAAAATTGCATAACTAGTGACAGGAGGATCGGTGTGGCATCCGCAGTGATGCGGGCTCTGCATCAGTCTGTCGTGGTGAAAAAAGAGCTGAGTCGTAAGGCAAAGCTCTCAATTTACCAGTCGATCTACGTTCCTACCCTCACCTATGGTCATGAGCTATGGGTAGTGACCGAAAGAACGAGATCGCGAATACATGCAGCTGAAATGAGTTTCCTCCGCAGGGTGTCTGGGCTTTCCCTTAAAGACAGGGTGAGAAGCTCAGTCATCCGGGAGGGGCTCAGAGTAGAGCCGCTGCTCTTCCGCATCGAGAGGTGTCAGATGAGGTGGCTCGAGCATCTGATCAGGATGCCTCCTGGACGCCTCCCTGGTGAGGTGTTCCGGGCACGACCAACCGGGAGGAGGCCCCGGGGAAGACCCAGGACACGCTGGAGGGACTATGTCTCCCGGCTGGCCTGGGAATGCCTTGGGATTCTCCCGGAAGAGCTGGAAGAAGTGGCTGGGGAGAGGGAAGTCTGGGCCTCTCTGCTTAAGCTACTGCCCCCGCAACCGACCCCGGATAAGCGGAAGAGGATGGATGGATGGATCTGGACCACTCTATATATTCCAGCTCTGCTGATTTCATAACCAAGCTCATTAGTTGGACAAACAGGTCTACTGAAATTGTACCGCTATTGACAATACTTTTCTGGGCCTATGTAATTCTCATATATAGTAGTCGTTCCCAAGGTGCCTCTCAAACTGAATTTTTCAAAATTAGGTCCCTGATCTTCCTTGGAACATTAAGCTAGTCCAAAGCTACCTCTACAAACTTAACTGACAATTTATCTAAGCCGTGGGACCAAGCTCATTGAAACTGGAGTTACTTAATAGATTCAAAGTTTAATTTGGAGAAACAGCTATCCAGGTGCACAGACTAATTTCCTCTAGGATTATATAAAAGAGACCAAAATACACAAGCACAAATTCGCATAATCAAAAAAATTGGCTTCTTTTTATTAGATTTTACTGAGTGACAGATTTGTAAATTACTCAAACTAACCTTTTTAGTCTCTGAATGCTAAAGAAAGCATCCATCCATCCATTATCCAACCCGCTGAATCCGAACACAGGGTCACGGGGGTCTGCTAGAGCCAATCCCAGCCAACACAGGGCACAAGGCAGAAACCAATCCCGGGCAGGGTGCCAACCCACCGCAGTTAAAGAAAGCAAGGAGGTCCTATTGTGAATGTCAAAAAGTATTAAGCACAAGTATAATTAAAAAGGGACAATTTAATACATGATTGTCACACTATGATGAAAACAATAAACACCATATGCCTTATATTCAAGCTTTTTAAAATGTTGAAAATGTCTGTAAGTCATTTCAGGAATACCATGTCAGAATGCGTAACAGTAAAATGGTCAGCATTAAATTATTTTAAAGTTCTCAGTGCCACAGAAATTATTGTTAGGTGATGCATACTGAAGGTATTAAAGGTCAATAAATTAATAAATCAGGGTCCACAAAGGTTTCTGTATAAATGGGATTGTTTATTTTAGGTTTGAAGGTTAAACATTACAAAGTTTCTTTATAAGAATGGATTCAGCAAACTTATCACATTTTTTGTTTTCTGTGGAACTGATTGAGGACAATGTTTCTCCAATAGTTTGATCTTTAGTTTAGGTTTGACTCTATGAAAATTTTGCTAAGTAGAATGCTTAACCTCTGCCATTCCAATAATAATTAGATATTTTTTGAACTAATAAGAAATGCAAATCATTTCTATAGGTTTACATTTTCCAATATCTACTCTATAATAAAATGCTAGTGTCTGTGTGTGTGTATATGATCAGTTTGGTTTTGGTGACACGATCGACTTAAGAAGTGCTGAGTAGGAGAGGATTGAGACACACGATGAGAAGTAATGGTAAAAGATCTCCGCTGAGAATCTCTTTCAAAGATGGGAAATATTTGCAAGAAGAAGAATGATGTTTTCACAGCAGTTGTTGGGGTCCTGTCTACCATTGGTGTTAGTCAAAAAGCAGATAGAAGGCAAGCAGTGCGCCTTGAACTAAGAGAGACTAAGAAGCATGTGTTACAAGAACATGCTCGAGAGATGGCGTGCCAGGCAAGAGGTATTCAGACACTAGCAGACACCAAGGAAAGTCATATAAGAAACACTGAAGGTACACATGGGGCAAGAGATATCAAATATTTTTAAATTTATTCTGTTAACTGTGTTTGCCAGTTAACATGGCTAGTAATAATATAAAAATGACAAAATGTCAACAAATAACAAGAATTACTTAGAAAGGGATGAGCGATATTACTGTTTTTAAGTAAAATTGGGTTTTTGTGGTGGGTAAGAACATTAAAGAAATGGGTACCTTACAAACCAGGATGCCATTCCTCTTGGGCCACCTTAATGGTTTGTAGTCCCCAATTATGCAAATTATTGATGAACTCGGCCAGTAACAGTTTTCATGAATGAGTGAGATTGGATTAAGTGAATTACTATCAGGACAACTATGTGGAAAGAACCGTGCCCTCGCCAACATCTGATGTATCCACCTCTAATGTAAACATGAGGCAGCACCTGAATGCAAAGGGAGGGGGGCAGAATCGTATTTTTAAGACTAAAATTGCTTTGGATCCTCTGAAGTAATATAAAATTTTGTTCTCTTTTCACATTAATAAAGTCAAGCAACGGTTGTGAACTTCTAGAATCCCCTGGATTATTGCATGAAAGGCACCTGAAATGTGATGTGAACTTCATGTGAGTTATAATAATAGGTAAAGAAAGTCAGATTAAACAAAGTGCACATACAGCATTCTACGTATTCATTTATTTAGTAAAAATGATGTTTAAATATGCAAGATCAAGGATGGAAAAATTATATGAACCTCCACAAACAGTGTTAATTTATTTGAGGAGTTACAGTCACTTACAAATCTACATGTTTTTGGGTTCAAAGCACAGAGATAACCAAAATATCACAAAACATAATGTTTACAAATAACTGAAATATTGCCTGGGTGTTTGCAAAAACCTATAGAACATGAACAAGTATTTATTGTGCTTTATGGCAGAGTACTGTTTTGCACTTGTACCGTTCTTATTATATAAAAGCCAGGGTTTATTTCCAGGCTCATACAGATTTTCTGTATTTCTCTTATTTGTTAACATTAGATCATTATTTCTTTGTTATTTCTGTTGGCTTTGCTTAAGTTTCATTAATTGCGTGATATGTCTTTAAATGTGAATGTGTTTCTGTGGGTGATAGCCGAAGAAGATGGGACTCCCTAACATCACCACTCCTGAGACCTCACTCTGGCTATTTAAGGCCTAGAGACAAGGATCTCAGTAGTGGTGTATTGAAGATGTTGGTGTCTTTTTTTTGGAATTTCTTGTTTCTTGATTTCTTTCTGCTCTGGTGTTTGGAAAATTCTTGTGAATTGCTTTTTGGGACTTTGTTATCTGGAATTGTTTTTTAGGCAAATGCTTTTTGCTGTTTTTGAATGATTTTTTTCCGGATTTTTGATAAATGCCTACAATTATTTAAAGAATACTTGCTGACTTTTGGTTACAAGAGAGAGTTTTACGTTTTCTTCCTATATTTTTGAGACTGTTGAGGGCATTTTGGGCCTGATCAGTCTGAAGCCTACAGGTAGTGTTTGGGGGTCATGCTGGTCAGGGGTGAGCCTCACCTGAGCTGGCCAGTGAAGATCTTTTGGAGTCTTCATACACCTATTTGCCATGTTTGTGTCTACTTTTATGAACAGTTCTTGAACTCATATTAAATATGTGATCTGTAAATCCAGATATCACTATGCATAAGTATGACACATAAGCATGAGATGTCATGGGTGCCAATTTGGCAAAAGCACAAAGCAGGATATCACTCTGGCACTGATTTCTTTATGGAAAACAGTTTGAGATGCTTATCTTTAGATTAACAACTGACAGATAAAAAAGGTTTTGTTTGTTTTTATTTTTTGTAAAAGTGACCAAAAAAGAGAATATTGATTTTTAAGTTTTTGGGACACAGGTTTTTGTCTCGTGACAGGCCAGTGTTTAATATTAGGCACATCATCTTGCAAATAGTGTCTCCTCAGCCAATCTGTTTTTTGAGGACTACTTTTACCCATGACCCACTTGGTAAAATGTCATCCATCTTATAGTTTTGTTTGTGACGCCACCCACTGTTTTTATGGGTGGCTGTTAATCTTTGTGCTCTTCTCTGTTTATATTTTTTTTACAAGGATACTGAACACAACAAGCCAGCAGCTATAGTACAATGTTTTCTGGATAGCTAGCAGAACCTCCTCAGTGGCCAATATAATTTTTTCACCTTACATTTATAGCTTGCAGCCACTTGATGACTGTACTTTTCCTGACCCTCTGCATAACAGGCCTATCCTATTTAAACCCTAAATGCCCAGTATCAGTCAGCATCCCTCACCATTGGACTGCTGCCTGTTAAATTCCAATTATTTTTTTTGTAACTTTCTAAATCTAAACTTGCCTCATTGTATGATTTACCTGTTATTGTCTCATATCTAGATACAATTTTTTTCTCCTTGTTCCTGATTTACCTAGGGCAGGAGTGTTCAGCTTTGCTCCCGGTGGGCTGCAGTTGCTGAAGGTTTTCATTCTAACCCTTTTCCTAATCAGCGAGCAGTTTTCACTGCTAATTAACCCCTTTTCCCTTTATTTTAAAAGCCTTGTTTTTAAGGATTCAGTCCTCTGAATTGATTTGTTTCTTCATTAAATGGCAGCCAAACAGAAATGGGATGTGAAACGAGCCAATAGATGACCAGCTAACTCACTTCAACCAGTTTCTTAATGAGAAGCCAATGCTTGCGGTTAATTAAAGCTGTTATTGAATATCATGACTTGTTGCTGCTCTAATTCTGCCACAGCAGACTGTTGACTTTCTGTTTTTTCTAAGACCAATGTCAAGATGTTTTGGTGACCTGAGCAGACCAACATGACCGAGACCTTCACCTTTCTTTATTTACAGGTTAACTGGTCCTTGTTTTGTGTCTCATGATTGTTTGGCTGCTCAATAAGGAAAAAGAAACAACTAAGGGGTCTGAGTCACATCAATTAAAACGAAGGCAAAACAAGTTAATCAGCAGCAAAAACGGCTCACTAATTAAGATGATGGTTTAGAATGAAAACTTGAAGCCACTGCGGCTCTCCAGGACTGGAGTTGGACACCCCTGACCTAGGGTTTTTCTTGATGTTTTTTGAAAATAAGAATTTTTAATTTTACTTTGTTGATGGCTACTTTTCTTCTATCACCTTGGCAACTTGGAAAAAAAAACAACACGGGTCTTTAGTCAAACATTGCAGTGAAAATGAGAAAACGTGAAGGGTCAGTTGTTCTATAATAACAACACAAGCCCTCCTGAAGCTTCTTTAGTTCTCATTGTCAGTACCTGAATTGTTAATTAGTAACATCTCACACATCTCCTCATTTTCTATGGGATTTACTTTAGTTTTACTAATTGTAGTGGGGTTAAAGAGATTCTGTGAAGTTTAGGTCTGTGTCATAATCAGACAGAACTGTACAATTAGTGGGCTTTGAAATAATGTGTATTAATGACAGTAGGTCCTTAATAGGTGCAAAGAAAAAAATAGCAAAAACAAAATGAGATACAAATTAAAAACAATTATGAGATGCTTATAATTTTGATCAACTGTGAACAAACTGCACTTTTGCATGGAAATTATCAAAACAAATATAAATGGAATAACACAAACAACAAATGGCTGAAGTAGCCTAGTACTGAAGAAATGTGAAGGAGAGAGATACTTATTTCTCCATCAACGCAATTTACTTTTCTACAGTCCCACCAAATCATGCAGCACGTGACTTGGTTTTATTTGAGGGTGAGAGAAGTAGCAAATACATGATGTGTCACACAGCCTTGTAGGCATATCAGTTTAAATGAAAAAAACAGTTTGCCTCTTTGTGTTCAAATGCATTTGTTCTCCAAGCTTCTGCCCTTTGTAAACATGATGTTAACAGTTGTTGCCTTGCATTATGTGGGCTTGGACTTGCCTGTGCACTCTGATTGTAAGCGCTTTTAACCTTTATTTTCCTTTGGTTGTAGGCCAATTTGTGATTACTCTGTGGGTGTTTTTTAAAATGTATGTGGAGTTTTCATTCTTATTCTGAACAGCACACAATATGTCCAGCTCAAAGACAATGTGCTGACAATTATTGCATTCAAAAAATCTCCCATACAGGGCTCTCTTGTTTTCTACTGCCATGTTACTGTCTTAGACTTGAACCATTGTTGGGGCTCTACTAAGCTGTAGTAAAAGAGCCACAGAAAAACTAGTGTTTAGTGTCAAAGCTTAGGACTAGCAGAGACTGGAATAGCCACAAACAGTACATGAGCAGAGAGTGAGAGCAGGCAATAGAAGCATAGATATCCATCCATCCATTATCCAACCCACTACATCCTAACGACAGGGTCACAGGGCTCTGTTGGAGCCAATCCCAGCCAACACAGGTCGCAAGGCAGGAAAAAAACCCTGGGCAGGGCGCCAGCCCACCGCAGGGCACACACATACACCCACACACCAAGCACACACTAGGGACAATTTAGAATCACCAATGTACCTAACCTGCATGTCTTTGGACTGTGGGAGGAAACCGGAGCACCCAGAGAAAACCCACGCAGACACAGGGAGAACATGCAAACTCCACATACGGAGGACCCGGGAAGCGAACCTGGGTCTTCTTACTGCAAGGCAGCAGCACTACCACTGTGCCACCATGCCGCCCCAGTATGGATATATACAGTATATATAAAAACAGTATATGACATGTCAGAACAAATAGAGTATGATCTTTCAACTATGTAACTATGCCGACTATACAACTAGGGAAAAAAATAAAATGTATTGCAGCCAGTTGCAGGAATGACAGGTATTCCAGATGAAGAAAAGAAAGTTTGGAGAGCCAAACCCCAAAAGTGTTTCTATGATGCAAAATCATAGAGGGCTTGGATGGTGTGACTGTTCAATCTGGCTGTGCCTGTAAAAGGAAACACAAGAGGATTAGGCCTGACCACAAAACAGTACTTGTCTCCCCATCCTAACCAGAGTCCATGGGTCTTCTCTGCGAGGGCAAGTACCCACTGTATGACGAGGCTCTCCACAGTGATAACACTTGAGAAGGTAGGGTTGAATGCCCCCTCCTCCATGATGGTGTCTTGAGGTTTCGTCTCAGGTTTCTGGGCCCAACCCGGGATGGGAGCAACATTTCTCTTAAGGGCATTCAGTCTGACTCATGGTCCTGTGCCTCTTGATAATCTCCACCAGCACCTCCATGGCCTTCCAAGGCTGTCTTTGTACTGGGCAGACTGTGGTGAGCTCTCTAAGTGGGAGCCAGCTTGCCATATGGTCCCGGAGATCGAAAAACACCCTTGTGTGTGTTTTTTTAATCTGCTAGATTGGAGGGGCCTGTCATTGCTCTCCTAAAGATCCTGCCAATCACGTCACCTGTGGCCAGGTGCGGGAATGACTAGTCTTCCAGGCGACAAAAGAAACTTTGGGGTGCCAACCGAGTCACCCCTTTAATTGTTCTCGGACAAACATTAAACAAAGAAAACAGAAATAACGTTCTAAGATGTGCATCCCCTACGTGGGAAATTA
>JANRMT010062835.1:59111879-59174410 GCA_026402145.1 Polypterus bichir lapradei | reverse complement strand
ATATATATATATATATATATATATATATATATATATATATATATATAAAATACGGAAAAATAGTGTCATGAAAGCAGTAGTCAGAATTTAACTGGATTTCGAAACACAATATGCAAATAACGTAAAAAGGCTAATATAATTTTGTTACGCTGGGTTAGCAAACCATCTTATGTGGTATAATGCAGACTAATATGAAAGTAAATGTAGAGAGAGAATATACAAATGTTTAAATTATGAAGACAGTTGTAAATTGGTGAACCATCAGAAAATTGGCACATTTGGGACAGGGGTACCACAGAAACAATATAAATGTCACATATTAAGCACTATACTGTATATATATAGTTACAGGAGTTGGGTTAACTTGTCAGGGTTTTAAAAAGGTAGGAAATAACACCCCAGGTCAGGAAGGGGACACAATCATTAGTGCTCTTTCCTTCTTCATTCATAGTCCAGAGTCTTCTAAAGCAGAGGCTTAAAAAGGCTCCCAGCTTCTCCAGACCCCACCCCTTCCTGCCTTCCATCATAAAAGGAGCCAAGGCACCAAAAGTCCTTGTTCATTGTGGACCAGAAGTCCATCCTGTGCACTAATTTAAAAGGTTGTCACCTGACTCACCAACTCTGGATTTGAGCCTGTGTTTTTGTCATTACAATATATATTGTATATATATATACATACACAAGGGGGGGACCCAAAACTTCCCTGAATTACAAAAAAGAAAAAGAAAAACTATAATACAACTTACACCAATTCCATTTTAGTCACCATCAAAGTGCTCTCCTTGAGATGCAATATATTGTCCTAGTACTTTTTCCATTCCTGTTAACATTTATTGTACTCATCTTTTGTTACAGTGTCTAGAACCTGTGATTTTTTTCCTGGATTTCTTCCATGGTAGCAAATCGTCTTCCCTTTAGTATCAATTTTACTTTTGATTTGTAGAAGAAAAGAAGTCACAGTGACCGGGATCTGGTGAATTCAAGGGGGTACAAAGCAACAACCACAATGCAGGTGTATTGTCATGGTGCAAAATGCATATCTACATGTGCAACTGCTCTTGATGTTTTTCCTGATGCTTTCTCACAGTCTCTTCACAAGGAAGAAACTGTTTATTTACAAATCCATCAATTTCTGGATTATATATCATATAAATAGTTTTTTTATACACCTGTATCGCTCACAATTTATGGCACAAGTACTCTCCTTTCCCAACCAGACATTTTAAAGTGATTTAGTGCTGTTTGATGAGATCCTCTAGGAGCACCCATTGCTGCTAAATATGTCTTATAGCCTTATAAGAAATTTATTGCATTCTTCTCACCTGGCATTAAGCTGTGACGGTCAAACCAAATACTTTATAGGACCGCATTAATCCATTTCTTTTTCTCTGCATTGTGATTAACACATGCCAGTTACCTAGCACAGACTACTTCATATAATGTGTTTCACCATGAATGCAAACTAATAGTAATATTAATTACTTGAATACTGTAATAATCTGTTTAAATTACTTTAACACTTTGTGATTTATAATTGCACAAAACGAACAATTGCAGCGGTTTCCACTGATAAATTTTGCAAGCTAGTTTTAAAGTAAAAATTATGTTCATAAATACAAGCACTACAACTCAATAACACACTACACAATTACAAAGTACTTTTTCCATCCCACACTTTATTATCAAATAGTTATTTAGAATCAGAATTTGCTTAGTCAAAACAGTTAAGTTTATTCTTAGTAATTTACAATATGCTGTGTAAGAGGAATCATAACACCAAATCAATTCTGGATTTTCAAAATGCCTTCTTCAAAGTTGTATCCTGTTAATAATAATAATAACAATAATAATAATAATAATAATAATAATAATAATAATAATAATAATAATACATTTTATTTATATACAACCTTTCCCATGCTCAAACACTTTAAAAAGCAGGGTATATATAACATTGGATACAAATATTTCTGCATAGAACACTAAGATAGATACAGGAGATACAAAGCATTAAATAGAATAAAAGACAATTAACCAGAGTAAAATAATAAATTCAATACTAAAAGAAAATCCAGAACAAATAACATCATTTGTGATATAACACACACACAAATTATCTAGAGCATCTGGACAGAGAGGAAGACTGAAAGAGGAGGCAGAATGTCAGGTTAAGTTAAAAGCCTTCCTGAACAGATGAGTTTTAAGTTGTTTTTTTAAAAGAATGAATGGAGTCAGCTGATATAATTAATTTCGGGAGAAAGTCAGGGCACCATACAGCTAAAGGCCCTGTCACCCATAAAGTGCAGGTTAGTGTGGGGCACAACAAGATTGCCAGAATCAGAGGACCTTAGTGGGTGAACAGGAGCATAGCAATGGAGAAGTTACTGATTTAGTCTGGTTCAAGGCCATTTAAAGCTTTTTAAGTTAATAATAGAATTTTATGTTCAATCCTGTAAGACACAGGGAGACAGTGAAGGCAAAAGCAGGATGGCCGTTATGTGCTTGCTGTTGCTGGTTCGTGTAAGGAACTCCATACTCTTACACCAGAGTTTTGAATCGGCTGGAGCTATGATATAAGATAAGAAGGGACGCCTGCCAGTTCTATAATAATCGATGCAGGATGTTATAAAAGCATAGAAAGTTTCTCAGCATTAGAAAAAGGAAAATAATGAGCAACCATGGGACATGTTACAGAGGTGAAAGTAAGAGAGTTTCTTAATGTGGTTTATGTGGATGGAATAGAAGAAGGAGGAATGAAAAATGACACCAAGATTCCTTGCATAAAGAAGAAGGTCTGATGAGATCACCATTACGACTGATTGAAAATGAGCAAATTTTCTTAAGTTATGCTTTAGTGCCATTTCGCAGGAGCTCAATTTTGTTGCAGTTTATATTTAAAGAGTTCTGCTCCATCCAGGTTTTAATTTCCTGGAGGCAATTTGTGAGCTGAAAAACATCTTATGAAGTTTCCATTTTAACATTGAAATGGAGATGAGTATCATCTGCATAAAAATGATAACCCAGTCCATAGCTACAAATAATATGGCCAAGGGGAGCATACAGATACTGAAGAGCAGAGGGCTGAGGACAGAGCCCTTAGGAACTCCTTGTGTGACCGGCGGTGCGCTGAACCTTACAAACACTGGGGGGCGGTACCAGAGATACCTAGAATGTTCTACATTCTGGACAGTAGAAATTCATGTCTAATGGCATTGAATGCTGCACTAAGATCTAACAAAATGAATATGCTGATTTGTCCAGAGTCTGCTGCCATAAACAAATCATTAGTTACCTGAAGTCACAGTTTCACAGCTGTGCTATCCCCTGAAACCAGACTGAAAGGGTTCCATCAAATTATTATAGGTTAAATAATCGGTGAGTTGGGAAACTACAACACACTCAAGAACTTTTGACAGAAAAGGTAAGTGAGAAATAAGTCGAAAATTGTTACGTTTGTCAGCATCAAGGTGAGACTTTTTTAACATTGGGGTTACTTACTGTTTTCATCACTTCTGCATTTTTAGCACTTCCATAAGGTCTCATAGCCATGTTTTTATTGCACACTCAATATTCTCCACTTTGCTTTTATGTTTATTCCCAGACCTTCAAGTGCCTACTCCTTCTCCAGCTAATATAGACATGACATACCATTCTGATTATTCTTTATCCTTATTCTTGACTTACTGTGCAGTGTTCAATCAGTATCTGCTTAACTTTTCTTTAATAAATGTGAAATCCTAATTATTGGAAATATATATGGATGATTTCCAAACATTTTCGGTTTTTGTTTTATTTTTTCTTTCACTCTGGCCTGAAACTTTTGTTTTGGTTCATAGAGTAGATACCACATGCATAAAGCAGAACTCACCATTTGTTTTTTTAAGGAATAGAAAAGCATCATATTACATTCATCCCTCAATTCTGAAATTTTACCATTACTCTTTCAGGTAAGGAGATATATTGTGTAGATCAAATAAAACTCATTCTGCTGTCTGGGAATTAAAGCCTGTGTAATGTGACCGCTTTAGTATGTTTATTACATTTTATGCACTCACATACAGTAAATATCTCAGTACATTTTACCTTGTTAGTAGCTTCTGTGATGTTCACTTGAGTTGTTTTTTTTTTTAATTATAGTGGACACCACTATGTCTTATACATTAAATAGATGTTTTATATAATAAATAATCAATTTTAGTAATACAGTATGGCCAATAAAATAACGTTTTTTGTGATATTTAATAAATGAAAATAACAACAGAAACTCTAAGAAGAAACACCACAAAAGTAAAACAATCCATCTCAATCCACCAAGCCTGAGCCAAAGGGTAGGTACTATTGAATAACTCAGTGGCCAGAGAAAAGGAGGATAAAGAGACCCCAAACAGACCACACCAACAAAATAAAAAAGAGTTTCAGAGCTGTGATTCAAACAAGTGAACAGAAGTAGTGCTGCATTCAAATGAATTACTGAGGGAACCATTAATGCATGATGAAGATAATTCAAAGTGAATTAACATGCTCAGCAACACACTGAGGAGGCTTCCAGCAGAAGGCAAATATCAGTTTGGCTTCCCAAGTACAAAGGCAGAAGAATTGACATTGATGGGAATTACATTACTATAGTGTTTCTAATTTGCTATATTGTTTTATATATCTACAGTATGTTTACTGTATACAATGTTGTGATGGTGTCATGTATTGAATATTATATTATTTAATCCCATGTTTCTTGTAACTGTGTGAATGTAACACCAAGAGAAATTCCTAGCAACTATGCTGCCTGGTAATAAAGTTCAACATCATAAGTATAAGCATACAAAGGTTTAAAAGAAGGAAGGTTTGAGGAATAGTGGTATATTTAAAGTAAGAAAAGAAAAGAACAAGTACGTATGCAAGATCATCAGGAAATGACATGAGAAATATGTCAGATCATGTGGATATAAATGCCAGGGATATCAAAAAGCCACAACTGGTAAACAGGATCAGGGGTGAGACACATTTGGCACTGTAAAGGGACAATGGTAATATCTATCCAGAATTCTAGATGTGATAACTGTGATAACTGAAGTTTCCGGAGCAATATTTAACATTGAAGAATATTGTGTTGAATGAGAAGGAAGAGACAAGATAAGAAAGGTCTCTGGGAAAAAGATAAATCAAGGAGGGTGGTGTGTAAGATGCTTTACATAGTAATAGTAAATCTATACTAATAAAAGGCAAAGCCCTTACTGACTGACTGACTGACTGACTGACTGACTCACTGACTCATCACTAATTCTCCAACTTCCCGTGTAGGTGGAAGGCTGAAATTTGGCAGGCTCATTCCTTACAGCTTACTTGCAAAAGTTGGGCAGGTTTCATTTCAAAATTCTACGCGTAATGTTTATAACTGGAACGTATTTTTGTCCATATACTGTAATAGAATGCAGCTCGATAGCCATGGGAGGCGGAGTTTCGTATTAAAATATTTAACCAATCACATTTCAGCCGTCATTTGTTAACAGGCAGAGAGAATAGACTGCAGCTTGATAGCCGTGGGAGGCGGAGTTTCGTATTAAAGCATTTAACCAATCACATTTCAGCCATCATTTGTTGCCAGGCAGAGAGGCTTTCACAATCTGTTGTGGAGGCACTCTAACACAGAATAAATGTCGATTAACCTGTTGCTTCAACCAATCAGATTTTGAGTTGGTGTCAGTAGGGCCCTCTAGCAGGCGTACGGCAATGTCACCGTATTCATACCCATTGATTGGATAGATGCCGATATGAGGAACTCTACGAGGCCACTGAACGCACCGCAAACGCTCCAAGCGAAAGATCGTCGCGTGCGCAACAGCCAACTCCATGGCAGGATTCTGGACAATATTATTTGCCAGACACAGACCAGATTTCAAGACCACGAAAACCTGATGTTTGTCACGCTCCTCAAGCCCCAGAAGTTTCAGGAATACAAGAAAAATTTTACGCACGCAGCCTTCTCCACTTTAACACAAGAGCCACGGAGCGCTATTTGATCTGTCTCGGCTAAAAACAGAACTGACTGTAATGTATGCCATGGATGATTTTGCAGGAGAATCTCCCACTGATCTCCTTGACTTCCTTCATCAGAAAAATCTGAATGAGAGCATGGGGCAGCTGTTCACATTGGTGTATTTGGCGGTGAGTATTCCTGCGTACACTGCTTCTGTCGAGCAGACATTTTCAGCCCTAAAGCGAATTCAAACTTATGCCAGAAATACCATTGGGCGGGTTCGATTTTCAGCATTAGCTTTGATGGCAATAGAAAGTGAGGTTTTGATGGAACTGAAGCGCACGGATAATCCATACGACAGAGTAATTGAACTGTTTTTGAGGAAAGAGAGGACGATGGATTTTGTTTACAAATAATCTGAATTTTTGGTGAGTAAAATGTTGCGATTTTCCTAAATAATATTGTAAGTTTATGAGTTATTATTGATGTTTTTTATGTGTGTTGCGGCTGTGGCTGCAGTAGAAAGGAACTTGTTCATCCCTGGTTTCTCTATTCAATAAAGGCATTTATTGTGGCTACAGGAGTTATCTATAATAATAAAAGGCAAAGCCCTCACTCACTCACTGACTGACTGACTGACTGACTGACTCATCACTAATTCTCCAACTTCCCATGTAGGTAGAAAGCTGAAATTTGGCAGGCTGATTCCTTACAGCTTACTTACAAAAGTTAAGCAGGTTTCATTTCGAAATTCTACACGTAACGGTCATAACGGTCGATAACGGTCGACAACGTCCGCCATGTTGAACTTTCTTATTTATGGCCCCATCTTCACGAAATTTGGTCGGCGGCTTCCCTGCGCTAACCGAAACCGATGTATGTACTTATTTCGATGGTATGACGCCACTGTCGGCCGCCATATTGAACATTCCAACGTCACCAATTTTCAAACTTCCCGTGTAGGTAGAAGGCTGACCCCATCTTCACGAAATTTGGTAGGTGACTTCCCTGCGCTAACCAAAACCGATGTACGTACTTATTTCGATGGTATGACGCCACTGTCGGCCGCCATATTGAATTTTCCAAACGTCACTAATTCTCCAACTTCCCGTGTAGGTAGAAGGCTGAAATTTGGTAGGCCCATTCCTTACAGCTTACTTACAAAAGTTAAGCAGGTTTCATTTCGAAATTCTACGCGTAACGGTCATAACGATCAACAACGTCCGCCATATTGAACTTTCTTATTCATGGCCCCATCTTCACAAAATTTGGTAGGCAGCTTCCCTGCGCTAACCGAAACCAATGTGCATACTTATTTCGGTGGTATGACGCCACTGTCAGCCGCCATATTGAACTTTCCAACGTCACTAATTCTCAAACTTCTCGTGTAGGTAGAAGGCTGAAATTTGGCAGGCCCATTCCTTACAGCTTACTTACAAAAGTTAAGCAGGTTTCATTTCGAAATTCTACGCATAACGGTCATAACGGTCAACAACGTCCGCCATGTTGAACTTTCTTATTTACGGCCCCATCTTCACGAAATTTGGTAGGTGACTTCCCTGAGCTAACCAAAACCAATGTACGTACTTATTTCGGTGGTATGACGCCACTGTCAGCCGCCATATTGAATTTTCCAACATCACTAATTCTCCAACTTCCCGTATAGGTAGAAGGCTGAAATTTGGCAGGCTCATTCCTTACAGCTTACTTACAAAAGTTAAGCAGGTTTCATTTCGAAATTCTACGCGTAACGATCAACAACGTCCGCCATGTTGAACTTTCTTATTTAAGGCCTCATCTTCTCGAAATTTGGTGGGCGGCTTCCCTGCACTAACCGAAACCAATGTACGTACTTATTTCGGTGGTATGATGCCACTGTCGGCCACCATATTGAACTTTTCAACAGTCTTTGTTACTTATGGGCCCATCTTCAAGAAATTTGGTACACGGGTTCCCAACGCTAACTGAATCCTATTTACGTACATATATACGTCCATAGCCTGCAGCTTGGTCACCATGTGAGGCGGCGTTGGGTCTCCCATCCCATCACCTCCCACGTTGTTGGCTGCCTGCCTATATAAGGCCGTCCGTCGCTCCAGTCTCTACATTCCCTTCCTTGCTTCGCCACGGGATTCACGTCTCCCTGCTGATAACTACAGCCTTTTTGTTTAATCCACGGCTTCTCCGCTGTTTTATTGTTTGTTTATTACAATTATAGTTATTGTATAGGTATTTTACACTTACTTTACTTTACTCAGGTACCCATTTCCTTCATCATTCCAACCCCCATTACCATGTCTATCGAGGTAATCACCATCGATCAAAGAACTGTCACTTACTGAGTGGTTTCCATGCCCGGAGATGGCACCTACCTTTTCCATTCTCTGTGTTACATATTGCACGGCCATATCAGGCTCACTCTTGATATCTGGAAGAACATTGTGTCTTATGTATTGAATGACTGGGACAGGTTCAAGGTGTGGACTGATGACGGTACAGGAGATAATTATACTACACAGGAGCACTAGAAGAGTGAAATGCTTAAGCCCTTCACCTATGGTTCTGCATGTGAGTTGATGGCTGCCGCTGAATTGTTCGATTGGTGCTTTCAAGTGTACCGAAATGGCCAAATATTTTACACCTTTCGACAACCGCCAATGCCTCTTAAACATCTTACATTCATAGGTGACAATTTCAGTAGTGGACACTTTGATGTTTATGAATGTTTAAACTCTCAAAAGCTGGATGTGAAGTTATCGATGAAACCGGTTGTAAGCTTACAACGCTTGACAGATGCCGAATGTCACTTCAACACAAGTCCTGCAAATACTGTCGTAATTGAAACAAACCATGAAACTGAAATCGATTATGACAGCAGCAATCCATGCTGTGAGATTTGAAACAAGATTACTGTTCACATGGCCAACTGTAAGTTGCATGCTCAAGAGTAAGCTCAGCTCACAGCTTGGTCATGTTACAACCGGAGGGCCGAACTTACAACGTGGTATACAAAGAGATCCTTAACAAATAATTATTGCCATATTTTCCCTCACTTTAAAAAGGTTAAATTTTCTTCTTAATAAAAATTTTAATGCAGTACTTCGCCGCTGCGAAGCGCGGGTATTTTGCTAGTTGTTAATAATTAAACATGTGAGGACATGGTGCTGCAGTGCTAGCGCTGTATTCTTGCTGGGGCTGGCGCGACACTGGAAGGACAGATGGAGAGAAAAATGAAACATTTACTACGAAGATATTTCAATGTCTCCTAAAAGTTTTGAAGAATCAGCGTTTTAAGCTTACAGGTGGCTTTACATCTATTACAGAGCTGATTGTGTGGCGATTGGGTACTTGGAGAAAGAAAAGTAAGGACAGGAATTGGGGGTTAGTACGTTTGAAAGAGACAGTACTGCTGCAATAAATTATTTCATCGAAGGTCGCACACAGCGCAGCAAACATCTTGCATGAGGCATGAACAATCACTGCGTCACCGTATTCCCATATTTAATAACATGCTTTAACTCCTGTCATCATGAAAATGATATCAAGTATACATCTCAGTATTTTAATTATTCAGAGAGCTGTAATATCAAGAATGTAATGAATTCTGTGTCCTGTCGGAGGAAGAGAAAGCCCATTTAAGAAGCACATAGTGATTCACACACATAGAGCACACAGAAGATCAAATACAAAATAAAGCATTTAACGTGCTACTTTAGTTACAATGGAATTTGAAAAACTACTAAATTAAATGATTTTAAGATGACGTTTATATTGTTCTACTTTAAAGACAAAATAAACTACGTGATTAAAGTGGAAATTTCGAGATTAAAGTTGACATTTCGAACTTTTTTCCCCACTGTGTCCCTATTTTTTTTTCTTTTCTCTGTACCATAATAAGCTTTCATATGACACTCAGACGGTGGGATACAACTCGCCTTTTCACAGCGACTTTGATATCTGACAACTTTTTTTTATTTCGGGTACTTTGTGAACTTCAGCTTTCGAGTTTCTCCGACACTCTATGTCACTCGATTTACTTCCTGTTGTTGTTTATACCACTGTTTAAACCAACAAATAGTACGGTTTTCCTTGCCTCCACTTGGTATTCGCTGAAATTCTTCTATTTTTTCCCCCTTGCTTTTGCCATTGTCTTTTCATAGAACGCTGAGATTAAGGGCTATTTATATTGATTTGCATATTCAAAGAGGCGTAATTCTGGGAGGAGTTGGGATGGGGCAGCAGGCACGTGCACGTGCATTACTTTTCACACTGACCGGGATTTAAATAATGGAAAAACGTGGAAGTTGGCGAACGCACAGATTTATGCATCTGGATTTTTTTGTGCTTACGAACCTTTCCACTTTTGTCCTTACACCATGTTTTAGTGTAAATTCTACACACGGCGTTATGCCTGAGGCCCCAGTTCTCTTCACTTTACAAAATTCTTATTTACATCTTTCATTGAAATTAATTGTAAAAAGCATACACTACCTAATTAATTCTGTGGTCGTACATAGCAGAACTTAACTGGTAATCACCTATTATAGTTCTTAGCAAGTTTTGAAATTAGATAAATCTAACATCTATGTATGTCTATTACATTCCTTGTGTCCTGTAGGAGGAACCCAAATAGGTGCATCCACTTTGACATCATTGCTGTATGACCCTTCACAGCCAATTTATTCTAGATGAAAACCTGGGTCTGGCAGAGAGTCATTGAGTGTTGTACGGTGAGGATCATTATTGTAAATATTATTTGGATTTCTGGTTTTGTTTAATTTTTGCACTGTTTCTGGACACTGATTTTGGATTTTGGATTGGCTGTGTTTCTATTGTCTTCGATTTCTGCTTTTCTCCTGTCTTGCCTTTTGTGCTTCCTTTTTTTTGATTATTTCAAAAACATATATTTGTTTGCTTTTATTCGTTAACCCAGAGGTTTACAGTCATCTTCTTGTCTAAAGGACATATTTGAGTGTTTTCAATTTTAAAAGCCTGAACCCAATTTTGAGCCTGTGCAGGCCAGAAAGACTGCCACTTGAGTTAGGAGCTAGGCTGCTTGGAATGAGGATCAGGCTTAGCCGAGTTCTGTTCTAGCTGTTGTAACTTTTGTGGGCTTCACCTCCAGTTGAGATTTTATGTACAGGAATTGCAACATCAACCTTTAATGTTGCGAAAGGAACTGAACCACAGGGAAGCTATATGTGCAGATTAGTTGAATACTGTTTAAATAAGAGAATTAAAAAGCCTGGAATTTAAGTAGAAATCACATTTACAAGTCCTATTATTGTATTTAATGTGGATCACAGAGCAACTCAGAGGATTAAAAGATCCAAAATAATTATAAGGCAACACTTTTTTCTGCTTGTTTTCAATTTTGTTTTTATCTTTTAGATTGATAGGGTCATTTTGTTTTCAGCAGGCAGGCACATTGGTTGTGGCTTGATCAGATGTTTTGGATCACGTGACTCCAGTCTTGCGACTTATGATGTCAGGGCTGCAAGCATATAAAGGATGGAGACTTAGCACTCTGGTTTTCCAAATATAAGGATATTAGAAGCAGGAAACAGATAGAAGAAGCAGGAAGTACTGTACTTTATGTTGGTTTCCCTTTGGGGGATCTGTAGGAGAAGGAGAGGAAAGGTTAGCGCACTTCGAAAAAACCTCATGTTTTCTGCCCTTGGTTAAGCCCTTAGCCTGCCTCCCATGCGCACGTATGTGACAGCTGTCATTTTATGTCCTGCTTGAATGTCTTACTGACCTGTTAGTTGTGGGTCTTAACTGGATCTTGTGACCACCAAGAAGGCGTATGTTTCCCCAAACACCCATACACCCCAACTACAGGCACAAGTGTTGCACTAAACAAGACTTTTAATTCTGTCCTTTTTTGGAACATGCTTCCAAATAACCATTCCCAAGCACAATGTGGCACACAGCACCCTTGGCTTTCACTTCTCTCATGTCCTTCCACCGCCACTTGTCCACTGGCAAGCTTCGTCCCTCTTCCTCAGGCTCGCCAAGTAGTGCCAAGTAGTGGCAGCTGGCTACTTTCATAGGGCACCCAGAAGTGCTCCATGTGTCCAGTGATCTTCTTCCAGCACATCCGGACGTGCTGCACCTAAGGGCTCAGCTGTTCCTGCATGGCCCCATGGCAGTATCCACGAAAACCAAAAGGGCTGTGCCCAACTCCTACTTCCATGGAGCCATGTGGGAATCCAGACACAGCTGCATCCCAGGGGGGCTTCCGTCTAGCGTTCCGGGGCGGTGGGGGGCAATGCACTAAAAAAGGTTGCTTTCCCCGACCCTTCCACTCCTTGAGCATCCCAGCTCTCCCTTACATTCTATAATAAACATAATACGGTAATGTTATTTCCTCATAAGAAAAATAAAACTGTTAACACACTGAGACCTTGCTGCTTTAACAGTATCCCTTAACTCACTGAGTACACACTTAGCAGGGGTAGATGTATTATTTTACCAGAAAAGCATTGTTTGGGAGTATGGCTGCTTTCTCTCTCTCTGTCATGCCTCCACTTCTGTATAATTCCTCCTTGCTTGAATCTACTCCTGTTTCTGAATCAGTATCAGTAAAAGCTGTATTGTCACCTTTAGCATTTTTTCTTACATTAGTGGCTCGGGAGAATGGTAATAGCCGCAACTTGCTGCTCCAGGAATAGTTCCAATATATCATGAGAACTATTCCAATATGATGAAAAGTGTGTGTTTTGCTGGTCACAATAGAGTATGATTATAAACAAGCCTGACAATGCAGTGGTGCATTGATGAAAGAATGTTGCGATTTATCGTAATCATCCAAGATTGTGACTCATAAATGAAGTGTGTGAGTGAAACACTTAACTGGCAGTGCCAGCCCACTTTCATAGACGATGATGTCTTTACTGCTTGTCAACAATATTCACCTTCACATCATTATAGAAGCAGTAAATATTAGTTCTGCTTGAGTGCAGTTGGTCTGGCATTTTATAGCTTGGTACTTGGTTTTTATCAAATTTTTAAGTTCCCTGCTTTTGATGAAAGACATTTCTGTTTCCTTAAGAGTTTCATTAAAGTAGGTAGTCAGGATGCCTGGGAGTAAGTGTTATCTAGGCAGGCAGGTAAGGAGTGTGACCTGCATTTTGGCACTGTTTTGGAGATCTCCCTCATACATTTTTGTTGTTTTTGTGTGTGTGAATCATAACAGCCTGCCCTTTTGTGTTGGATTTTGGTTTGGCCGTTTAGAGTGTCTCAGTTTTTTAACAATGACTCTTTGTATTTGTGATCATTCTTTTGCCAAACCTCTGGTTGGTTTTCCAACTTCCTGCATATCTAACAATATTAAAGATTTTTAATTCCAGCACAGTTGCTCAGAATTTTTTTAGTAATTATCAATCTAACTACAGTACAGTTTGGCTGTGTATTACATATTTGCTATGTAACTTAAACAGTGACATAGGTAACGACGTGGTTATAATGTCTAGTTAGGCTGTAGTTTGATCTTCCTTACATATTTAACTCTGTAATGTGATTCTCTATTACAACTGCTTGGCAAAGCTTCCTTGTTACTTAAATTCACAGTAAAAGTGTCTTGAATTAATTAAAGATGAATTCATAATTCATGCAATGGAAACTGTATTTTATGTAACTGTTGTTGATGTAGTGGCTTTCTTGATGATGCATGATTTTTAATGACCATAAGACACTTCTGTGTGATCTCTTTGGGGTTCTCTTAATGTACAGCTAATGTAATAATTTTTCCTTGATTGATTATTTTAGGAAGTATTATTCTACTGGTTTTATTTTTTATGTTATTTTTTCCTTCTATCAAATATCTACTACACATTAATATACCCAGGCATTCCACTAAGGAAAGAAAACATTTGCATATTTGCTGCATGTAATTATGTCGACTGACATGCTTATAAATTAGGAATAGCTAAATAATTGATAGAGTAAGACAGCATTATCTGTTGCAAAAGCCATTTTAAGTATTATTTGCTCTTGATTTTTGACAAGTGGGTCACCACTCTCTTCAGATGCTCGGTGGTACATTATGAAATACTTTATTGAGTAAATTACACCAGGCAACCCATGGTCCACATCAGCAAAGCAGCTGCAAAATTATGCTCTGACAACAACTGTATGTTTTACACTTTGAATTACTTGTATTCAGCGGCAGTTTTGGCTTTGAACCAGATATGATTTTTAGTATTAAGGGCAAATACTTCCTAACTTTTCACTTCATTTTCTGGGACACTTTTTTTCCAGGAGCCTTATCTAACAACCTGATGGCCTCAGTTTACAGCAACAGAGTGGTAAGCCCTGCAGCTATAATGTGTGCCCAATAAGTAATTTATCTGAGGCCAACAGAGAAGACTTATGACCCATTAGACATTGCAGGAGATCAGAAAAATTGTATTCCTAGAGGGAACAGAATGGTTTATACTCTCAAGTTATACAACTTGGTTTCACGTTGCACCTTTAAGAGTGAATTCAGGGAAAGCTGGCAAAAGCCTGGTGCTCTCCTTCCAAAGCATATGAATACCTGGACTTTAACTATGATGAGATGAGGCACGTTGTCCACTTGAGGGCATGAGGTGTACACTGTCAGAAAGCTGCCTGATAATTCTAGCATTATAAAGGTTAAAGAGGACTTTGGAATGTAATGACATGAGGGACTGCTAGAGGGAACTCTGTCCAAAGAAGAGACCCTGCTGACACCTTGAATAACCCCTTGAAGGTATAAAAGCCATTCTGAGCCAGAGACATAACAAATCTGGGGGATTTAAGGTAAAAGCTCACTCCCAGAAGGACGAGGCTAAGGTTGTGTGTGGTGAGATCAAGGATCACGGCTTTTCTTTCATTGCCTGTTTATACAACACAAGAGTCAAAGGCACTTTAAATTATAAAAGCCTGTGGAATACATAATAAATTAAGACAATAGTTCAAATAAAATAATGTAAAAAAGGGATAAATGCATACAAAGAACATTGGATTAAAAACTTGCTCAAGTCAAAAAAGCCTTAAGCCTTTATTTAAACATGTCCAAAGCTGGCAATCCAATCAGGAGCAAATTCAAGAGTTTAGGAACAAAATAACTTAAGGCTTGAACCCCAAAGGTTTTATAACTTGTATGTATTTAGGAACAGCAAAGAGAAGGGCATCAAGGGAGCAAAGAGCTCAATTAGGCACTTAGCAATTTATTAATTTAAAAGTATTGCTTTAAAGATTAAAAACAAAATTTTAAAATGAGCATGCTTTTCAATAAAAACAAGGTGATACTGGATCACAACCTTGTGCACGTCTAAAAAACAATCAGCTGAGAATGGAGAGTGTGGACTTTATTTAAGGTATTACAGTCATCAAATTAAGAATGTATAAGAACATGAATTAGATGTTTAACAGCAGCAAAATGAGAATGGGATGAATTTGTGTGATGCTCCTTAAATGGAAATGTGAAAATCTACATGTGGCTTTTATTTGTACAACACAAAAGAGTTCTAAACCAAACAGCACACCTGGATTATGCACGAAAACACTCAAATTAATCTTATTGTTTCCTATGATTAAAGAATTGACAGATTGTGTTTTCACATTTTTGTCTGAACCCAAAAATAAAAACATGAGTTTTATCCACATTTAAATGCAGAAGACTAGTGATCATCTTATGCAAATTTCATTAAAGCAATCTGAACAGATGAGTTCTGTTCATGTAAAAGGAATGACATCAGCTGAAGAATGAATTTGTAAACCTTCTTTTTTTTAATAATTTTGCCTAAAGGATTTAAATATACAACAAACAAAACAGGACCTAAAGGTGAGCTTTAAGGTACATCAGAGTGGAGGAGGATTTGCAGATTTCAAATTATTCATAGAAACAAAGTGCCCATAATTTAACAAATGGGAGACAAACCAGGTAATACTTGATATTCCTATATTATGCTTCAAAATGATGTAGCAAAATTTGATAATTAACTCTATTGAATGCTGCTGAAAAATGAGGCCAAAAAAAATGGAGCAAGACTGAGTGCCACAGCTCAACAGTAGATCATTTAGTATTTGGATCCAAACATTAGCTTTCAGCAAGCTAATCTGAAGTTTCTCAAAAAAATGTTAATTGACAAGTGATACTGTAACTGATTTCTAATACAATTTTCATTACAACTGAAAGGAAGATGAGAGACGTGGTGGCAATTGGCAAAATATGAAACATCCAAATTAAGTTTTTTTTTTTAAGTAATGGTGAAATAACAGCAGTTTTAAGACTATCAGGGACTGTACCAGATGTTATTGACAAAATGAGCAGTAAGTAGTATATCATAAGCACTGATAACAGTGAAGTCAGAGAAAGATGGGAAGAAAGAACAATTACTATCATTAAATACAATAAATTAACATTACTGATTAGAATATTGTTTGTAGAAAGATATTAAAGAAAAAAATAATTTAAGGAAGGAGCATTGTTGCTTCTCACAGTTTAAGACAAAGTACCCATTCTGCTGGGCATTAATGGCACACCAGGCCTATTAAGAAAGTAAATTTAACAAGGATGCAGACATCCAGCTTTACCTTCCCCAGCTTGCGCTCCCAAGTAAGTGACTGAATTCTTTGTTCCAGGTTCCAGCCTGTATTTCATCTGATAACAAAAGTGTATATCAGAGTTGAACTGATAACTTGGCCAAGGGGCCGCTGCAAATGTCTTGAGTCACAAGGTGTGAAATGGACACAAAAATATAGAAAGACCTGTTATTCAAGAAATGACAACTGACTCGCCTCTGAGTATACTCTGATTTTGTAACTGAAAGTGACTTTAATCCCATCATGAGAGATTCCACCTTTCTTCATAAACTAGCAACCCTCAAACCATCTAAGAATTTTCTAGATACAGTACTGTCATTGAACTCTCTGGAGGTTCTCTGAGGGCAATCAGCCATCCTGGTCTGCATTGGGGCCATGGGATCAGAGCTTAGAAGTGCTGCCAGAAGTGAACCCAGGCACACCCGTTGTGCTTCCAGGTGCTCAGGAAGTGCTGTCAGAAGATCATGACGGAGCACCTGGAGCACATCCAGGTTATTATAAAAGGGGACACCTCCCTCCAGCAGACGAGCTGGAGTCGGGAGGAAGGAGACAGAGCTTGCAAAAGGAGGAGTGAGGATGGCAGAAAAGAAATAAGGGATTGTGAGAGAATTGTGGCTATTTAAGGCATTGTATGGTGTTGTATATCGAAGAATATAATTAAACATGTGTGTTTTTGGACATTTGGTGGCTGTCTGTCTTTGTTCAGGGGCTGAATGACCACAAGAGGTAAAAGTCTTTTTTTTGCTGAGATCCTGTCTGCCAAGCTAACACATTGAGTCCACTCTGCTGAGAAGCAGCCATCACTTCAAGAAGGGAACTTCAGCATTTAACACAAGAATTACCAGAGCCTACGAGAAAACTCGTAAATCCGGCCCACCTTAAATCCTTTCTCACCTCTCCATCCGTGTCTTTTGTCCTGTAAATGAGTCGATAAGCCCAAGCAGTAAGCAGCCTGGTTTCCCATCCCCCCACACACCGCTGCAGTTCAATTCGCAAAGAAGTTTCTCAGTGCTCAGTGTTTATCTTCGAGTGAAGTGCTGGAGCTTTATAGTGTAAAAAAGTACATCATCATTTGGAATACATACATTTCATGTGTGTTCCGTGTCAACAACAATCTATGTAAAAAAGTTGTTAACACAGAAATGTTTTTCTTGTTTTAGTAATAATTGACAAAATGTAGACATGAAATGTATAAGGTGTGAAGCCTAAAATACAAATATGAAATAAACACTTTCACAAAAGGTACAAGTATAACAAAACAAGTGCACTTTTATTCAGGAATTTAACCGAAGAAAAAAGAAAGCAGGTTAAGGTAGGTGGCTGATACGACAGCTTGCGTGGTGCAATGCTAAGAACTGCTGCCTTCCAATCAAGAGGTTGCAGTTTCGATATCAGCTGCTTCCCAAATTTACCATTTTGAGTAGTGAGCTGCTCTTATTGTTTATATCATACAATAAAAACATACATTTGATTTGCGTCTCTAAATTTATAGCACTTGATAAAGTTAGCGGGTTTTTTTTTCAGTTTTTATTCTCTCATTCACGTACAAACTACACACACAAGCTCACCACCCCAATCTGACGCCGTTTTCAGATAAAGACGCGGTATAACAAACAAACTTGTTTTGTTATACCCCCTCTTCATTTGAAAACTGTGTCAGATCTTGTGCGCAAACGAGACTGGGACTGGGAAAACTGTGGACGTGGATGTAAGTGGTGTGCCTGACTGAGACAGACTGTGGATGTGAATTTTTTTTTATTCAGTTTTATTCTTGAATGTTCCTGCTCACGCTAAATTAGTATGCACCTTCTGATCCATGATGTCAAAGCCGCACTGACAAAAAAAGAGAGACTTATATGACATTTGGAATAATTCATTTTATGACCTGTATTATACATTTTGGAAAATGTTGTTGCACTAATGCAACATTATATTCATTTGCATACCTTCATGCGGTTGTAGTCATTGCCACAAAGAGTGATGATTTTCTCTATTTAGTTGCAGAAGACACAGCAGAAAGTGAGCTGAGAAAGGAGCATCACAGAATACCACAAACAAAGGATCATGTAGTAAAGAAGAAGAGTGAACTCCAATGCAAGAAGAATCCTCCACTTGAACTCAGAGCAGCAACAAAGCAACAACTCCACACAACATCGGACATCATCCATAAAGTCTGGGTGTTGTAAAACTATTTATCTGTGTCAAGATAAATTAGAACTCTAAATAACCAGCAAACAGCAAGCCTATTCCATGTTATGTTTATGGTTGTCTGCTGAGTCTATCGGTGTCTTGTCTTATATATCAATATATAGAGAAAAGCCAAGCAAAATGACACCTTTTATTGGCTAACTAAAAAGATTACAATATACAAGCTTTCGAGGCAACTCAGGCCCCTTCTTCAGGCAAGATGTAATCAATATATATCAATATCAATATATATACAGTAAATATATGTAGCTGTCATATTTCTATACTCTTTATGTTTTTCAATAAATTGTATTATACTGTTTCTTAAAATGAGTGTGCCTCAGTTACCTTGATATTATTCTAAAGGCTGGAGACCCACCTCCTACAACAGTGAAAGAAAAGTAAGGTAATAAAGTACTGTAGGAGCTTTAGCAAATTATTTAATTAATTACCGACACTATTGTCTCCAGTAAGGGGTGCTTGCTCCCTGGTATTGAGTTCTTTATTGAATAAAGTAAATAAAATAGGAGCCTTACCAAATTATTTAATTAATTACCAACATTACTGCCTCTAGCAAGGGGCACTTGCTCCCTGGGATTGTGTTTTTTATTGAAATGCTTGACATATGTGAACCTGTATGCATACCCCTTCAGCATCCACAGTGGAAATAATTAGAGAAGAGAAACATGATACTAAAAGAGATATATATTTAACTTGCTTTAATGCCCTGTGCATACTATCTTCCCTGGTCCTTTATACTGAGGGTGATAAGGCTCCTGGCAGTCCCTCATAATACATATCCATGCCAAAGAGAAGCCACTGGAACAGTACAATAACCATTCAGTTCTTCAGTGGGAAATGCCGATGAATGTACGTCCAGTTCAACAGAGTGCAAGGCAGTATTTTTCTTGCAGATGGCTTCTGGCTTCTAGATGGTTCCTCTCCATTATAAATACTCACACATTTTGCATGTTCAGTGAGCTTTTTATGAAACTTGCCAGGTGTGGGTAACTAGTATTTGAGCAATGTTATATATGGACTGTGCACTTCTAAGGCACAAATAGAACCTTTCCCACTATCTATGCACTGTGCACCTGCTCTAATTACTCATGGCCTCTGTTTGAAAGTGATGAGTCTGGTCTGAGCGGATGGGTCAGGTGTACTTTAATCAACCAAAATCCCTGCCTGAAAGAGCTATCCCATGGAATTCTTTCACAGGACAAACTCTAAATAGCAGAAAGTGGCCCCTGGTCATTTATTTATCATCACCTAACAGGGCACTTCAACACTTTTAAATAGACTTCCTGAGTCATCTTCCACTTGTTTCTGTCCATCTCCCTGTCAGGTTCTTTCTATCAGCTGATATGTGTGGTTTCAGCTTTATCTATTTATCATCTGAATTACCCATTTTAATAAAATAAACTTCACAGATCACAGTGGCACACTTCCAACCTTTGGCTACAATTGCTGAAGGAAACATTGATAATTAATTACCAATTTAAATCTCTCCTCATTTCCTACAACAGGAAGTCAATAAAAAACAACAAACTTTAAAGAACCCTGGGCAGGAAAACCAGATAAAAGATATTCAATAGAGGAAATTTTCAAATCTGATGGTAACAATCTGATATTTAAGTATGACCTAAAATCAGCCCAATACCCCCTTCCCTCCACAATGCAAGTCAAGATTTATTTTGTTGTAGTAGTAGTGATATGATTAACTTCCTTAGTGTTACATTTTTCCTTACAAAAATAAGGAAAAAGCTTTGCATTTTTTGGCTTGAAAAATTACATTTTTATTAAATCTCATCTTTCTATAGTAAAATGTGCAAAACACTGAAAGTACAAAGCCAGAAATGTAGAAAGTATAATAATGACACAAATAATAATAATAATAATAATAATATGAACAGCACACTGCACATGTGCGAGTTTTGTGAGCGTCACTTTTGGGTTCACCAGAATCACTTTTGCTTCACTAACCATTTCAATTTCACTGCCTGAAGACAGATATATATCTCGTCATATGCTGATGAGAGGTGTTTTTTACGAAACGCCATTATGAGTCTAGGAGAAGACGCATGTACACTGTTGCCCAGGTAACACTCAGATCTGACACTTACACAGGACACGCCTATACCGTTGCCCGAGTAATCCTCTAGGACTGTTGGCACTTTTACAGCCAAGTAATCCTCGGGTTTTACGTGAGACGTGTCTATACCATTGCCTGAGTGACACTTGGGACTAACCCTTTTAGCACTGTTTTTACAGCCCAAGAATGACACTCAGGTCTAACGCTAAGGAGGTTAAGTGGGAGCCATGTTACAATAATGCAAGTGCAAAATGTTCCTCTGTATTATAATGTCATTAATATTTTTAGATAAAAAACAAATGTTAAAAAGTTCCACTGCTATTGTCTGACACAATACTCGATTTCATGTGTGCAGCATATGAGAGCCAGTGGAATCATAGTAATAGTTGTAAAGCAAGAACTGTTGGAAACATGCCATCTTTGGTTTGTCGCTGATCTGTAGGAAGTCAATATTGATTAAATAAACCCAAAGGAAGAAAAAGAAAGATGAATCTGTGAAACACAATGTGATCTTCTCATTACTTCAAACTAATTGAAGAGAGTGTTTAGGTGGTAGTTTGGAAGTGGGCAGCTGTGTAGATCATTACATCTAACATACAAGGATTCCAACCAAATAAGAAAAATCCAGAGAGGCAGCAACAAGACAACAACAAGCTATTCACCTTTCCCTCGGAGATGTGAGCCAGTAACATTGGTGGTTTTCTGGCACTTCTATGGGGTGCATAAATAACAATAGATTGATTTTGCCATTAACCTAAAAAAATGTTCCATCAAAGTGAGATACCATCCTTGCTCATGAAAACAAATGTAAATAACAAGCAGATAAGAAATGAGAAAACAAAAGCATGGAAGGAATATGCAGAATATATTTAGAGAGTGAAAAAGTATCAATGTGGACAACAGTAATTATATTAATGGTTCAGCAGCAGAAGCATCAAGTTCTGGAAACATGATGTAACTTTATGACTCAACTAACAGATTGTCATGAACAGGCCACAAGTGAGAAAGACCTATGAAAGACAATAAGGAAAAAAAAGATCAACAAAGAACTCCTTCTAGGTAGTATTTTAAATGTGTAACGAGTACCACTAAATACACCAGGTAAACAGCCAGTTAAAAGGGATTTACTATAAGTTTCAGTGTGTCAACAAAAGAAGAGATCAGAAAGTCAAAAGACAACTGAGAAATAGCAAAGCAGCAGCACCTGACAGTATCACAGGTAGAAGCACGTAAAGCAGACATTGAGACTTTGGTGCATATGCTGAACCCCATTTTTGAGGACATCTGGGAAGAGGAGCAGGTGCTACCTGCTGGAAAGAAAGATACTTTATCAAGATCCCAAAGAAAGGTGACCTCAGTGATAATGCAAATTATAGAGGGATCACATCACTAACCATCCTGGGGTAAAGTGTGCAATAGAATTATGCTGAATAAAATAAAAGGTCAAATTGACAATCAATCAGGCTTTCCAAAGAACAGATCTTGCACAGAATCAATATAAACCTGTGTCATTGTAGAATAGTGAATGGAGTTGAAATTTTCCTTAAATGACAATTTTCTTGACCATGTACAGAACTGGCAGTGCGGACATGGAAGCCCTCTGAAAATCTCTCTGCCGTGATGGTGTGTCAGTAAAGCTTGTCAGCATAAGGAATTCTTATGAGGGGGTTGACATGGAGAGTAATCCATTGAGGACAACTCATGGACACGTTTCAAGTGAAAACTGGAGTGAGACAAAGATGTTCACTGTCCCCTGTTTTGTTCCTAATTGTAATCAACTGGATCACGAAGATGTCTATAGCACAGAAGTGAAATGAATTCCAATGGACAACTTGGGCATAATCAGGACTTGGCAGATGATATCACACTACTTTCCCACAAACAAGACATACAAAGTGGCAATAACTTCACAATTAAGAGAAGGAAGACTAAGATCCTTTACATCAACACAACTTGTATCCATCCAGTGTGACTGGCAGGTGAGACAATGTATTCAATGAACAGGGAGACACAGATGTTAGGGCCACAAAAAGAGAAAAATAGTTGAATTAATAGACCTCCAGGAATCTCACACTAAAAACCAAGGTCAAGATCTTTAACGGCAACATGAAGTCAGTCCTACTATATAGTGCAAATATGTGGAAGACAACAAAGATGACCATCAAGTCATTCACCAACAGCTGCCTTTGATGGATTTTTCAGATATGTGGGTCTAAGACCATAAGTAATAATGACCTCTGGCAGAGGAAAAAAAAAACAGATGATGGTAGATGCTGAAATTATAGAAAAGCTTTTTGAGATGAATTAACCACACTCTTCCCAATCACCTTATAATGCTTGCTCTGGAATCCACAAGGAAACATATAGTGACAGAGGATGACCAATAAATACTTGAGGCAGACACCACCTCAAGCCAACTATAATGAAAAGCCTATGACAGGTCAGCATTGAAGTCCCATGTTGGCAGCCTGTGTTCCAGAAAGGGAAGTAGACTTAAGTATGTATAACAAAGAAACACTGGTATAGGAATGAGGAATCTTAAATCCTTTGGGGATCATTTAAATATTTAAGTGACTGCATCCACCTTTAGATGTGAGCTCCAAGGGACCATTACTAAGCACATACACACTTAAAAATAAAGGTGCCACAATGGTTCTTCAGAGCAATGCCATAGGGGAACCATTTTTGGTTCTCAAAAGACTCATCTACATGAAGGTTCCAGAAAGAAAAATTATTTTTAGATAACAGACATCATATAGTAGCTAACCATGAGTAGATGTTAACAGATTTTTGTAATACCAATAGGCTGTGATTTTAAAGGACTCTTTCGGTATACAATAACATAAGTTAAATAATAAGTTCAAGTTTTACTAATTGTTAGTGTCCTGTTAGGTAACCTACATACAATAAAGATTTCATTTTGTTTTTTCTTCTACATATTAGGAAGTGTTTCTAGGCACAAAGAATCAACTTCATATGCATAGAACCCTTCCCAGAATGAAGTGGTGCTTTGTCAAACAATAGTTCAACGTGGAACCACACAATCCATTAAAGAACCATAAAATGCCATTAAAGAACTATTATTTTTGAGAATGTAGATGTGTTATTGACAAGGAAACCCCCTTAGGAAGTGGCCTAAGGTTAATTAGCAAATACAAGCAGCCCTGTAGACCCACTGGCAACATTTCCCTTTGGAAATGTAGACTGTGACCTCTCTGCTACTGTTGCTTGGAATTCCTTTTAGTTCAAGCTATGCAGTTTATTTCTTGCAGGCAGGACTTGGCAATGGAGACTTCCCATGTTTTTTAGCTATATTTGATTTCCACAAGAAATGTCAGTGCAAAGGACATTACCCTGTAAATGGCATGATAAAATAGACAAAAGATTCTGATTGAAAATTTGCCAAATGCCTACCATTGGTGATACATAAAAGTATGCAAAAAATAATGATTAGGAAAATAAGTGCATTCCATAAGTCTTGTGCTCATGCTGCAGCAGGTGAATGAATAATTACAAACAGTGCAGAGTTCCCATAATTTCTTATAAGACACCAAGGCTGGAAGAAAATGATCATGGAGTATACCGTCTGGCGAGTGGCCCAGTAGGTGATGACAGCTGGCAACCCACATGCTGGCTGTGGCACTTAGCTGATTATAAATTGGCAGTCAAGCAACAAATGTGGTTGTCACTGGAAAGTGCATGTAGAAGAAGACAAAAACAGAATACAACCTTTGAAAGTTTCTTTTTTGGTCAATGTAGCATTATAAATTAAATATACAAACAAGAGTATTAAAACCAAATCATTTGTAATGGGGTCCTTGAGTGATAAAAATTAAGTTTCTTTACATAACGTAGGCAGCACATCAAAGAAAACCCTCCAGTAGCATGCTAACTGGACTGTGTGCCTAACTTTGTGTTCCTGGTCTTTTTTGAGCCAAGTCATACTGTCAAAGCACTGGAAAAATGAGGGGCTGCTGTCAGCACACACACACAGTATAAAAAAGAATATTGGTTAAATGCATGGACTGAACATCACAGTCCTTTTTTGATTATTAATTAAATAAAAGTTGAGCACATTTAATGACTTTGGTTTCTTATGTATGTTGTAAAATACAATACAATAGCATACACATGTAAAATTCTTTTTTTATAATGGGTTATAGTTATACTGTACAGTGTTTAATTTGTGGACAGACAGATTAAGACACAAGTCATTGAATTAGAGTGTACTGTATGTGCTGCTTTTTATTATGTTTGCTGCCGGATGTGCATGGGGGGGACGCATACTGTAACATTGCAGAGGTCAGTGCTGCTGCCTCACAGATTTAGTGGTCTTAAGTTTCTCTCTCTCTCTCTCTTACATACTAATAATTTGTGTGTCAGGTTAGCTGGTGATTGCAAAGTAAGCCTGAAGGGATGTATGCAAGTGTAGACCTCGTGGTAGCCTGAAGACCACATTTTGAATGGGTTCCTGCATTGCACCATTGTTACTAGGATAGTCTTTGGCCTAAGCAGGTTTGAGAATGTGTGTTTATTCTATTATTGGGTTTTTAGAGCTGTGCATAAAAACTGATTATACAAGTGTTTAACATTACTTTATAATTGACCTTACCTTTTTATAAGTGTGATTTTAATTACGTTTAAATTTATGGTTTATTTTATTAAGTTATGAACAACTGTGGATACCCCTAACGGGAGTAGCCGAAAGAAGAAGAAGAAGAAGATGAACAACACAAAGTAGAATACATGCTGATATACTGCATACTATTAATCTGAAACTGACATATTTAAAAAAAGACACTGTTATTTTTAAAATAAGCATCAGTAGTTATTTTTATTCCTTATACTGTATAATGTGATGTTTACATATGAATATCAGATTTAATTAAGTTGTGATTTACTATGTTGCACCTTATATAAATTACCCTCAGTGAATTACATTTGTAACCTCCATAATCATCAACTGCAAACTCCCTCATCACTTAAACCTCACATACTACATCTCCGTAAAACACACAAAGATAAACTAAGGACATAAAACTGAAAGCACTAATGTTATTATATCATTTTAGAAGGCTGTATAAAATGTAGTACTGTATGGTGAACCTTTTTAGTGTATGTTTACCTTTCTGAGTTAATGAGTACAAACATATCAAAACTACTATACTGTATATACTCAAATAATAATTTACCCTCTAATGTGAATTTGCCTTTGCGTGATAAATTCTTGTTTTTCCTAATGATAAACAAGCTCTTTTAAACAGATCTAAATAGCAGAGCACAGCCTTCATAAATGTAATTACTCACAGCTGTCAAAATAAATCCAATATTAACATAATTATGGGTACTAAAATGATAACCAGAAATTAATGCAAACATCTCAGTGTTTTAGAGATAAGTACTATATCGGTTTTGACAGGGTTTTTTTTTTTTTTTTGACTCCTTATTTATGTATGCAAAGTCATACAAAAGTAACAAACTTCTTTATGGTTTATCTTTTAAAATATGTCCAGGTAAAATATTGCATGTATTCATTTAGAATGTAAAACTAACTTTTCCAAGAACTATCAGCATATTGCTATGAACCGTAATAACTCTCTAATGTTCATTTTTAATTAAAAAAATTCAGAGTAATGTTACTAATTTATATAGGCATAACAGATAAGTGTTGGACAACACCAACATGAAATTTACTAATTGGATTAATTAAATGATATATATTTATAAAGGACAGTCTGGCGGTGCAGTGATCAATGCTGCAACCTTACAGTTTCAAGGACCTGGGTTTCAAGCCAGGCATAATCAGAGTGTGTTTGGAGTTGGCACTAATTGCATGGCTTTCTCAATTAATTTTCTTTTTCAGTTATAGGTTTAAAGATTCAGTTCAGCAAGATTGCTGAATAAAACTGATTTAAAACATCCTGACATAATCATATTGGAAAATTCTGACTGTACATAAACATAACATGTTCTAGAGCGGTAGTTCCAATACTCACTCATTGTCTATCATAGATAAGCTGTGCTGCCAGTTTTTGTCCTAAAATTATAATAAATGGCCAATTCCTGCCTTTAATTTGACATTTGTATTATTTGTACATTGTATAATTTCTCGTGTCTAAATTTGATCTGTCAGTTCAGAACTTTTCTCAGAAATTGGCTTCACCTTTCTGAGGAATACAACAAATGTCCAAGTAACAAGAATGAGTTAGTTTACCCTTACTTTACTTGTTGGGATTTTACTCCTTTTCTTTGAAAAAATATTATTAAAACTGTCCATTTTTGATGCACAGGAATGTACAAGTGAACCTCGATTAGATAGATAGATAGATAGATAGATAGATAGACAGATAGATAGATTTTACTTTGTCAGGGTGAAATTTAACTTTTTATAGAAGCTATTTAAATACATTAATACATATCTAGACAGAAAAATAAATAAATACATAAATATATATATACACACATGCACTATGGCCTGAACACACTATTAGAAGCTTCTTTTTAGGACACCACATCATTTACACTATTGTCTGTTGTCATTTTACAATGAAATGATTGGTAATTTAGAGAGAAAATCATTAACACGAAACTGTGTTGCTAAATGAAAATAAGCAAAAGAAAGAGAATAAAGAAATTCCTCTATATTTAAAATACTCTGATAACAAGACACTGGTCCATTCATTTTCTCTACGAAATATGCACATCCTAGCACCTGCAGAAGGATCACAAAAAAGTGCTACATTTCTTACAAAAATTAATGCTCTACTGCTTATGACTCTACAGAAACCGAAGCTGAAACAAGGCATCAAATTAAGAAAGTGCATTAATTAAACACAGGAAAGTGTATTTGAATTCAGAACTGTTTGGATCAAAAATGTGTAGTCACAGAGGTACTTCCAGACCAAGTATTGAAAATGTGGCTCTGTGAAGCTGTGGCTCTTTCTTTCTTTCTTTCTTTCTTTCTTTCTTTCTTTCTTTCAATGTTATGTTCAGGGTATGTAGTAAATATCACTGTTATCATTCAAAAAGAAAGCTGATTCTTAGAGTATGTTGCTACTACACAGCTAACTTAAATGTACTTTACAAAAAATGAGAATGCTTTAAAAAATCATTTTTGGGAAAGAAATGTGCCATTACACAGCTACATTAAGTTGATTCAGCTGAAAAGAAACTTGCCTGTAGACTTAACCATTTCTAATACAGCTGACAACATTTTTTGAATGGCGTAATAGCTAGGCTCTTTGATATTTAAACAAAGAAAACAAATCCCATTGGCATAGAACCGCTGATCCCATTAGGATATTGCATAGCAATATTGGGAAGTAGGCAGGTTTGCCCCATTGCAGGCTATTTTTTTAAATGAATTTTCAATGCAGTAAAGGGGCTTGAGAAGAGTGCTGTTTGTTGATCTTCTCCGGAATGTGTGCAATTTTTCAATTATTGTTCTTGGCAAACTTAGAATAAACTGAATTAAATTACAGTAAGGCACCACCCTTTACGTCACTGGTTCTCAAACTGTGGAGCGGTCCTCCCTAGGTTGCGCGAAGTAACAAAAAGGGGGGCGTGAAGACGTGAAAAAAAGAAAACAAGGGTCAAAAATATGAAAAATACATCTATTGAAACCAAGACAAATTAACCTAAACTACATTCTGATACTAGAAAAATAAATATAGAGTTAGATAAATGTTGATAAAAGTTAAGTAGGTATAATAAAATATGCATCTATGATATAACATTAGTTAAAAAAGAACAAATTGGTATTAGTGGGCTACTTTCAAAAAAACATTAGGTGGGTGCGATTAAAACTGTTATGAAAAGTCAGGTTGCAAATACTTAAAGGTTGAGAAACGCTGCTTTACGTAAAGATTTTTTGGGATGTCATCCACTTATACAGTGAAAAAGAAAGATAAAAGCGTGTACATACCAGGTACCTTCTATGAGCCAAGGATTTGTGTTTGAATTAAAGGTGTTTTACACTAGATTGTCTTGTTAATTTTGGCAAACCTATTGCACAGTCTCCTACACAACAGCATGCTTTTTTCCTTATGTGATATTAGGAGACAACACAATATGTTCATTACATTATACCTTGTAAATAGTTACTTGAAAATCCATCCATCCATTTTCCAACCCGCTGAATCTGAACACAGAGGTCTGCTGGAGCCAATCCCAGGGCACGAACCAATCCTGGGCAGGGTGCCAACCCACCACAGGACACACACAAACACACCAAGCACACACTAGGGCCAATTTAGAATCGCCAATCCACCTAACCTGCATGTCTTTGGACTGTGGGAGGAAACCCACACAGACACGGGGAGAACATGCAAACTCCACGCAGGGAGGACCTGGGAAGCGAACCCGGGTCTCCCGTTACTTGAAAATGTTGTATAATAATGACTAGGAAGCTGGTTATCAAAATGTAGATGATCTGTAAATGTAATTAGTATGAAAAAATAAAAATTCTGAAAGCAAAGGTTTGATGGGAAATTGTAACATAATGTAAGAGTACTGTATGCAGTAAACACATTTGAATTAGTTCAGTAAACTTAAATTTGGTTAAACAAAAACTCTTAAATGGATATCAACTAAAATAATCTGTGTAGCTCAGCAAGTCATGTTAAGCTATTTATTCACACTACACTCTTAAAAACAAATGTGACACAGTGGCTCTACAGAGTGATGCCATAGGGGAACTGTTTTTGGTTCCAAAATGCCCATCCACTTTAAGATTTCAGAAAGAACCTTTTATTTATTAACAGGCTCTATACAATAAATAACCTGGAATAGACTGTAACAGATTTATGAAATACCATTGGCTCATTATTTTAAAAGAGCAGTAAACCAAGATAAATCCAGATTTTCTTAATCTGTTAATGTCCTGCATAAATTAAAGATTTCTGTTTTTCAAAGCACAAACAACCAACTTTATTTGCAAAGAACCCTTCTTAGACTTAAATGGTTCTTTGTCAAGCAATGGTTCTATGAAGAACCACACAACCCAGTAAAGAACCATAAAATTCCATTAAAGAACCATTATTTTTGAAAGTTGTATGGTTAGAGTAAGTATTTTGGCTAGTGTTTACTTAATCACAAAAATCTGAGTTTGGATTGCTTAATTTAATTACATGGAATTTCGATACATAATTGAATTATGAGCTTCTATAAAATAATTTTCTTGAATGAGTTAGTTAGTTGGCAGCTCTACATTGACTCAGTGGGAGCAAATGTACAGGATGCATGTAGAGCATTGTCGGGCAACCGGTGCGCCGTGGAATTTTCTAGGAGCGCCGCGAAAACTTTTGTAAAATATTTAAAATTGCTAGTGTTTTTGAACTTTTGGTTGATTAAAAAGATAATGTTTAAAAAAAATAATTTATGTTGGAAAAACAGATAACGGAACACTTACAGAAATGAAGTCTAAGAAACGCAAAAGACTTCAAATGATCGACAAGGAAATGCGCGTCTGTCTTTCGAAAATTGATCCTCGCATCAATCTCATATGTGCTGAAAAACAATCTCAATGTTCACATTAATTAAATTTAAGATTTATCCGTTGATTCCTTTATTAATAAAATGTCTTTCAAACTTGTAAAATTAACTGTTTTTATTGGCGATTGTCCATAGATTGTGTCGTCACGACTTTATTTATGGGCAGTCCCTCAGGTGTGCCGCGAAAGAAAATTTTTGGACTTAGTGCGCTGCAACTCGAAAAAGGTTGCCTTTCACTGATGTAGAGGGATGTGCAGAGTGGGGTTCTATCCTGTTCTGATATATGAATTGCATCCGTTGGTCTTAGGATAGCCTCTGGCTAACCAAGATCAACTGAAGCTAAAAGTGGACATAAAAAACAGAAGGTAGAGTCTGACTGGCAAGCGCGTTGGTGAAGTGATTAGATCTGCTACTTCACAGAACCAAGTCCTATCCTCAGTATTTGTATATCTGTGCTCTTCCTATATTTCCAGGTTTCCTACTTTATACTTGGAGATGCTAGGATAGGTTTTGACCATGTGAGACCAAGTACAGGAATAAAACATTCTGGAAAATGTGCATTTTTTACACTTGGCATGGATGGCAGTATACATACAGATGATAGATTTCTAAATTTATCATAAACAACTGTGAGATTTGGGAAGGCTGTTGGAGTTCAGGGTCATTAATGAAATCCAAGATTCAGGTGTTCTATTGGAGAAATGTTTCTCTTTTTAAATTCTAGTACACTTAGAATGTATGGTACATTTATAATTCATATTTTTTAATTAAATACTTTTCTCTAATGCTATGTATTTACCTAAGTTACATTATACATTCATAAACCTAGATCACGTAACATTTATGTTTATATAAGGATTAGTTCAGAAAAACTGTAGATGTATATTTATGCTTCTAAATCTATTATATCACCTAAAATTAACGTGACAGTATATGAAACATATTAGTGTAGGGGTTCCCGCCAAGACTGTGGTTTTCTTTAGGCCACATCTGAGAGTAAGCTTACTTACTGTCCAATGTAGCCACTGTAAATTTTCACTGTATAAGTGACTGATTGTCTGTGTGTGTAACTGTACACTGTAATGGAGTGCCGTTCAGTCCGGAATTAATACATACAATAATGGATGAGGCCTAAACAGACCAGAGTCCTGAGTGGATGAATGGAGGAAAGCCACTCTGAATTTCTGAATAAACCCTTCAGGGCTTTTCAAAAAGAAGCTGTTACACAGTTTCTACTATACCTTTAGAATGCTGGGCTAATATTAATTAAACTTATCACATTTAACAATAACACATTTAATTTGAACAAAAAGGTAATTTACTGTAAAATTTACAGTTACAAAAATGCAATTTACATGTGTATTGTAATGAAATTGAGGTATTTAAGTTTTCATTTCTTTCCAGAAAATAAGGCAGTGAATATATGGCTTGAAATAAAAATGCTGTTTTGATTTTATTAATAAAAAAAGACAATAACCTAAAAGTCCTTTGAGTTTCTATAGTGAGCACCTGTCCTGGTAGAACAGCAGCATTACATTTTGATTTATCATTTTTACTCTGATGCTAGTATATTGTGAATATTTATGTGACTACACACTCCCATATTACCTTTACTACATAATAAAACAATGTAATATCTCACACACAAACATACAAAACAAATTAAATGTCACCTCATTGGTTTTACTTGACAGTTAACATGTTTGAGTGAAGCAGTGGGTTTTAATTTCTCACAATGTTGTCAGTGACAGGGCAGAGAAGATTGAGGGCTATGCTTTGGGTCTATATAGCATATTACTAGAAAAATCTTATCAATCAAATGTCACTGGTGCCCAACTGAAGCAAAACAAACCTCCATCTTAAAAAACAAAGTATAAAAAGATCACACACCTCCCAGGGTCTTCCAGCATGATCCGAATACTGAAGTGTGCCAACTAAACTTGGCTACTGAGACTCACTGCAGATGGGACTCCAATAATAAATCATTTCAAAAACTTTATGACATGAATGGAGATGTAATATTTACAATATGTTATGGTGATTTATATAGCGTGTTGTTACAGGATGTCTTACAGAATAAAACAAAGAAGTCTCCACTATAAAGACTGAGCTACTGAGTTCAATGCCATGAAAAACTTTCTTAACTGTGTGGCAAATATTCACTTAGGAGAAAAGAACCTTTCAGTATGTGCTTTCACTCAGCCAAACTTTAAAAAACAGATAAAGTCGAATGTTACACTTTTCACCATCAAAGTGTTAAATACTAAAGATTTTGCCTAAAAAGCCTTTCACAACACCCAAAAGCACCCTGAACTGAAGCAGGTTTAACAATTTTATGTGATACCCCTGAGAACAAAACAAATTCAGGTCACCACTCAACATAAGCAAATAAAAGTTGATTCGTAGGTAAGAATCAATTGTATTCAATTAAAATTCGATGTCCTAAGAGGCTAACAAGTATACTGAGAAAAGGAGACAGCACAACGAAACCTAAAACAGCATGTGTAACTCAGGTTTAATATTGCAGAAAAATGACTTCCAAATAATTGGCCTTGCAATCATATTAATGTCTACAAAGGTTACAATAAAGGGACAGTAACTGCAACAAAGTATTTAAAAATGTTCATCTACTTTTTTAATATAAAAGTTGTCAAGCTTGCAGCTTCTTGACACATGTTGCCTTTAGTGCAGATTTTACTTTGTTAGAAGGCAAATAAGAGGCAAGTGCATAAATATTTATAAAATGAAGAGAAATGAAATACTATAAAATGTTACAACCAATACTCATGAACTTGATAAACGTTTCATTCACATTCTGTTCTGTCAAATAAGAATCTTCCAGGTTCCAAGCATCCAATCAAATGTTAATATAAAAAGGACATAAATGGAACATTTCAAAATCCATAATCAAACAAATCTAATACAGAAATATCAGCAGTAATTATTTCCTTTATTTTAAGATTTACACTATTTTACATGTGTGTAAACAATATATAATATGTCATTTCTTTTATATTTTTACATATTCTGGAAGGGCACTATACTGTTAAACCGCTGATATACACACACAATATCATGCATGTGTTTGTGTTCAAGCATTTCCTGCAAAAACTTAGCACATTGAAAGCGTATTGCCATGCTTTTCATTATTTAACAAAATTAATTTTGGAGCAAAATCGTAAAGGACAGGAACTCAAACTGGATAAACAGTCATAAAATCCAATTTTTGTCACCCCCACCCCACGTTTTCGTTTATAGAACAATCAATGATTGTTGATACGCAGGCAAACTGTGATCCGCATTTTAATCTTAATTCATGTAATAGAGTTTACATTTTAATTTTATATTGGAAACGATTTCCAGTCGCGCTTCCTATTCCCTCGCTTTGGCTTAATCAATTGTTGCCCTACTTCTCTCAGCTTTTGTGTGAAATCTCTAGAATAAATTACCATATTGGTGCTAATAATCGGGTCACAGCTGTATGTGCATACTGACAAACACAAATCAAGTTTAAACTTCGTGAGTGTTAGCTTTATATTGAAGCTCTGGATGTGTCATGTTCAACAAAAGGAACAGCTCAAAGTTGTATTAAAATATCGGTTGCCTTTTAAATGTGTTGTGTTAATAGTCCTCTTTTAAAAGAATAAAAGCAAAGCTGTTGAGGACATTGGTAGATTTCCCAGCGGTTTAACACAGGTTATGTTATGCCCACGGAGATGAAACTCTAAAAATCCCTTTGGTAATAAGACTGCAGTCCATTTCTCTGCTTGTTTTCCTGCTACGACTAACTACTTAGCAATTGGTACACCTCTGAGTAATTGCGTGTCACTTCCTGCGGCATGTTTCATTTGAAGACAAGACACAAAGCACTGTTTCGTCATGGGATGGTTTATTTAATCAGAACAACTGAAGAACCCAAGTGGTTAACTGAAGCACAGGGTTAACTTAACAAAACCGTAGACCCACGAAAATTCTTACATTTTAGAAATCCACACACACACGCACACACAAAATGATACACCTGCGTGGAGATAAACTGGAAATGCAGGGCGGTATACCTCGATGTGTCCATATGCATGCTCCAACTGAATTTCAGCAACTCCCATGGTGTGATGTGCTCTGCGATGTCCTGGCGCCCCGTCCAGGGTTGGTTCTTGCCTTGTGCACGCTATACGTGGAAGGACTCGGACTCGCCACGATTCTAAAACTGATTTAGCTTGATAGGATGTTATCTTGTTATTTTTCGTTTTACCGCAGCAAGGTTTTGAAGTCTAAAACTTCCATTGCAGGTCAGTCTGGATTAAAGTAAATTCATCAGGTGAAAATGAATTAAACGTAAGAGAAAACGCAGCCTTAAAAAAAGAGAGATGCAGCCTTAAAAAAATAGAAAATAAAATTTCATTCCGTCGCTTAAATATAAAATGTCACATCTAAATGCAAGCAACATTAATACATGATTGTATTAGAGGTGTTCAGGAAGAGTGACAAGTATAAGTTCGTTCGTCTGTGTTATGCTTCACTTGCTATTGTCTGCAAAACTTACATTTAATAATTTTCTTAAAAGCACTTTGGAAATCTTTGTTGAAATAGGCGTAGATGATAGGGTTCAACAGTGAGTTTGAATAACCAAGCCAGTTGATCACCGCGCTGAGCCAGACTGGCATGTAGCATCTTTCCTCACAAAACGGCAATACCAGCGCCACGATAAAGAAAGGCAGCCAACAGAATATGAAGGTCCCCATTATAATGCCCAAAGTCTTAACTGTTTTGCGCTCTCTCGCTAGAGCCATTTTCCTTTTAGACTCGATATTCTTCTCATTCTTGTTATCAAAGCAAGGAGCAGTCGGTGTGTTGGGCAAATGCAGGTGATTCTTGGAGTTATTGTGATGAACTTCAATAATTTCCAGCGCAGCCCCGTCTTCCCCGTGTCTAATCGCCCCGTTGGCACAAGAGCTTGGTTTAGGTTCCACACTTCGCTTCCAGTTTTTGGCTGCCTCACCGTTATGCTTTTTATGAAACGGCACCGGAGAAACGGATAAGCATGTGTCTGCCACCTTCTTTTTCTCCGTCTTTTTTACGGTTTTGCGAATACGAAATCTGGCTGCTTTAAATATTCTCCCGTAGAGGACCAGCATTAGTATCAAGGGGATATAAAAAGCCCCGAATGTGGAATAGATTGTATAGCCATGATCTTTGCTAATTGTGCAAGCATCAGGGTCAGCTCTGTCCTCCGGGGTTCTCCAGCCCAACATCGGAGGAATTGATATTAAAAAGCCTACGAGCCAAGTCAGGCTAATTAAAACTGCCGCTCGCCGCGGAGTCCTTTTGTTTACATAGTCTATAGGGTCCGTGATTGCCCAGTACCTGTCCAAAGCGATCGCGCACAAGTGAAGAATAGATGATGTGCAGCACAACACGTCTAACGAATTGAAAATATCACACGTTACCTGTCCAAGTGTCCACTTGTTCAAGACTTGATAAAGAGCCGCCATGGGGAGAACCAGAACTGACACCATTAAGTCCGTGACAGCTAGGGACCCTATCAAATAGTTGGCAACATTCTGAAGAGACCTTTCCAGTGCTATAGACGCGATTACGCAGGCATTGCCTACAATCGAACAAAGTATTAGAACTCCCAAAAACAAAGAAGTGACGATCTGATAACTTAGTACCAAGTCTTCTTGTGCAGTCTTGTTTCCCTTTTCCTGGGGACTTTCCGAATAGGTAGTGTTGCTTGTATTTTCCATTTCGCGAAAACAAAAAAATGTAATCTCTGACGAGGAGAGTAAAACTCAGTCTTGTTGGATTATAAAGGTCCTTTGCACCAGTCCATCATAAAAGGGAACCATGATGCCGAACAAACGGGAACAGTACTTTACTTGTTCTGTGGATCATAAACGTCTGCTGACGACGTGAATTAATATATACCAGCCCTGGAAAGTACGTCAGATGGCCAAGAGGTCGCAACGGAGTGCTTTTGCATCTCTCTCTTTTGCTTCATCTCTCTCTCTCTCTCTCTCTCTCTCAATTTCTCCCCCGTCTCTCTCACTCACTCTCTTACACAAACGCTCTCATTCTTTCTCAAGCTCGTCTCTGCTCTCTTCGCTTGTAAGCATTTCTAAGGCTTTGATTTTAAATGTTTGAAAGGTATTTCGCTTTTAGCACCTCTTTCGTAATAAGCACTGAAGAGATGCTGCTAATTCAGCATTGTTTTTTATTTTTATTTTAATGTCAATCTTCTGAAGATATTACTCATTTTTAAAGGGCTCGTGAAATCTCAACATTTAGCATGTGTTTATTTCTCCTTTGCGAATGTTATATAAGTTATCTTCTTTTTGTAATGTGTTGCTTTTTGAATTACAGTTATTATATATATATATGTGTGTGTGTGTGTGTGTGCGCGTGCGTGCGTGTGTGTGTGTGTGTATAGACTCATTTCATTACAGGCGCTGGAGGAACTGGAGACTACATACTGCAGCTCCTGGCTGAAGGCAGGAACTAATCCTCGAATGGAAGCTGGTCTAGCGCAAGGCTCCATAATGCAAACAGCCGATAGGAAACGGGATAACCATGAGAAAGCGAACGAGCGTACTATAAAGCATATGAATATTCTTGGAGTTCAACCTTAATCTTCTGAGGCAATTGGTAGCGTTGTTAAACAATTGGCCATTGTGCCCCTCAAAAAAACGTATTTCTGTTCTTATGTACAAATTAGTATGTGTTCATTGTATTTGAAATAGGCACGAGGACGTTAGTTAAAATGTCAAGTCAAGGAATAGTATCTTAAGATATTGCTGATGTCCGATCATTAAAGAATCGCATTTATTTTGTATTATAATCTATGTTTCAAAATGAAATCAGAAAAACCCAAATCAAATATGACAACATTATATGATAAACAGGGTCTGTCTTCATAATCCAAACATTCCTAAAGTCTACCTGATTGCCCAAAGAAAGTATCGCTCCATCTCAGTGGACCTTTCAGAACTATGGACAGCTGCACACTGGAAGGCTATTTGCTGCCACCTACAGGTCGCTAACACTGCTTTGCTGGTTTGGAGCCTGCCTGTGTATTTTATTCCAGTTGCTAACAAAATAACGTCTTTTACTTGCTTTCGGCAAATCAGACAAGACTCAGTTAATACGATATTGTACATATGTAAAATATTTAGATTTTTTCACACCTTACAATAAGTACAGCAAATGTACAATGAGCTGTGTAAAATGTATTCAACATCTGAATGTACAAGATAGATAGATAGATAGATAGATAGATAGATAGATAGATAGATAGATAGATAGATGCACTCTGTAGTCTGAACACACACACCAAAATGACTAAAAAGAAAGAAAGACCTCTGGATTCCCAGTCTCACTGATAGTCAGGTATTATGGATGTTAATTGCTGTTGGTAAAAATATACAGAAGAATTACATTTAATCCTTCATTTTTCTCAGTTATTTCTACTGTTATATAATATAACATTATGTTATAGAAATAGTTATTTCTACTATTAAATATGCAGAAAAATTATATTTAATCTTTAATTTTTCTCAGTTATTTCTACTGTTATATAATATAACATTATTTTATGAAAATAGTTATTTCTACTATTAAATATACAGAAGAATTACATTTATTCCTTCATTTTTCTCAGTTATTTCTACTGTTATATAAAATAACATTATTTTATAGAAATAGTTATTTCTACTATTATGTATAAAATTGTTTTATGCTAATCAAGTTAGTGAACAATATTGAAGCCACTCTAAATAAATATTAATCTCCATTTAAACTATTTACTGTGTGTGTCAGTTTAAGTGGAGGCATGAAAACTATAGACAGTGATCAAAAGTAATTTTATTAAATTAATGGTTTACCATTATATGAGACATCTGAGACTTGGGACACAAAAAATTGTAGCACTAATATAACAACATAAGCAAGTATATTCTTGTCTCAGTTTAAATTATCCATTTAATCAGGATGACAGCCCATCTTAGGGCACATACTGTAAATACTAAACAGTAATAAGCTGAGACAAAGTGCACATGAACAAAGGAAGAGGTGTTAAAAATCCATGCTGGAAGTCAAACTCAGATACCCTGAAGGTGAGAGGCAATAGTGCTAATGTCTGCACCACCTTGGTAAACAGTTTAGATTTTTCCAGACATGCATTTTCAGTACCCCCATTTTTCATTTTCCAACAAATTTGTCATTTTAGAGCAGCCAATCAATATAACCTACATATTATGAATGTAGAATATTGAAATTAAAGAGTCAAAATTCTCCATAACAGTCACTAGCAGACTTAAGAAATGATTTTCAGCTTACTCATCTGTCCTTTCCATTACTGTAATCAGATTTAAACTTTCTCATGCATGATTTCAGATCTCAAATTACTGTTTGCACTTTCTGGACTATTGCTCTTATCCAGCTGAGATTTACATCTGTCATCAGTTTGGTAAAAGTTAATAGACACACTGCTTGTATCTCTGGCTTAATGCCCACCCACCTGGTGCTTGGGCATGTCTTCTCACCCCCTACCTTTTCAGTAATGGTTATAGGCATATGTGGAGGCAAAATAACATGATGGTAAATCAAAATATTTCTTTGGCCTGTTATAACCTTTACTAGAGGTTTTTATATATTTCTGATAATAAGCCACATCTAGTAGATAGCAGAGCCGAGCTTTTTCATAATAAAACTTCTGAACTAAGAGGCTATTTAAGGCTATTTACCTTAAATAGCAAAGTGTTTATTAATTTATTAACGAATAGATTTGAAATTTTCTGTTAATTTTAATACTTATTTTTAAAACATTAAATGACATTTACCTCACTTTGCATCTTTTTATTCAAATTCAGGATTATTTGTTAGTGTTTTACACTTGCACGCATGGATAACACATACATAAATACTAAAAGGAAGGGGAATTTGAAGCTCACTGTTCAGAAAAGCCATATTGGCAAGATAATTTTAGAGACAAAATACATTTTTAAATCAGTAAATCTGTACCTATTAAATACAAAACTTTTGTTCATAGAAATGTTCAAAATGTATACCAGTATATTTAGAAACCATGACGTATGTTTGCATGACCTTTAACTGTGGATTTAATAATTCTAAAACCTCTGAGTTAAAAAAAACAAACATACACACACACCATTGTGAAATATCCCCTCCATCCCCTCCAGAAGAAGCTCTTTTGGAGAAATTTTAGCAAAAGGCTTATTCCACCACAGTGTGCTAAACAATGCCCCTAGGGGTCTGTTTCCCACTGCTATCAGGCAATTCAATGCTTCCACTTGATGTACCTGTTAAGTTTAATTTTATTTATTTACTTGGGGGCTTTGCCCCCTGCTCACTTCACTCTCCAGTCCACCCGGCCTGCACAACACGTCAGCTACTTCACGTCTCTGCCGCTCGCGTATGTGGATTTCACTTTCACCAAACAACAAATATTTTAATTCTTGCAGATAAGCCTCTTCATTGGGAGGAAACACAACTTTTCCCTGATGGCAACACAAATTAGACGATCTACAAGTCTCCGACTTAAAGTTTAAATCTGAAAGATATATTCAATCTCTTTTCACTGTTCCATTCTTTTACCGAGTAATAATTTCTGTTTGTTAGCGCTAATGCGATCTTTATTATCAGTTTTTTGAGATTTTAGAATTTTAGTACTTTCATTATCTCTAACCTGCTCTGCATGTGTATTGCGCCAGCGTTTTTGAATTCTTCACGATGTTCTACTCTTTGTTTTTTATTTCCGGCCCAGGGTGTGGTTAAATCTCTTGGCACAAAGTCTCATCTTGCGGGACGTGAAAGTATCTCTCTGAAAAAGTCACATCTTGTCTCAGGCTAAAAAGTCTCATCCCATCCCAGGATCTTTTTATTATAATAGAGAGATGTACTTCTCGATTGATTGACAGTATTATTTCTCCTACAAATCTGAACCCTTGTCTTTTCCTCTGTTGTATGCATCTAAATTTCCCCATGGGATTAATAAAGTTTATTTAATTGATCTAATCTAATCTAATTTAATCTGTAAAAATAATCATTCTTTCAAATAAGTACAGTAATTGATAATGTGTTCAAAAGATTTGCGAGAGACTATCAGAAATCTTAGTTAAATAATACAGAATTATCTTTGAATGTATATGCTGCACATTGTAAAGACAAACACAAACCTGTCATATGATTGAAGGAGACCTTCAATTACAGAAGGAACTGTCCTGAAAACACCAGTGTAAAAAAACCTGCAGCCACTGTCCTTGATCTAGACCTTTATAGTGCCATCAATTGTTAATTATATTTGTGATGTGCTGTGTGAAATCATGCCATATTTAATTAATCTTAATTCCTCTTTTTAAATGCAAATATACAACATCAATTATCATCATCATAACTGTAATACTGTATGAGCAAAAGTGTCAATTCTGCCATCATATAATAAAATGGTGCTTTTCAATAAGTGACAGCTTTTTTGTTAGTAGGCTTCTAGTGGCAGGAGGGAAAGAGAGGGAGAGGGAGAGACAGTCCAATCATGTGGATCAAAGGAGTTGTGCACAATAAATGAAGCACTCAGTCCAGAATGAGATAAAACATTTGTTGACACTGAACAGCTGCCCATCAGAATTTTGCTTTCTTGTACTCTTTTTTTACATCCCCAGGTTTTCTCTTGCTTCTTTTTATTTAGCTGTAAAAACAAATCACCAGCAGACCCCTTGAAGAAATGGTGTTAGTATAAAGGGGTCTTTCAGGAACTGTCACACAGATGTGTTCATAGTTGCAAGGCCTTAACAGGATTAGATAAAGTGCAGGAAATGTGATGTACTGGTGGAGGTTTACATCTAATAATTCAAATCATAAAGGTGAATAAAATGCATATATTTTGTCAGCATTTTTAAGGATTATATGAATATTTCACTTTGTGAATTATTTTATAATCATATTCAAATATTGCTCAAGCTTTATTTTATTAATTGGTTTATGTCTATTCGACCAGTTTCCATTGTATAAACTTTTCAAACAAATCTCATCAAGCTTAGTCTAAATGTTACCAATATTTGTGTTTATTCCACAGCACAAAGTAAATATCTTTAAGCTTTTTTTTATCCTAGAACATCATTTCAAGTACCATTCTCCATTTCCTTCGATAGCATTTACTGTTATTGCATTTTTCTTTCATCATCCTCTAGCTACACCTTTGCAGCTGGTCCTTGGTAGATAAAGAGTGCAATATTGTGCTGGCTCTGTGATTAAGGTCACCACCTCTTCTACTTCAGAAGAATATTTAAGTGGTTGTAACTAGAAATTTCTTCGGGACATTGTTGTTTGAATGAATGCATCAGATCATCAATGTATGTATTTTCAAAGCGGACTGTTCAGATTGTAGAGGAGCTGCAGTCGATTCTAAAAGAATTACATGTTGTAGGTGAAAGACATTTGTACACTCACACTAGAATGCCAGCTTTTAACAGTAGCACATTTATAATGCTGTGAGCTGCCGACTGGACATATTCAATTTACATCATAAAAAATAAAACATATAAGAGGCTTTAAAATTCGCCTAAGACATTCACTGCTTATTTTTTTCCTCCCAGTATACATTTGTATACCTCATCCAGTTTTTAACTCACTTAACGATACACACTTATAAAATGTTTTATGAGCACTAAAAGGTAAGGTTAATCAGGTTTTCTTTTAACTGTAAGATAGTATTGCTTACAAAATGATGCCATTATGTTACACGAAAGCTTTCTCCTTTACTTTTTAAGGGTCTAGGGCTGTCGGCTAAAGGAAAAGAAAAAAGATTTACCGGCAAGTAATGGGAATGCCAATGCTATCATTTGGTATTAAGCATGGTGTGAAAGGTGACCATACAGATGGTCTGACTGCCACATTTGGAGAAAATGCCACGGTTTAACCCTTATCCTTCCACCAGTGTATGTGTTTGTTAATTCAGACTTGATTATGCAGCAGAGCAGAGTGTTCATTTCTGTGTTCACAAGAGCTAAGACAGATGGCATCATTTACATGTTTACCCCATTTGACAAGGACATGTGATGATCTGTTTTAATTTTTTGTCAACTGAGTGGAGAAACTGAACACTAGTAAAATCAGAAATAAAAACGGTTCAGCTTTCATATTGCTGTACAGAAATGTATAACTTTATGTTTAAAAATAAGGTATTTATACTTCTTCAGTATAGCTGTTAGTATTATACATGACTGCATCACAGTTGGGTTCCAAATAATAAATCTTATTGCTTTGATTATCATTGTCACTATCTGTATTACACTCAGACTCACTGGAGCATATCATTTACTATACTATTTTCTAAAGACCCGCAAAGCAGTCACACATATCAGCTAAGTAAGTCAGCACACACTGGAGACAGATGAAAACACATCAGTCATAATTGATTGTTCTGAAAAATGTAATTCATTTACCATAGCATATAAACAATACACTCAGCCATGCAGGCACGAAAGCAAAGAAATTATACTTTTATAAAAGGGGACGAGTGGGAGTAAAACTCACTACTATATGCTAATAAGACACTTGCTGACAAAACAAGTAACTGAAAGTAAATATATTATGACTGAGTATAAGTGAGTCATGACTAAAAAAAGTGCCATAAAGAGTAGAAGGTAGCATTTTAAATCAAATAGATAGATACAACAACAACAACATTTATTTATATAGCACATTTTCATACAACAATGTAGCTCAAAGTGCTTTACAAGATGAAAAAGAGAAAGTTACAAGAAAAGAAAAACAATTAAGATTAGGCAATAATATTTAAGAATAAGTAACAGCAAAACAAGGTCAGGTCAGATGGTTGGGAGGACATAAAAAAAACAAAAAAAAAATCCAGTTGGGCTGGAGAAAAAAAAAATCAGCAGGGGTTCCAGGGTTAACCTATAAACCGCCACAACCGGCTAAAGTCGCTTCCCAGTGCAATTTGCCAGCATGCCGGAGCTGATCAGTCAGTGCTGTACATTCGTTTGGATTAAATGGATTAAAAGCCAGAAGTCTACATGACCTTCATCATCAAGTCCTTCCAAGAGAACCCTAAATACAAAGAGGACTGTTTTCATTTATGTTAGATAGAATGCCAAGAGGGGGCTGGGTGGTCTCTTGGCCTGGAACCCCTACAGATTTTATTTTTTCTGTCCAGCCATCTGGAGTTTTTTTTTGTTTTATCTGTCCTCCCTGGCCATTGGACCCTACTCTTATTCTATGTTAATTAGTGTTGTCTTATTTTAATTCTTACTTTGTCTTTTATTTCTCTTTTCTTCATCATGTAAAGCACTTTGAGATACATTATTTGTATGAAAATGTGCTATATAAATAAATGTTGTTGTTGTTGTTGTTTATCAGCCAGCTAATGTTGCTGCCCCCTAGCGAATCAACATCATCGTCCCTGGGATTCAACTGCTGCACTAGACTAACCTGCAAGCATCAGCATTGGCCTCTGTGTGCTTGCGTGCAGCCAGTTTAAGCACAGTTGGCTCGGTGATTTACTGAATTTCATTAATGATGTCAGTTGCACCTTGAACATATAATAATAGATTGTTGTAGAAGTTTTTTTTATAGTTTTTACAGTTCATTGGCAGTGTGTAAAATGATTAGTGTTGCAGTAATTGTGATGCTCTTTGCATGAAAAAAATATGTGTTCCATTAAAATTTCACTTTTTCTTGGTGAATTGTGACGTTTCCTTAAAAAGTGCAACAAAAAAGTACAGTGGAACCACGGGTCAGAAACGTCTCTGAACACATACAAATCGGGTTACGACCGAAAAGTTTGCCAAACTTTTGCATCTGTTCATGACCACACACTCGGGTGGCGAACAAGCCAGTTTCCCTTCCGGTTCGTATGCGCCGATGATTTCCGCATGGGTTCAGTCTCTCCCTGTACTGTACATTGTTCTTGGTGCATCATGCAAAGAGACTCTCCCTCAAAATTGTAACCTCCTCTCAACCCAGCTTGCTCCTGTGGTATAGCAGGTCAACAGCTCCCGTCAAAAAAAGGCCAGTTTTAATAAATAATCACCGTACTCGCGGTTTAACGAGGGGGCATGGTGGTGTGTGGCAGAAGCAGTTCCTGAGGAGTTCGTGATGTGGGCGTTTCTCACCTAAGTGCGCAGGTGAGAAGCGGTTCGCATCCATAATTGTTCCCAGGAGCTACTGATTGCCATGACTACCACGTCCTCTTCATAAATAGAAGCGCAAGTCAGCTAAAGAGAAAAAGAAGAGAACAGGAAAGAACGCGAGGTTGCAGGAGAAGGCAGGAAGCAGGAGGAGAAAGCCGGTGCAGGAGAGAGAGAAAGAGAGAGAGCGAACGAGCGAGCGAGAGAGAGAGAAAGAGAGAGCGAGTGAGCACGAGAGAAAGAGAGAGTGAGCGAGCGCAGGCTTGCGTGCAGCTGAGCAGGGAGCCTGGGTGTTTGTCTCAGTGTTATTCAATATTTTTACATTTAGTTTACTATTACACTGTGCATTCTATGGTATAATTAACTATTTTTGTGCTTAAAAATCTTTAAAGAAAATATCGCTATATATAATCTTCATTTGGATCTTGATCTTTGTTTGTCCGCGAATGAATTAGAAGAAGCACTAGATAGCAGTAGAGAGACAGCTAAAACATAGGCATTGCATTAAGAATCTCCTCCAGGCTTATACTACTGAAGACTGTAGTACGCCAGTCACACCTCAAAACACAGACATTCAAACTAAACAAACTGTTGTGCTTTAAATTAACTAAAGAGATCTTCATTTAGATCTTGATCTTTGTTTGTCCGCGAATTCCACGCATGCGTAGACCACCTTCCAGTTTAGTACATTGTTGTTACTCATGAATGTCAACAATGTGCCGGAATAACGAAAGGGGTGGTGGACAGTGTTACGCTGGTTAGCTCCTGAGGCCTGGTTAGAGAATGAGATTGCCGAAGATAAAAGGTACGTGCCTACGTAACATATCATTGAAAGAAAGACAGTGGGTAAAATGAATGACAACGTAACAGCACATTCCGGAAATTATTATTGTTACGTTGTACCGGCGAGTGCTGCGCATCTCACAGTTGTACCGTGGCTTGCTCACATGTCAGTGAAGTGATCCCTATTTATGCTTTAAAGAGCCTGGATACCTATGTGTCCCCCTTTTATAACCATTGCTCCATGTATATTGCCTTACTCTTTGGATTGCCACAAAGCAACCTGCGAGATTGGAGAAAGGTTGAGAAGGGATCAAGAGAGGAAACAACAGCGTCGTGAAAACGAGATGGACTGTGAACAGACAGAAGCAGAAATGCTCCTACGCCACCACATAATTACGATTCAGACAGTGATTCCGAGTAGGCCGTTCCTATCAAATCAATATCCAAGGGTTTTCTTTTGTAATTTTGTTTCCCTTATAAAAAATATATAAAAATATATTCCCTTATAATGCTGTGCGACGAAGGGCCCAGTTCACGACTGTCAGCCGCGTTTAAACAGGGAGCCCTTCACAGACAACTTTAACACAAGCAACGTAGTTGGGCACACATGGCTAGTATTTACATACAGTGTGTACAGTTTGGAACGGATTAATTGTATTTACATACAATCCTATGGGGGAAATTACTTTGGGTTACGACCAGAGTTTTGGAATGAATTACAGTTGTGACCCGAGGTTCCACTGTATATGGCGTATGGGGGTTCATTAATCCTCCCAAGTATGTGTCAGTTTAAGGGTTAAAAGACCGCCTAGACCCCACGGGGTATTCTACCTAACATAAATATTCCTAAATCAGTCCTCTTGGTTTTCATAGTTCACATGATAGGATTTGATGAAGTTGGTCTCAGGAACAACTGAGATACTCACCTTTATTCCATCATCTCAGGGGGCTGCATGTTGGTTTCATCAGGTGGTGGTGGCAAAGATCACCACCAGAGAAGACTTGGAAATGACAGCAGAGAATAGTGGGGTTTAGTACAGATTGAGGATCTCTGAAGAATATGATAATTCTGTGCCATCATAGTCTATTAGGAATACAACTAAAATATAGCTACAAAAAGTTTAATTAAAACAATGTGCTTTTAGCAGTGTTTTAAAATGTTCCACAGTATTAGCCTGGAAAATTTCTGTAGGTAAATTATTCTAGATTTTAGGTGCATAACAGCAAAAGTTCGCCTCACCACTTCTTTTAAGCTTGGCTCTTGGAATTATAAGCAGACCTCCTTTTGAAGAGCTAAGGTTATGATTGATAGATAGATAGATAGATAGATAGATAGATAGATAGATAGATAGATAGATAGATAGATAGATAGATAGATTACTCTTTATTTATCCCCAAGGGGAAAGTCAAATTTTACAGAAGCTCCAAATAATAAATACAATAACTACTATAAAAACAAGCAACAACTTCCCCCAATCACACATAAAAATATCTGTCTTAGATTAGAAAGAGCTACTACTGTCAATACAGGCTTGTAGGTGGCAGTAACATGAGGTCAGACCTGCTCTGACTGTGCCACAGATTTATATTTAAAGGCATTAATATTTGGATAGCACAGTGTCCCTGAAATGAACAAGCGTAATAGGCTTTGACTCCTTCTTTAAGTCACCAGCATTAAGAATGATTCATCAAAAATATATTGGTACAGAGTGAATGATTTCTGTTACTGAGTCAGCCAGGATGATTTAACTTACGTTCTCGGTCAGTGACATGGATAAATTCAGTCCACAAGTCAATGCTGGGATCACACATTTAGTTTTAATTATATACTGTGCTGCCTTTTTTTAATTACTGCACATTCAAAAAAAATCTCTAGTCCTCCTCCTTCTTTTTTCACTCAGTTTGATGAAACCCGTCCAGCATTAAAATATCATCTGAAATAAGACATGTAAGCTGTTTTTCTAAAGTACCCAAATATCATAGTAGCTGAACTTGTTGTAACTCACTATGAGATATAACAGTTCAAACAACTTATATTAAAACAACAGAAAATTTTTCATTATATGAAGTCAGCCCAGGTATGAATCCTTTCCACCTTACTTTAGACCTTTTCCATTTCCAGACAAGCTTTTAACTGTTATCTTTGCCAATGACATTCACTCTTTTTGTTTTTGGAAAAGCAGGGCATAATGGGGCAATTTAGGCAGTAGTGATGGCGGTGCTACCAAGTAAATACAGGAACATTTAATATATCACACCTTACATTTTTTTAGAGTCTTTTGTATTTTCTGATGTTATAGGTATTGGCAACCATCAAATCTTTTACGCTCACCATGTGCCATTTATAAACTTCGCAGCTTGTCTGAGAGGCAGTTGAGGTAGGCCAATGCATGGGTCTGTGTTGACAGCACTCAACAGTCTTCAGTTTAGCTTAAAAATTAATTCAAAAATATATGGTAAGAGGCCAGAGGTCAAATCTTAATATTACTAATTAATGACATCAATTAATTACATTAAAACCATTAATAATTCTAAATACATTTTAAAATGAGAAAAAGAGCCTCAGTAAAGGCTGCCACATGGCATGGTGCCCAGAAGATGATGATGCCAAAGTTTGAAGTACAACATTTTTATTAGCTCAGTTAGGAATACTGTTTGCATTTGAGATGATTATACAGTCTGTTCTTGCATTGCTGCTCCCTTACGAAATAGCCATTTTTACTGTTTTCAGATTTCAAGCTTTTAGATTAGTTTTACGGTAACTTCTTGCTTGGATTTTTGGGATTTTGTCTCAGATGGGTTTAGTGCCTTCTCATGCTAGCCTATGTTTTGGTTACTCTTTATGGATCATGGCTATTAATTGGGAACATTTAGTACATTTTGTTATTGTATTTTTGTTTTTTTCTTTGTACTTTTGGTTGCCAGTCTAATATTGTCCCAGGGATCCAAGCTTGCCTCCATATCCTATTATGGGGGGTTTGGACATGCTGTCTATATTATTATTAATATTAATATTACTTATCATTTGGCTGATGCCTTCCAAGCTAATTTACAACATTTGACATACACTTGTTTAAATGTCTTTTGTTTTTCCAAAGGGAGCACAGGCAGGTGAAGTGACTTGCTCATGGTCACGCATTGTCAGTACTAGAATATGAAACCATTTGAGTCCATTTCACTGGAAAATTCACAGGTATTTTTTTTTAAGTTGCCAGACTTTTCTGGTCTTCAGTTACATAACTTGTGAATCACCTTTTCCTTTTATGCCTTCTATAATTCAGGCAATTCAGTAGAATTTTTTTTAAAATTTATGTGCCATATGCATCTTAACTGCCTGACCCGTTATGGCTTTTCCACTCACTTGGACCCTTCTTAATGTGCATTATCAATTTGTCAAACCACTAACCATGAATCTTTCTGTATTCCACCATCAATTAAACAGATATCAGGGTTAACCATTGCCTCTGAAGGTATGAGCCTGACACTTGGGGTTCACAACAATGCACCTTTTTAAACAGAAGGCTCAATTTTTGTTTCATTTAAACAACTAATGGTTTTATATTCTTTAACGGATACCTATGTTTGTTCCCGGTAGGTTATGAAGTATAGAAGGCTTTTTTACCTTTATTTTTGTGTTCATTGTGATATACTTAGTAAATCTGTTTGGGATCTGATGACTATGATATTTTTTATTAATATAGGATTCAACACTGAACATCACTTAATTATGAAAGAGCAGGACACTCAGAGCTAATTCCACTCAAGTTTTTTATGATGTTGGACTTCTTGCTATTCCAAAATTTGTTTTTAACACTTTTACCAAATACTCATTTAGATTTGTTATGATTTATTTATTACTTATGCCTGTACATAAAGTGTTTTTACTTCCAGCATTTAAAGTAAGGTTAAAGCCATCAAACTGTGTCTGAGTTTGTTTTAACTGTGGACTCCTCAGCACCAGAGGTTTATTTTCTCAGGGGATTCTGGGATTCTGCTGACTTGAGTTTTTCCTTTCCTCTCCGCCATTGTCAACTGTTCATATTTGAACAAGTAATAAACAGAGCCTGCATTTAGTGACAAGCGTTATAGAAAAATAAACTGAATTGTATTCCAAAATCCTCTCATGTGAGACAAAAAAACTTTATATTTTGCATCATCCTTGATATTTTGTACTTTTCAATGATTTTTTATGTGCTTTTACAGCTGTGCTCATTCCCTGGCCTGTTGGGTTAATTTTAGATTTAAATAATGCTTTGTTACATGATAACTTAGTGAAAAGGTTTTTTGCACAACAGTTGTATCAAGCGTAATGAGCATTTCACAGGTCTAACATTATTGAAATGCTAGTAGTAACTCAAGTTACTATTTCACTGCTGAATAGCATGTTCATAGTGCAATGCAAGAAAATAGCTTGATGACAATGAGTGATTATTTTTCTTTTGAACGAGTAACAGATGATAGGCAAAACATTTTAAACATGAGAAGATAGCGATCATCCCCATGATTGCTGTGCCAAGAAAAAAGTACAAAAAAACAATGAGCTTATTGGAAAGAATTGCGATGTACCATTCCATGCATATTAAGTGCAATATTTTAAGCTGTTCAATACCGCTGTGGCCTTGAAGCTTTCCCATGTGGGCCGAATGTCAATAAATTACAGTGTAGGCACATAATAAGTGAGACCTAAACAATGAAAAAGGTTTTTGAGCTGGAAGTTTCATTTGTGCATTGTTTAGCAGTGTGCATTTCACTGCTGTTTTTTCAGTTTACAGAAATTAAGGTCTAATCCTTATTTTATAGTATTTTAGAATACCAACTTTAATTCTGGTTTGGCAATTATTGTTTTGTTTGGAGATGAGTGCTTGGCTCACTTCTTGAAGTGAATTATTTTGTTTTGTTTAAGATATCCTTTATAAATTGTTCTTCTAGTTTATATGAGTATTATTGGACTAACATACAGTTATACTGTTTAGGACCATTTTTATAACAGTTTCTTCTTCCAGGAAATGTGTCAATCTGTGGTTACATAAACCTGTGAGATGATATCTGTATAACTTTATCAACCATGGAAAGGGAACAGTGCTCTCCGGTGCCCAAATTGGGAAAGGGCTGGCATCCAGAAGGCGTATGTCCTTCGTAATGCATCCCAGGAAAGAGAAGTAAAGTCTTTGGTATTTGGTCATTAGTATGACTTAAGCCTCTGGATAAAAAATGCATCAGACATCATAGAAAGTGATGGAATAAGCAAAAGCACGGTAATGGAATTTTTGTTTTTTTGTATTCCTGCTATAAAAGAGATCTTTTTGTATTCATTTGAAGAATTACTGCAAGAAATGTACATAAAAAAATTGCATTAGGTTTATGATTAATTGTAGCATTTGCATTTGTGAAGCGTAAGTAACTCATTTTATAATTGCAAAAGTCTAATTAATGTGGTGTACTTGCATATTTTAACCTAAGTATATCTAAGTAAATTGTTGTTCTGCTACTTTAGAACGGTGCTTTTCAAGGTGGAATTTGAATTTTGTTATATGCGCTCTTGCTGCCCTGCATCCCTGTCCTGGATAAGTTGGTTTGGAAAATGTATAGATGAAACTTAATGAAACTTGTTTAAAACAGGCCAGTCTGTAGTTCTACCATGCTAAAAATGTCATTAGCTATTAATATGAAATGTGTTTTGGACCAAAGAAATTGAAGTCAGTTTATTAATGTCAGCAGAAAGGTTTAGTATAATAAAGAGTTTGAAACTTGCAGCTATGCATGATGAAAAAAATTATTAAGTTACGGTATGATCATGAACAACTTGGGATGGTTTTCCATCATAATATTCATGAATGTACAATGAACCCATCAGTCAAACGCTTCATGAGGCGAATGGAATTACTTTCAACATGACATTGACCAGAAGCACATTGCCTGGACAATCAGCACTTTTTTAATTATAAAGGTTACGTGAGGCTTTAACCTTGCGTCTCGTTAGTGATCTGACTTCTGACCAATAATGTACTACTTAAAAACTGGATATTTTGAATATCTTTATTAAATAAAATGCTTGTACAATTTGATAATTAAATACCTCCCAGAATATGTCATGTAGTTGTTATTTTTTCCTTGTATGTACACTTTGCAGAAATTGGCTACCTTTTCTGTCTAATGATGGAAATTTGAAAATTAAGCAGAAGAATCAGCAACACATTTTTTTTAAGAAAGTAGCACATTACAATAGCATACTACCCAATCAAACCAATAATAAAAGCATAACAGATACAACCATTTAACCCGAATCAATACAGAGAAAACAAAGAAAAAAAAAGCAAAACGAGATTAAACCCCCACCAAAAAGAAAGAGAAAAAAAAGAGAAACACGAGAAAAAAAAATCTAAACGTCTAACTTTTGAAATATAACAGGACATTTCATAGCATAGGAGAGTCAATCACAGGCCCAACATGTTTATTCTAAAATAATATTAATATATTCTGTCCATTGTTTTTAAGTTTTGGACATATTCTTTAAGACAGAATTTGTTTTTTTTCTAATGTGAGATAATATAGAACATTGTTTACCCACTGAGTCAAGATAAGTCTGCATGCTAGTAGTGTGGCACAGGATATTAAAATCGATTTTTCCCTATGCACTTTAATTCCTTCCAAAGTACACCAAATATCAGCAGTAATAAATCAGGAGTGATTGTGACATCAAGATTGTCTGAGAAGTAGGCAAAGATTTTTGTCCAAAATGATGTCAGTTTAGTACATTTCCAAAATAGTGTGGCCTAGTCATACAGGAGGTGGATGGCAATGTTCACAGATTCACAATTTTAAATGAGATAAATGCGACTGATGAAAGACTTTTAGTTGAATTATAGAATTCTTACAGCATAAATAACTAGACTGTATTTTATGTGCAGCTGAGTTCCATGCCTTTTCTGAGATGTTAATTACAATGGCCCTCTCCCACCATTCTCTAGTTTCACTGAAGGGTAGATACTTTCAGATATTCTTATATACTGTATTGTTAAAATATTGTCTGGGCCTTCATCAGGACTAATCTGTCTGGGCTTTGGACTTGATATAAGTACAAGATGTGGAAAGTTGGTAGGTTTTTTTTAACAAAGTTTTAAATTTATATTTAGGAAAAGTGTGTAGGTGGAAAATTTAATTTGTAACGTAATTATTCATAAAATGCATAAAATGCAAATATGAGGTGTGACAGTTTTCCTGTAGAACAAATGTGCACATAACTGCACTAGCAGCTACTGTTACCTTTGAAGTAATCTCCTTCCGCAGCCATGGATCTAGTAAGACTACGACTGCTGGAAACATACCTGTAATTCTGTTTCTGGAATACCCTTGAATTACTTTGTCACTTTACACTGGATGTCAGAAATATCTGAAAATCTTTGTTCTTATTTTTTTTTCTGGAAAAGTCAGAAATCACAAAGGGGTAAGTCAGGTGAATATGGTGGACAATCCAATTTGATAATTGATTTCTTAACCAGTAACTTCTAAACACTGAGCGCATCATAGCTGGGGGCATTTTTTCAATGGATGATATACAGTTCAGGTCTTTTCCTTTGAACAGAATTCCATAACATTTTTAGTACTTCTGAATAGCATTGATGGTTGACTGTCTATCTCTGTTCAATGAATTCTTGATGAACTAACAGGGTTAGAATATTAAAGACAAAATACACCATGGAAAATGTCCAAAAAGAAAAAAGGCATGTATACATTACAATTACTCATTTAATGTTGGAATTATCAGGTATGGAAAAACTGTAGTTCAGTGCACTTTAACTTCTAACTGTTCAATAATTCATCGTCATCATCTAAATCTAAACACACCCAAGGGATAAGAAGTGGAAAATTATTCAACATCAGTCTGAAACGAAACAATTTTTTAACCATATTTTCATTTCATAATATCTGTGACAGTGCAAGTCGGCCCCACGCTACTGGGTCCTTCTGGGGAACCTCTTGAACCCACTACTGCCGATAATGTAACCGAGGTGATGAGCCAGCAGATGAGGACACAAAACACAAACATAGCAAGGGGTAGATGCAAAAGTGCCTTGGTGCTTTTATTATAACAGTCAAAACAAAACAGTGTTTAAAACAAAGGACAGTGGTAAAAAATGTTCAATATATAAGTAATCCAATAAAACAGGGAAAATCCTTGTGTTTTAGTCATCGGGTCAATGCTACTTCCACTCCCAATCAAGCTCAGCACAACCCTGGAGACACCAGCAGCCACGGTCCTCACCAACTCAACCCCCATCTTGGTGGCCATGAGCTCGGTCGGACAGATTGCTCGGGGTCGGTTGTCCTCCCGTCTTTCTTCTCGCACCCCTGGCGTACCTCCGATCCCTGGGGTATGACTCCACCACAATCAGTCCCACTCCACAACAATAAATCGCTATCAGAGTGACAATCCTTTTCTCGGCAATGGTGTCATCCACCCTGCTGCCTTTCACAACTTGGCTGGCTACTTCTCATTCTGCTTGTCCACCCAATTCTTTTCTCATAATTCGACTTCTGTCTTTCTTGCCCACTTCTGTCCCATGCAGGCTTCTCTTATACTAATGGTCCTCACTGGGCACAGGTGCAAACGCACCATGACCTCTGAGGAATTAATGAGGGACTTGCCTGATTTGCTCATTCGCACGTGTCTTCTTTATCAGGCAGGCACCCCAGCCGTCCTCTAAGCAAAGCACTGCACTCTTGCAGGGTACAATTATTTAATGAAAATCAGAACAGCTTCATGGACCACTTATCACAATATCTCAATGTTAAATAAAAACACTAAAGCAGCCTAACCTCTCTCTCTCTCTCTCTCTCTCTCTCTAAGTTTTCTAGGAAGTTTTCAGCTCTGATGCAACACGGTGGGCTGGCGCCCTGCCCGGGATTTGTTCCCGTCTTGCGCCCTGTGTTGGCTCTGTGCTGCCCTTAATATATGTCTAAATTATTTTGATGATTACATTTTTGTTAATGATGTGTAACAAGTTCCACTGTGTTTCCTGCAAAATTGGACAATGTTTGATATTTATTCAAGTGAAGTTGTCTTTACTTTAGTGTATTTTATAGATTTTATCTTATTAAGTCTCAGAAATCAGTTGGGGGTCTGTCCCCCCACTATTTCATTTGCCTGTTTTTTTGCCTTGGGACCTTACTTTACTATTAATTATTATGTAAAACTAATTTATGTAGCAGTCACATGACAGGGAGATGCCAGGGACGGTGTGGAGGTGGCACTGATCTAGCACTGTCTACCTAGGAATACTTTCAAAAGTCAGCATTTTTGAGCTCCAATACTGCTTAGTGTTCAAATGTTTTTTTCTTATTTGGATTCTTGTAATCTGACTTTTTGCTTGGATATTTTGGCTTACAATTTATTTCATTTTTGGTAATGTTCAGTATGATCTTTGACTGTGTTAGACTCTTTGTCTTGTGCCAGTTTTGCTTGTACTGTATTTTGTTATGCTTGACCATTTATGACCATCTACCTCTACTTTCAATTATCCTTTTGGAATATGAACTAGTAACATAAACATAAATAACTTTGTTTTATGTTTTCAGAATGCTTTTTCTTTGGCTGGGTTGTCCTGATCTGTACACTAGCCACTAGGTTTGTGCTTCCAGGTATGACTTAGAAGACCCCACACCACCTTGTAGTCACAAGGACTCAAATTGATCTCTAGAGATGCTGACACTCCAAGCTGCATCCATGGATGTAAAGCAGGCATGCACCTAAAGGACGCTCTCAGATTGCTAAATGATGTTGCTTATGTTCTTATTATACTTTCTGATTAGTGAAAAACAGTACTGAATGTAATGCAGTAGACATATCAATTCTACTTCTTTTAACTTCTCTGTTATTGTGAATAGTATCCAATGAAAGATGGTGAAGGTCAAAGGAAAAGGAAAAAAAAAACTAAAATAAATGTATAGAAATGAGGTAATCATGCAATCATTCCTTTAAACAAAACCCTTTTATCATAAGGATAAGATAAATACTCCTAAGTAAATTGTGGAACAGAACCTTGAGGTCAACATTGGAAAGTAAAGGAAACCAAATTCATAATAGAAAGCAGCAAGTACTTCATTGCATATAGGAGTCTGAAAACATACTACTCAGTCATATTATCATTTAAGAAATAACCTGGTGAGATACTGAAACAATTTAGCTAGAAGCCACGTAAATGATGAACATTATCTAATTGGTCTCCTATGAACTTGTAAGCTTTATGATATTACTCTTAAACAGAGCTGTGTGAAGTCCTGCCTGCAATATGAGTAAAATAAAATCTCATACATTAAGAAGACAGTATGCCACTGGCATTCTCATTACTGCAATGTGAAAATTCAGTGGTCACTCATTCTTCATAGGCATTTAACAGGAAAGCTGCTGCTGTGACTGATCTATGAAGTAATGATTAATATTATTTTAGGAAAATGGTCTGAAGAATTTAATTTAATTATATTCATAATGTGCTTCTGTTAGAAAAGCAGAATATTCTAAACAGAAAGGTAAATCAAATACCAGAGAGGCACATTACCTTTCTATTGTAAATTATACATTTCTAAATCATTTTTTGGATAATTAGCTTCACCCATTATTTTTAAATGAAACTTTTAAAAGTACAAAGTAAATTAAGAAATCCATGCAATATTTCAAAAGAAAATTTCTTTTCATGCATAAAGTAATAATATTTTATAACCTGTCTTTCATATGTAAATGTGAAGAAATCAAAGTGTTTAGAGATAAAAGTTAACCCAAGCTCATTTCAGTGATGGGATCACTAATTTTTTGTCAAGGGCACTTGAGATTCATGATAAATATTAGACCTGGGATGGACTGCAGGTCGGTGGCAATGTGTGGAGCAGCTCTTCCAGCATAGGTGGACTAAACCAAGTCATTGTAAGGTGGGATGGAGGACTAATGGTGCTGTTGTTAATACTTTATCCCATATGTGGTTATTACCCGCATCCCTAAAGACATGCATGTTAGATTAATTGGCAATTCCACATTCCAATTCTACACTATCCCTGTATGAGTAGGCACTGATATGGGCTTGCAATCCATCCATGTTTGATTCAGGCCTTGCACCAAGTGTTACCAGGATAGGTTCCAGAATTTGTTACTTCAAAGCACAGTGGTACCTCAGTATACATGTGCTTTGGAATAAGTCCAACTTGGTATACGTCCTGTTTGGATACGAAAAATTTTGCTTGGTATACGACCTTTGTTTGGAATACAACTGGCATCAGTGCGCCAGTTGCTAGCATTCAGTGAACAACCCGCGCTATAACTCTCATTGAATTTTCATGTGTGTGGTATAGCGGATCCACAGCTCCTGTCAAAGGCCAGCTTTAAAATAAATAATCACCGTGCTCGCGGCTTGGTGAGGGGGAATGGTGGTTATGTGGCTGAAGGTTCTCAGGGCAATTCGCGATGTGGGCGTTTATCACCTAAGTGCACAGGTGAGAGACCATCCGCATTCGTGATTGTTCCTGGGGCTGCTTATCTTGATAAATAGAAGCGCGAGTCGGCTAGAAGGGGAGGAAAAAAGAAAGAACAGACGGGAGGTTGCGCGCGCGCACGCGAGAGAGAGAGAGAGAGAGAGCGCGCACGCGCATGAAGTGGCTGAAGTAGGCAGAATGAAGGTCAGCTGCAATTAGGGCAACTCCCCTGTTGGGAAGCAGGGGGGCCGCTAGGTAAAAAGGCACCAGGCTTCTCCTTGTTTTTTTTTTTTTTTAAAAAATGCTTCCTGCTTTATTTTAACCTTGTTGTTTTTAAGAAGACTTTTTTCTATTGTTTTTAACCTCCACGTTTCACGTCTGATTTTATGGATTATTTATTGGCACTTTGGAGACTGCACTTTAATTTGAACACCTTGTTTTGTTGATTGTTTTAATAAAAGCATTTTGCACTTTTTCACCATCCCCTTGCTTTGTTGTTACCGATGATCTTAGCAGTGAGGCACATTACCGACAGTGTAGGGTTCAAGGGCTCCCCGACAACAGATGGGAGCATACAGCAAACCCGCATCGTCATAACGTGATTTTGTGTTTTTTCACATAAATTTGAATTGATTGTTGAAAAGTATGAAGCTGGAATGCGTATCCGGGACATGGCTGTTGCATACCGTTTGCCGAGAACGACGGTATCTACGATTGTGAAAAACAAAGATGTTATTAAAAAGTAAAGTGAGGTTAAATTTTCATTTATTTCATCTAATTGCTTTTGTATTTATGTATTTTAGTATTAAGCAGTGTTTAAATTATTTTATACAACCCCATCAATGTATAATATGCCAATAACAATAGGATTTTTTTTCATGGGAACGGATTAATCATTTTCCCATTATTTCTTATGGGAATAATTAGTTTGGTTTACTGTTCCTGTTTGGTATAAGTCCAAGGACCTGGAACGGATTAAGGACATATACCGAGGTACCACTGTACATTGTATAGGAAACCAGTAAAGCTCTGAAAGCACAAACGTGATGTAATCATGCTTTTGAATTCTTATCAGTATTTTGGCAGGGTTTTCCTGGATATACTGTACGCTCTGAAATGACTCAGTCTCAGAAATCTCTTTTAAGTAAACATTACAATAGTCATGCTGCACTAATGTAAATTTATGGAGAAGATTTTCAACATAAAATTGAACCAAAATTAAACAGACACAGGTGATGTTCTTCTGATTATGATTGACTTTGACCTTCATAAACTGTCATAAACTCTCATAAACATAACAAAGAAAACTTTCTCTTACTATGTTTTAAAGAAATACCTCACCCAAACATATGGTTATGCTCAAGCTTTATAATACACTGGTGAGGCCTCATCTGGAGTACTGTGTACAGTTTTGGTCTCCAGGCCACAAAAAGGTCATAACAGCACTGGAAAAGGTCCAGAGAAGAGCAACTAGGCTGATTTCAGGGCTACAGGGGATGAATTATGAGGAAAGATTAAAAGAGCTGAGCCTTTTCAGTTTATGCGTGATAAGATTAAGAGGAGACATGACTGAAGTGTTTAAAATTATGAAGGGAATTAGTCAATAAAGACTGTTAATTTAAAATTAGTTCATAAAGGGGACACAGCTAGGAACTTGTTATGGGTAAATTTCGCACAAACATAATAATAATAATAATAATAATAATAATAATAATAATAATAATAACATTAGGGAAGTATTTCTTTACACAGACAACTATAGAAATATGGGGTATGTTGCCAAGTAGTGTGTTAGAATTTCAGGGACTTTCAGAACTAGATTTGATTTTATTTTAGAAGAATTAAGTGGATAGGACTACCAAGCTTTGTTGTGCTGATTGGCATGTTCTCGTCTAGACTGTTCAAATTTTCTAACGTTATGATATGTTGCTCAGCCTATGAAGTTTGTAATGCAGGCTGAGAAAAAAAGTAATTTAATCATATTTTCAAGGAGATAAAAGTAGATAAAAATGAGAGGAAAGGAAATTAAAAAAAAAAGTTTTTTATAAAGCAAACCAAAGGTGACCCATGCAGTACGAAAGCAAACTATATGAATTTTTGAACAGAAAATTGGCCTCTCCTCTTTATTCACTGGTCCTGTCTTCAATTCAAAAGCTCAGTCCCATGTAACTTTTGTTTTCTGTTTATGATGTGATATTTTCAGAATTATCTATTTAACAATATTTTCATAAAAAATACACATTTTCATGGTGTTATGTTATGACTGGATAACTAATATGTGAGTTATGCAACACAAATAACCTGAGATAATATTTCTTTTTCATGGGCATTTTCCACATTGTTTACCATTTTACAGCATTTGTTTTGTTACTTAGCCTATGTAGCTCTATCAGAATGTTATCTCTGTTTTGCATAAAAACCTGAGATTATTTTTTTTTCAGCCATAACAGCAAACTATAAGAGTTAAGTAGCATATAAAAAATACAATTTTAAATGGTGTGTTCCTTTAATTTCTCAATAGATAAACTAAACATGGTTGATAAACACATAAATACATTTTGGGTCAATTGCAGTGTACCTGAAACACTCCAAAAGCAGCCAACCACTTCTGCAATAAACTGCATTATTCACATATTTAAAGCTCTTAAGATGCTGCTTAGTTGTAAGTTTTTGCTATGTAGTATGTTGGGGAAATGGAAGACCCAACATACTCAATGACCTTTATGCTTCATGTAATAGAGATAATTTTATTTATTGAATTTATCTAAAGCATGTAACATTCCATACAATCGAGTCAAACTTAACAAACTAAATTCAATTCAACCCCCCACTGATGAGAAAGACAGTACAGATAATTTTAAAGTGCAGTAAAAAAAAATAGTAATATCTATTTAAAGATACTTTCAGTGTGAGGCAAACTGGCAGAAAAAGTGCTAATAAGTTCTTTTGTCTTGCTGATGTTCTGAGTGAAAACTGATGACAAATCTGCCATCTCGTATCTATAAAAAAACCTTGCTTTCGTTCTCTTTTACAAGCCTGATTGAAGTGGGGTCATCAGCAAATTTATAATCTGCATATTATAATTAGTTGTACCTTCACAGTTAATGACTAAATGCAGCCTCTCACACTGGTGCTTAAAATCAAAGTTCATGTATTTTTGCCTGCTAACTTTTCTACCTATAATCTGCTTTTTAGGAAATACAAATTGGAGGTGTACGGGACTACATCTTTTCAGACCAGTTTATATCAGAGACAGAACTGTATTTTATGAGAAACATGCAAACACTCAACACATTAGATTTGATTATTTTATGAATCCCAAGGGGAGATAGATAGAGCAGCAGAAACATAAAAAGCAAAGATACACACACAAGATAAATAAAATAATCAATCAATAGATAGATAAATTAATGACAAATATATATTGTGCACAGATTGCTAAATAAATACAAGTGAATTTAAAGAGTATAAGTATTTAGTTTCTGGTGTTGGGAGGAAGCTTTCATTTGCCGGAGAGCAGCTGGCAGAAAATGTTTCCAGAGGTGCTTCAGAGCACACCATGGTGAAATGAGCATATGGATAAAGTGCTCCTCGAGGGATGGGCTTTCTCATGATGACATCCAGTTTAGTCACCATTCACCATAGTGTTCAAGATCTCAGGATTCACACAATGATGGACTTTGTGGTTTTGTGATTTTTTATTCATTTTGGTATTTAGTTTGATGATGCCACAATCGCTGCCATTTTGGATTCTTGTTATTGTTAAGACTCTGCTTGTTGTCAGGCATGTGAGCTATACGTGGTGTTGTTTTGCATGTGAAATTATGACAGATTGGTTATTTAAGGATAAGCCAGAGCTTTAAATATCTTAAAACTGTGCGTAACCCCAGTGAAAGGAGTCTCTACCTCATCAGCAAATCAACTATATTTTTGTTTCTGCTTTTGACTCTTGTTCTGTTTTTGACTTTTAAATTGATTTTTTTTCTTTGCATGTGGTACCAGGCTCTGTCCTTTAGTGCTTTGAGCCTTTCAATGTCTGATTAGTCTTTGAATTACTCATTAATTCTGCTACTCTTTCAGTGTTTTCATATCAATCTTATGCTTGAATTGAGACAGCCTCAATAATACAGCCAGACATTTAAAAATGAGTAATCCAGAGATTCAGCAGCTCTACAAAACATTCTCAGGAACATTTAGCTACAAGATTCTGAATTAACCAGTACTATTCAGCAGACAGCGAATTGATGAATCAGGCATATTACATCAAATGTGGTCACAGTGGCTGCAACACTAGCTGCTATGATAAAAGAGCCAGAGTTTCTGCACCCAGCATGGTAATGGGGAGACCCAATAAACTGCAGAGAGTGTCTTAATCACTAAAGATTAATATTTAATATGCAACCAAGTGTTTTTTGCTACTGAGAAATTCAAAATTGCTTTTATTATTGCACTATTATTGCAGGAAAGCCATTAGAATAGACCTGTGCTACTAGTGACAGTGGTAATTATTGTTGGAACAATTTGAAGAGTTTGTTTTTTTTAAGAATGCCTTTCAGTCTTTGATGAAAAAACAGTTGGTACAAAGATAGTTATTAAATTTGAAACAGAACTGAATCAATTAGTGAATATGATGTAAATTTTATGCTGCTTTTTGCAGGTTTGTGTTGGAATGATGATAGCCTGATATCTGTATTCACAAGATGATATGGCTAGCCATAATGTCGGGAATCTCCAGCGCAGTTAATTCCTCCAGTCCTAATTTTGGGGTACGCCCATGGCTGCAGGTTTTTCTTCAAACCAGTTTCTCAATTAATGAATAATTTCACCTCTAATTTTCCTAATTGTTTAGTTATTCGTTTGGGCAGGAGGCTATTTACATGGTTTCTAGTCAGAGAGCATGTCCAACTTGGTAACAGTAGTTCCTGGGTCTTGTTGGTTTGAGCATGTCAGATTACAATCTTAGGAACTGTGGGGCTGACAAATTACCCAAGTTATTCCTGTCTTTCAACAATTCAGACTTCCAAAATATTGCAGGCTTTCCACAGTTTGACAGCCAGTATATGACAGTGCCTGTGACTATGCAAATGTTTTCCAAGTACAGTATGTGGAGTTCATCCATAGTCTCAGCCCATCTCTTTTCCTTTTCCATTCTGTGGTGGAACAACAAACAGGAGAAATCAAACAGTGAAGTCTATCCTCTCTTTTTGTGCTCAAAAACACACTCATTTTATTCTTTCCTTTGGGCTATTCATTATTGTTCCAGCAGAGTGCTCATTTGTGATTAACTCTTACACACACAGGAGTCCACTCCTATGACTTGAGACAAAGTAAAAGCTTCTTTGCTTTTGTCAGTTGTAGACTGGTTTGATTGAGTTACTGGGGATGTCAAACTACACAACTGGAGGTCATGGCTGTGTATTGTGACTTTCTATGATTACGTAAATCTAGACTACAACTGAAAATCACTTGAAAGTCATGTAGTGTGACGGAGGCTTTAACAGTATTCTAAAAATGACAATTATCAAGAAATGAAGTAGACTTCAGGAGAAATGACAGAGAATGATGAAAGACTGAACACCAGAAATTTCAAAATTGAGCTTACTAAATTTTATTTGAATGTAGCATGTATGTTACATGGAGACAATGTACTGTTTTTTTATCTTGGCTTTTAAGATTTTCATCATTATCATTCTGTTATTTCCTAATGATCAAACTAGTGAGTCTGATACTGAAGTAGCTGCTTGATGTTAATTGCTTTTTATTAGATAGATAGATAGATAGATAGATAGATAGATAGATAGATAGATAG
>JANRMT010062835.1:59054486-59081678 GCA_026402145.1 Polypterus bichir lapradei | reverse complement strand
AAAAAAAAAAAAAGGCCAGTTTCAAATCCATAAAGCCGTGTCACTCTCTGTTGGCGCAATTGCACGACCATGGGGAGTTAATTAGGTAGTTGAAGCGAGTTCTCAATTGCTTCATTGGCTTCCTGTAGCATGTGATTAAGGCCCACGGAGACGGGAGTGTATTAATATGGGTCAGCACAAAAAAAGATGGGGGAATCAAAGAAAAGGAGAAAAGAAAAGAGGTTAAAAGACATGAAAGACAGGCTTGGGAATGATGATCTGGTCCTTGCAGTGAAGCTGTGATTGTTTAGCAGTGAACAGGAGCCTCGCATGACTAAAAAGTCTCTCACAGGCTGCAAGACGCAGGAAGTTTGTGTGTGGTCATGTGACTGCATGGCTACGTCTGATTGGTGAAACAGAGTCATGTGATTATTGTTGCTATGTCTGATTGGTGAAACAGTCATGCAGTAGATCCACTGGCGAGTTCTCTCTTGCAAAAATATAGTGTAATGTGTAAATGGAAAAAAGTAACAAGTCAAGTGTTGTGCAATGTAGCGGAGTTAGAGTAGTGTTTCTTCTTCACAAGTGTACTCAAGTAAAAGTAAAAAGTATGGTGCAGTAAAACTACTCTTAGAAGTACAATTTTTTTAAAAAGTTACTCAAGTAAATGTAATGGAGTAAATGTAACTCGTTACTACCCACCTCTGCTCATCGACGACATGAGTTTATAGCGCGTGCTATGTTGCTGTGTTTCGAACTTGCGGTCGCCTCTGCGACGGACAAGCAGCTCTCCACATATGCGGTAATTGTGCTTCGGCATGTTGTCCTGTTGAGGGGGTCCCAAAAGAGTCCAGAAACCTCACTATATATGATTTTAGTATATTGTTGCCTCCAACATAATGGGAGGGAATCAGACTAGTTATGAATGAATCAAATGCTTTTTTTCCTTTAAGAGTTTTTCCTTTAACTAGTTAAACCTTTTCCTGGGTAGCTGCAGTGTCTTCATGAAACATAGACATTTAGTTTATTAAGCCTTTGTAACCGTATTCGTTATCCTTCCCTAGAAGCAAAGGTTAAAATTACAAGCTGATGTACCATCAATGGAAACAATGTGTAACATTACAATCTGTATAGTTCAATTTTTATTACCAGTATTGAATAAATCAGCATTGGCAACATGACCTCTTTCTGGGTTTATAATAAAAACCTGAAAAAGTTTTAAGATTACGCTTTATGTTCTAAGAGAGTTTAGCTGTGGAACAATTAAGTAATTCAGTTAAATTGTAAATGTCCTGTTCACTAATGGAAAATGAATGTTGTATACACTTCTGACTTTCTGATTTTTTTTCCCAAGTTATTATTTTGTGATTAACAGCTGCATTCTTTGCAGTATGAACCCAAAAGGGTGATAAACATAATAAAGTAATTGCATGTCAGCAGAGATGAGAAAACCAACAGTTACAGACCTCTTTGAGAGATGTCTTTTGCATTGCTCTGTTAAATTAAACACACTTAGAAAATGATAAGGATGCACCATGATGAAGGCTATGTTATAGTTTTACCAGTAGTTAGTAGTTCTAAGAAATAAAAAAATGAACTACAATTACTTATATATAGCTTCCACATCTTTCCTGATGCTGGAATTAGCATTCAGTCACAACATCATTGTTTTCTCACTAGTCAGTCATATAAAAGTAATGCAAAAGATAAAAGGTACGCTATTTCTTATAGTCAGTGTTAAGAAAAACAATGTTCTCACTTCCAACACACACATTTTTTAAAAGATTATTTTTCACTAGGGGACAAGCAGTTTGAAAACCTGACCAATTTTCTCATTATTTTGTTGCCCAAGCCTCTTGCATTCTTTATGTTTTGTAATTCTGTAACAACCTAAGCAGAGCAGACTCCTTTAGCCATTATTCAAAAACCTCAAGGGAAAAGTGTATCCAAGTAGTGAGAAGGTTAGTACTTAATGAGCTGTCCCCATATTCTAACATATTAATCTTTAAATTGCTTTACTCCAGTTTATCTAATAGAATTCTTTAAAGCATATCTCACAGTGTACATTAGTAGATTACTGAAGCACAAACGGAGGACTTCAAAAAATTAAAGGATAACTAACACTACTATAGAATGTTGAGTTTTTACCTCATAAAAACTACATACTACAATTTTTAGACAACAAGAGGAAAGCCAATGTCTTCAATTTGTGTTAGACATGAATGAAAGCAACTGGTCCTCTATGTGCAATTTTCTAAAATCAGCCTTTCAAAATTTACCTCAGAATAGACCAATGCCCTCAAGAAGCAGTGCCCCTTGGCTGCATGGCTAGAAAGCTTTTGAAATTTCAGTTAGTTCTTATTGTTATAGTATCCATTTTGGAAATATCTATTATGACACACACATCTACAGTGATTATTTTAATGCACTTGAGTTTTGTTACCTTTCTGAAAAATATTCCTTAATTGGAAAAACACTTAATAACATTATTCACTGTGTGGAATTTTCTGAAACTAGGAAAAACTGCACAGCATACAGGCTTTTGCAGATTTGTGGCAGATAAAATGTAATGTAAGTAAATGTAAAATATTGCACATAGGTCATAAATACACAATGGGAGGTCTGGAAATTGAAAGTACACCTTATGACAGGGGTGGGCAAAGTCATTCCTGGAGGGCCGCAGTGGCTGCAGGTTTTTATTCCAACCCAATTGCTTAATAAGAAAGCACTTATTGCTCTAGAAACACTTCTGCTTCACTTTATCTCCCTCATTTAGATTTTGAACCCTTATTGCTTATTTACTGTAAGTCTTAAACAGCTGCATTCTCAGTTTTTAACTGCTCCTTATTAGCAATAAGATGCAAATGAGAAAAGAAACCAGCAGTTATCCATTTTGCTTGTTACTCTTTACACCTGTGTGTATTTACCGTGCACTATTTGGTTTAATTAAATACTTGGAAGGAAAGAGAAGAGAAAAAATTGAAGGATTGAGAATTACCCATCCGTTTTACACTTCAAAGTATTTGGATGATATCCTTAGAATGGAAAAAAAATCTAGGATATGAGAATGACTTGACATAGCAGAGTTAAAGCACTAACAAGCCATGAAATGTAATTATTAGCAAAGATTGTTTTCTAATTAAGCAACTGGGTTGGAACAAAAACCCGCGGCCACTGCGGCCCTCCAGGAATGACTTTGCCCACCCCTGCCTTATGAGAAGGATTTGGGAGACTCAAAGGACTATCAACTGCCAGACAGTGTTCAGAAGCCATTAAGAAGGATAACAAAATGTTAGGTTATATTGCACCCTGTGTGGAGTACAAATCCAAGGAGGTTATGCTTTAGCTTTATAACCCACTGGTGAGGACTCATCAGGAGTACTGTGTGCAGTTTTGGTCTCTAAGCTACAAAAAGGACATAGCAGTACCAGGAAAAGTCCAGAGAGGAGCTATTAGGCTGATTCCAGGACTGCAGGGGATAAGTTATGAGGAATGATTAAAACAGCCTTTTCAGTATAAGAAAATGAAGATTAAGAGGTTCCATGACTGAAATGTTTAAAATTACGAAGGGAATGAGTAGTGCATTGAGACAGTTAGTTTAAAATGAGTTTAACAAAAACAACATGGGGAGACAGTTGGAAACTTGTTAAAGGTAAATTTCTCACAATCAATACAATGTTTTCCTTCACATAGAGAAACAGAGACATGGAATAAGTTAACAAGTAGTGTGGTAGACAGTTGGACTTTAGGGACCTTCAAAACTCAGCTTGATGTTATTTTGGAGAAATTAAGTGGATAGGACTGGCAAGCTTTGTTGGTCTGAGTGTTCACATCAAGGTTTTTCTAATGTAATGTTTTCTAGCATTCAAAATTCAATGGTTGCTTTTTGGTACCCATTTTGATTTGGTTCTGAAACAATAACATAAACTATAAACCACAAATGCTAGAAACTTGTAGTTCATGCAATTTAGTACACATGAGTTACTACTAAAAAATCAGCACCACAAAATTGCCTTTTCAGGTTCAGAATAAAAACTTTCTTATTTTTTTGACTTGGTGACTGACTTAGAAAAAATTCTAGATTATTTGCAGACAATCTAAAGAAAAAAAAGGTATTTTTACTAATTGATCATTGCCCTGAGTCCCAAAAAATCCAACCTCAATGAGATGTAATTTATTCATTAAAACATTGTGATGATGTTTCACATTTAGGAGTTGGAAAGTGTTGTCTTAGTGACTAAAGAATTGACTAGATGGTAGCCTGTCCAGCTTCAAGTCAGGGGCACTGGGGTTTAAGTCACACCTGTTTCCTTTTTTTAACTTGATCTTATTTATATTTGTATACAAATGTTATGCTGAAAAATTATGAACACAACAAGTGCCTTGAGCATGGGAAAAGCGCTATATAATTAAAATGTACTATTAATTATTATTAACGTATGTGATATTTTCATCTGTGGCGCTGAAGCTTTGGAATACCCTCCCTGATTACCTGAGAGCCCCACAGTCAACTGATGTTTTTAAACGACACCTAAAAACTCATCTCTTTAGAAAGACTTTTTGTTAAAGTATTTTTATAGACCCTTATTTTTGACTCTGTAGCACTTTGAGATTGCTAAAATATAAAGTGCAATACAAATAAAATTTATTGTACGGAGCTAGATGGAAACCAAAAACTAGCCACTTTTATAGGGTAAATTATAAGTGCACTGTTACACTTTAAACCACCAGTGACAATACAAAAAAGAAAGCAGATTGTATGTGTAATCATTGATTTGAGACCCTTTAATTTTTTTCTCCATCATTTGTTTTATAATTAACCCTGTACTTTTAAGTGTTGATTTAAATCACTCTTTTTTATGGTTTCACTTCAGTGCCATTTTGTTTAAAGAATTCATAATGACTATCTTCCTTGTTTTTATGGCAGCAGCCATGTTATTCTAGATAAATGCATTGGTTGTCATGTGATTAACGTTCCTGAAGAGTCAGCCCTGTCATATTATAAAAGATGATTGCACGCCATAATCAGTATCTAAGCTTTTGTATTGCCAGGAAAAGGACTTCTTTATGTTAATCATTTGACTTTGGAATTTTGAATGATTTTTGGCTTTGAAGCTTTACTCTGTGTCTTTGACCTTGAACTGTGTCAATCAGTTTTTATTAGTATGCCTGGTAGTCTGACCTATGCATGAATTTCTTACATTCTTACAGTATGTGTGATCCTATAACTACTCTTTATTTCCCAGCCCATAATCTGTCTTTGTGCTCTTTTAATGCTCATAATAGCCTCAAAAGTCAGAAACGACTAACCACAAATTCTAAATCTAGTCAGCATTGTTATTGACGCAATCACTTATAGCGGCAAAAAAGTGTAAAAGCAAAACTTTTAATATGTTCTTTCTTAGTCAGAGGTGATGGGCTGGTTGCTCTCTATCTGAGAACTTCACTTGAAACCATCTTTCACAGGGCACATGCATGACAAAAACAGCAAGCTTTCTAAATAGCAAATGTGTTGATACAAGACTAGCACTCTATAATTACAGGATATCTGATTGGTCACATTGTTCTGTTGTGCATAGAAATGATAGGATTAGTGATTGAATGTTGTATACCGATGTGCTACATAAAGAAAGTATGTCTAAAACAGGGGTCTCCAACCTTTTTCCCCTGAGAGCTACTTTTACAAAATGAAGATGGCCGAGAGCTACTTATGTTTTCTAACACTTATTCTCATAGCCTATTTCAACCCAAACAAACTGAATAAGTTTGTTTTGCCTGAACATTTAAAAAATGTTGGTGTCCACAACTCACATTTTGCATTAAAATATCACAAAAAATATTTAGTTCACCTACAAGTGCATTTTGTATGTCTGTATGCATTTTCTAGTGTATCTCACACTACTGAATTAAAACATGAATGCTGTCAAAACAAAACAATGCAATTACAAATACACAGATATTACTTATTCATTTGTCATTTTGTTACATGTCACTGTTTCACTTCACAAGAGTATTCACATGTCCAGTTGTACGTGTGATGTGTATTTTAGTTAGTGAGATGACTGGCACTGCATGGAGTCAAGAAGAGAGGTGTATGGTGGAGCGCAGTCACTGAGGTTCACTCTTATAAAGTCATTTAAATGTTCATCTGTCAGTCTTGTTCTGAACTTTGATTTCATGACATTCATGTCGGAAAAGGCAGACTCACAGAGGTATGTTGACCCAAACAAATCAGACATTTTCAGAGCTGCTTGGTGAAGATTCTTATAGTTATCTGGCTCTACTAAGCTCCAGAAATGCTGAGAATGCTGTTGAGACTTTAACTGCACATTATTTTGAAGGTTTACTAATATATAATATATAAAATCCAATGTCTGTCTGTCTGTCTGCTTTTCACGAGAGAACTACTTAATTAGATCAAGTTTATTTCTATAATTTGCTTGAATATTCTGGCTGATTTTGCGACTTTTCTCATTTCACTATGTATCATAGTTCGCTTGCTGTACCAATTTATTTGCGCAAATCCAAGAAACATGCAGTGGGCGAGCAGAGGGGCCTTCCTCACTCACTCCCCAGCTTCGAGGCGTGTTCCTTAACTCCACTTAGCTAGCGAACAAGAGAACAATTGAATCCAACTTTGTTTGATATTTAAAATAAAGTGTTATTTAGGTCTTGATGAGTGTGAGTCTGGATATTCTCTTAAGTGTATGGCACATTGAAAAGATAAATTGCAATTCAGATTGTGGATCATGATTTTGTGTTAAAAGGATCGTGATATGATTTTTTGGAAAGATTGCCCACCCTTAATATGACTAATCAAGTTTTCAAATTTATGTAAGATTCATTAACCCTTTGGCGAGCTACTTAATAAGGGGATGCGAGCTATCTGTAGCTCGCGGGCGACGTGTTGGAGACCCCTGGTCTAAAAGATTTTTTAAGAATATGTCTGGTCACATAAATAAACTGTTCAAAGTCTAAAAACAGCAGATGCAGGATCAGTACAATAGACACTGAAAGATTAGTGATGGAAAACTTTTATAAACATTGCCAATTAAAATGCAAGGTAGAATTTTTTTAGAGTAACTGTAAACACAACCTTACATATTTTGAAAATCACCAAGATCTCTGCTTCAGTTTTATGTCTTGGTAGTTTGTTATTGATTACCATAACTTGTTGTGTGAAAAAGATTCCTTGCATGCACTTGGTGCACAATGTCCACCAATATGTAATTCACTATTTAAATAAAAATAAGTTTCCAGATAAACATTATTGATTCCTTTGAGAATTCTGAACACCTGTGCCTCTATTTATGAAGCGTCTCAGAGTTACTCCATGAAATGCACTAAAAGTATGACTAGGGTAAGAATTTTTCCTGTTTCGTAGGTGGACATGAGAAATATTTACAATGCGTCTTATATCCACACCCTGTGAGGATTTGGAGGCTGAATAACATTACAATTTTATGGCACCCCTTGCCTCAAACAAGATGATGTTCTATAGTTTTCTAATAGTTAACACTAAGGCGTTGCCACAAAGATGATGATAATGATGATAATAATAAAAATAATATTTAAAGCAGTAGGAAAGAAGGATAGGATACTGCGCTAAGCTGCATTTAATTGTTTCCACTTCTCAAAAACATCAAGAATAATACAATAGTGAACACCAAGGTATAAAAACTGAGACACACACACATTTAAGGAGAGCTAAGCCTGATAATGGGCTATGTTAATTTAACAATGACTAATTCACAGCCATACTTTCAGAATAATTGCCTTCCCGCTGTTATGGCCACGGGAAACACCTTGTAAAGTAACAGTTACGCTAAAACCAGCCATGACACTATTCTTGAAGTGGTGGTCACTTTTCCGCTATTTCAAATAGTCTTCCAGACTTGTGTGCCATTGCTCTCTTATCTTCTGCAAGGCTCCATTTATCCAATGCCCCGGAAGTCTTCGCTTGGATTCTTGTTAACTTTCTCGGGCTTGTAAAGAGTAATGTGAATGTTCCAGGTTTTCTTGGAATGCAGAGCTCAGTGTACCTGTGTGACATTTTGCTGTTAACCACCCAGTTACCAACCTCTAAGTAATATGCTGCCTACTACAATAGTTTTCGTCCAATAGACCCCTGTGTGTTGGTACGGTGATATCACTTGTGATTCACATATGTATGCTCATCCTTTCCTATTTTCTTATCTTTATGTGCATGATTTACATGAATGCAGCATTACTACATTACCTGACACAGAGTTGTGGAGAAATGTATGCATTTACATATTACCTCATGCATTGTAACATGGGCAAAATGAGTGGTTGTACCAAAATTTTCATTTCGTTTGACAGCACATGGTTCTCCACATAGATGGATTAATAACTTAATGTACAAGATTTCAAACGGATGTTATTCCATCTCTGTCAGACTGATGTCTTTTTACGAGTTCATTATTATCCTGTGTTTTTAAAACATAAAGTTTTTCCCTGGGATATGTGTGCCTATCTGTGACTGAATGCTTTCTTCAGGCATGACCGCTCCTTAGCTCTCTTTAATCCTGATCAAGTTAGGAGTAGTTTCTGAAATTGCAAAAATTGATAACATTCCTTTACTCCTGCCCCCAAGAGTGGGTCCAAATTTGTATCACTCTGGGAGTTTTTGAGCCAGTTAGAACTGTTTTCCTACACTGAGACCAATTGATTAATACAGATACTGGTTTAGGTCTCTAAGTACACATTTTCTTTCTTAAGACTAAATCATTTTAATTCCTTTACCAAGTTACAGTTGAACATGCCATTTCGACATGGGATACACTTGGTTACTCTTCTATGAACAATTCTATGTCTATTTTCCAGAGTGTTCATAGTAGCTGTACACAACGCATTCCAAAATAAATTGTGTTTATACAGTCAGGGCATAAAATTCCTTGGTTTATATTTGACAGCTTTCTTGATGTAATCTGTCATTTCTTTTGCCATTCTTAATTGAGCTCTGTATAGCAGTTTGCCAAACATGATCCTTTGTTGTTTTCTTATCCTTCACAATGAATGAGCATCTACTGACAGAACAAAAATTCGACAATCAGATTTGGAAAAAGTCATTACTGTTTTGATCTTTAATTAGAGAATGCTATATTCCTCTTTAAAAGAACAGAACAGAAATACCTGAAAAAATCTTGTACTTTGTATGTACTGCACATGTTTATTATGCAAGTTTTGCTTTTTTTTTTGTTCTTGTTTTTTTGTATTTAATACTCGAGAAATCTGTTTCATGCAATTATCTGCATTGATGCCTTTTACATTTTTGTCTTTAAATTTTATTGTTTGATATTACAAATGTGAATTGTAAACATTCCAGAAATGGTATAGCCATTCATAAACAATACTGGGTATGAAAAGCAAAACAGTGTTGTGTATTATATTGTGTATATTATAAGACACATAATAACTGGCTTTGTGAAAAATTAAATGCTGTTTTCAGTTGCTGTGTGCTTACAAAGAAAGGTAAACTGTATACTTACTCTTTGAAGAATTAATCCCCCTGTGATATTGATTTGATTATACTACAGTAGAATGTGCTTGTGCTAAAATATCACTTGTTATTATTTATCCAGAATGAATCAGACGTCCAACTGTGCAATGTGGCAGGTAACATTTCAGATGAAAAGTCAAAGATTGTACATATTTGTTTTCTTTGTGAATATACATATAGTCCAAAGAACCTACCTAACTCTATTGCAATTAATAATAATAATATTAATAATAATAATTCATTACAATTTCATTTTACAACAAAGGTGACTTTCATAATACATACTTGTAGAAATTATTTATTTATGAAAAATAATTATCATTCATTTTGAGTATTTTCTTGTGTGTGATTACAGCAGATTGTTTGTAATAGTATTGCTATATTCTTTGAGCTTCTTTAAAGGCTATATTTACCCCTTGGAAGAAATGAAGTACTTTCTGTCTATCCACATGCATAGATGATTAGTGTTGCATGCAGACAGATGATGTCTTCAGTTATGACTCAATAAGTTATATGTTTTACTAAATGTAAAATTGGAGCATGGTGCCCAGAGGTCCATGAAAGTGTTTACATTATCATTTGAGAGTGAACTGTATTACAGAAATTCCTAATAGCAAATGTACTTTAAAATAAGTCATTGTGCCTGTTAGGATAACCATTATAAATGTCTCCAAGATGGACGTCCTTTATTCCAAAGCTTGAGGCAGCCATGCCATGCAAACAGCTCAGTTCACCATGGCAAAACTGGAGAAAATCACAAAGCAATGATCTTAAATATGTTAGGCTAATTTGCATAACAGAGTTAACAGAGTTTAGTTTGCACCAATCAGCATAGAGATAAATGGAATAATCTTTAACATTCCTGTCTCTTTGTATTTAAAGACCTTAAAACAGTTAAGGAGATTAAAAGTATTTGGCAAATATCTGATAATAAAGTAAGACTTATGTTAAATATAAATTATACTATAGTTAAAATTAAAATATCATATGATCTCATCTACTTAGTAATGTCCATCCATCCATTATCCAACCCGCTATATCCTAACTACAGGGTCATGGGGGTCTGCTGGAGCCAATCCCAGCCAACACAGGGCGCAAGGCAGGAAACAAACTCCGGGCAGGGCGCCAGCCCACCACAGTACTTAGTAATGTGCTGGGTACAAATGGTAAAGAATGTCTTAGTTAAACAGACACTCACAGTCAGTAGCACTTTATAAATTCATATACAATAGAAAGTGTTTCCCTAACAGTGCCCTAAACTGCTTGTATTGATTATTCTTGACATGACGTTTTCAGATCAGTAGTTGTGCAAGAAGGTAGTAAAAGACTTTTGAAAAACCAACCAGAAATCAGCCATCAGCAGTGCTTGAAGTGAGCTGGGAATGACTATTACTCTGTAGTATGTGTTTTGCTATTTGCAATACTGGGAGTTTTTCCATGTGCCCGCAAAAAACCTGGAGTACTGCCATTTCTCTTTTCCATTTAAACCACTGATCTTCAGTGAAGCTGTACTTTGTTTAAGCATAGATGAAGCTTAAATAGTACCAAATATACATATTTACCTAGTAGAGTAGTTTTTTAAATTATTTTTAAAAATTCACATTGTATAACATTATATTTGACAGAGATACAATATATCCTCTTTAATAAAACCCCTGTGTGCGTCCAGGTGTCCGTGTGTGTCTTCTAGTGAAGTGCGCATGCGCGGGGCCGCACGTGTTCAGTCTCTCCCTGTGCATTCCCTGTACAGAGAGAGAGAGAGACACACACAGGCGTGTGGGCAAGAGAGACACACAGGCAAGCGAAAGAGACACACACACACACAGGCGCGCAAGAGAGAGACACACACACACAGGTGCAAGAGAGAGACACACACACACAGGTGTGCAAGATAGAGACACACATACACAAGTGCGCGAGAGAGACACACGCACACAGGAGCGCGACAGACACAAACACATACACAGGTGCGTGTGTGAATTGTTGCAATGTTACTTTTCTTGGTTGTTTATTAAATTACGGATTTTTCAAATGTTCATTTTTTTCCCTTTGCTTATAACTCAATAAAAAAAAAGCGTTTTTAGCGAGCAGTTCGTAGCGCTATAGCTGTTGCAGTGTTACTTTTCTCTGTTGTTCAAGGTTTTCTCAGTGTTATTCAATGTTTTTACATTTAGTTTACTATTACGCTGTGCATTCTATGGTGTAATTAACATCGTATTTGTGCTTAAAAACTTAAAAAAATATATATTTACATACAGTTCATACGGTCTGGAATGGATTAATTGTATTTAAATGCATTCCTATGGGGGAAATTACTTCGGTTCCACTGTATTACTGTCAGAGAAAATTACAGGCATTTTACGGAAATACAAACCAGTATTACTGCGAGAGAAAATTAAAGGCACACAATACAGGGACGCATATTACAGCCACATACAAGGTCCCTTGTCATTTAATATAGACTGTTCCTACTAATGTTTATGCACTACTGTTCTAGCGCCCGTTATTGTAACGGGCTTAATGTCTAGTATATATATATATATTTTTAATATGACATTTGTTGTACCTAAAAACACCTGCAAGTCTGCATTCTCTTATATATGACAACTAGATGCACAAGCAGCTGGCCTAAAAGCACTTTGTTTCTCTTTTACTGCCTTTTTCTAAAATGAACTATAACCAGATCAGCCTTTACTGTACAAAATTATTGAATGCATAAGTCACTTGACACCTAATGTAGTCATAAATGTGTTATCGGGGTGATAGGGTTGTTTTTGAGAAATGAAATATGTAAAACTAGAAGATGGAAATCAGGAATGGCAAAAATATCATCTTTATTGTCTCCTTCGTCATAGAACCAACAATCATTTTATTATTGTTTCACAAACTCTTTCATATTATTCAGTTCTTCTACTTTGGCCTCACATTTAGGGAGAATGGAGTATGGCTTACTGAATTTCGGAGTCACATTCAGTATACCTCTTTTTTTTTTTTTCGGTGTTTTATTTCTTTGTTAAAACTCTTCTGTGATTCAGTCATCAGCTGTTTAAGACTGTCGGCAGTATTGCTACTACTCTTGTTTGCCGAGACATCTAATGCTTTGATATTGTGCCAAACAAATTTTCTTTCATGTTTAAAGAATGCTGATTTTCCATTACACAGTACATTTAATCCAAGCTGCTGCATTTTTTCAGAATTGTAAGCTTTATTTAAGTTTAGGAGTCACCTTATCATCTGAACAATTTATTTCTGCATAGTGTTCTTCACTGACTACACACTCAGAGTGCTGGCAAAAACCTATACTACATAAACAGTAAAGTGCTAATTACAAAATGTACATAAATGAACGCAGAGCAGTGTTAACTTGGTTAATACGGTATGATATAAAGTCCCTTATATATGAAATATGGTCAGTTGGCAGCAGGGGAGAGGAAAACAAAAACTGTAGTCAAGAGAAAATATACATTTGGGGGCCCAAGATCAGTTACAACAGTCAAGGTCTGACAAAGTCGTTCTGGTTACCTAGAACATCCTACAGCTGTCATAAATACAAGCCCAGCTTGTGGAAAAGATGAAATCCTTTTGTCATTGCAATATCTCTTGTGTCACATTCCCTAAACAGGAGTGTCAGACTGACAATGTAACTGTGGCTAAAACAGAATACTCAAGAGAGATATAAAGCAGAAAAAAAACTCATTCACAGTTTCATAAGGATTGTCACACTTGAACTTTCGTGCAAATGACTAACAAATGGAGTTGCAATATGAATAGCTAATCAGCCTGCTCTAATCAGTGTATAGTAGACCAAAAAAGCCTGCAGCCTCTTTAAATCAAATAAGATGATGATTTCACACTTTGGGATCCTAGATCTAATGGCTAGATATACCAGATTTAACATTATTTTTCCCAATATTGTTTGTGCTGTGCCTTAGATTCTGGCTCCATCTCCTGATCTCCTAAATAAATTAAATCTACCTTGCACTGCTCTAGGCAGAACACATTCAGCACAGGATCATCTCATATTAATACATATTTATGGTAATAATACTGCAGTATCTGTTGGGTTTAACTCTTGCAGTGTGCATCTTGGAGCCAGCTAACAGGAAAATATCTACATAATAACTTATGAGCACATCCAACTGACTGAGTATGGTGTTGAATTTTAAAAATCAATACCCATGCACATCATACACACAATTATGGACATGAAAAACCACACACATTCAAATACAAAAATTGGAACTATTATAAAACATTTTATAATGACGGGGTGGTTGGAGACAGAGGACTGCATTGGCAGTAGGTGGCCCTTAGAAGAATTGTTGGTTATACAGCAGTCGAACCCAGCTCTCCATCCTCAGCAGCACTACAGCAGTGCCATTGCTCTGTCTGATGGTACTTCTCTGCTTCCAATCCACCCTCACCCTCCTCTGGCTTATCCATTCCTGCTCCAGTTCAGATTTGCTCTCTGCTCTCACAGAGTCCAAGACATTGTCCCTCTCATATTCCAACTTCCTGAACCGATCTAAGTAATAATTGTCTTTAAGACCCCCTGAGAATCTTGTGCCAAGGCCAATGGATTTTAGTAATGGAGAAATACTTCATAATTGCTTTTGAACAGGTAAGTGCTTCCCCACATTCCTCAACACACTGCATAGCCTCCTTTTTTAACTCTTTCCTCTTCTTAGACTCAGCAGACACTTTACCAGCATCCACCATACATATACAGCAGTATTTCCCAACCTTCTCTATACCCTGCAACCCTAGAAAATGTTTTGATTTATGTTTGCACACCCTAAAAAAATAGTACCACATTTGAAGAAGAAGAAATCAAATTCCTCATTTTTAACTCATTTTTGAATGGGCCCCTCATGAAACTTAGACTCTCGATTGAAGATCTGGAACTGGGTTATCCCATGAAGCATCAAGCTCCTCAAGGAAATGAAACACGATCGAGGGGTTTGGTGGATTGGAGACCCTCGTTAAGTAACGAGTGCCAGTGTGCAACTAAGCAATGAAATATAAGCTTTGCCCCCCAATAACACTTACATTGCAGTTCAAAAACAAATGCACCACACAATTGAAATGATTGCTACCACTAGGTCTTCTAGAGGGAGAGATGGGCCGAGTTTAAGTAGGAGATGTTCCATCTAATTCAGTCTCCTTTGTCCACCCCGGCAAAAATGTCAATCAAACCTCAAAATCAGTGACATTTCATGATCAGGGCTTCCACAGAAATCAATACTCATTGCAAGGTCCACATTTTATTTGCCTTATGAATGCTCTGTCCACAGTAAGGAACCTGTGAGAACACTTATTTCTGCAGTTTATTTACAGGTAACTGTTGCATGAACAATGCTTGATTCTTTTTACTTTCTCGTATACAAACTATAGGGAAAGTATTGTAATCGTCCAAAGATTCAATGTCGAGATTTTGATGAATCTCATCGTTTTAGACCTCCCTGACTTTCTCGTATATGAAGTATAGGGAAAGTATTGGAATCCTCCAAAAATGTCCACGTTTTAGACCTCCCTGAGTCCGAAAATACCATTTTTGGAATTATGCTTGTGTCTGTCTGCGTGTGTGTATGTAAACACGATAAGTTGAGTATGCTTTCACTTAGATCAACCAAATTTTGCATACAATTATTAGGTACAAAACATAGATTTCTATCAATTTTTGAGCTATTTCTATTAACTGGAAGTGGTACTTTACCTTTTATTCATGCAGCTGCAGAGTCTGATTTATTCAATTTTACTTTTATAACAATTGTTTAATATATCATTCATTTGATTTTTTGTTAAATGTACATAATATAAAAATATAATCATCGTCTTGTGGTTTACTCCTCAAATATCTATCCCCATATCTGAGTATACAAGAAAGTCTAGGGGAGACCACTCCCGATTTTTGTATCATAGAACAGAAGCACTGACTAATAAATGACTTGCAAATGACTGTGCACTGCAACACACCGATTTCACCATGGTAAAGATGGACAACACACCTCACTCAGTTTTGGTAAATTGTGATGCAGCCTTCCTCTTTGTCGCACCCCCTGAAAATCCATCTTGGAACCTCAAGTTGGAAACTCCTGATATACAGACTGAGAGAGAGAGTACAGGAGGCCCTTACCTGGCTGGGAGGCCAGTATAATGGAGGGACACTCTGGGGGGCATCCTGGTCAGAATGAGTAGTTTTCGTTTTCAAAGTTGGGATGCCATTTTGAGTGAAGGGAACTAGGAGGCTGGCTTCAGTGCTCTTGTCACCCATACGGTACACTGGATGGTAGCAATCCTTTTGGTAAATCTCCGTTTGGATACCTGCAGGAGAGCATGGGAGCTGTGGTTCTGTAGGGCTGCCCTTTTGGGTTTTTAGGTGCTTTCAGGGAGAGCTATTGGGAGGTAAGTCCCCTCTCTTGAGGTTGTTGCGATTAACCTCAAAATTGCCTCCTGGAGGCAGTAATTGGGCACTGGAAGTACTCTTGGGTTAGGCTCAAAAGGGGGAATTCCACACAACCTGTAGAGTTGAAGTTAGAAGGAAGAGGACAAAATTAAACTAAATGAGGGCTGGAGCTCTTGACATTCCACCTCTGCCTTTTTAAGGGCAAAAATCACCAAAAAAATCTGGTGCAGTTATAATACAAGTTAACCGCACGCTTTTTATTTTTTTAGAGTGAAAAATTTTCTTTTAAATATCGTTTTTAGTATGTGTTTATTTTAAAGCGTGTAATATATAAAGTACTCTATAAACGTGTAAAATATAAAGGATATTTTGAGGGGCAATGAGGTGTCTTGTAAGTGGGCATTCACCCCACTTTTTTGTGGCATTTTCTTATTCCATCTGTTTGGGTTTGTATGCCTTATAATTGACAGGTGCATGCACAACACAAGTTGCTATTCTGTGCCAGTTGCTGCTGGGTTAGGCTTCAGTTCAACAAATCTAAATTGATAGTTTTTCCAGATAGTTGCACTTGAATATCATAGGACTACGTGATTTGAAATGCTACATTTATTTAAAATCAATAAATAACCTTGCTCAGTCTACTACTGGATTATGTTTTGTGCTCATCATTATCAATTTAATTAGACAGTATACTAAGGACAGACGTTTTTAAGAACCTTGTGTCAAATATGCTACTGAAGAGCTGAACATCTGCACTCTATCTTTAGGGATGCATCCAAAGCTCTCAAGTTTCAAGTGAAATATTCTTTTTAGAAAATGAGTACTTGAAGTCTGTGACATAATGGCAGGTGTTTCAAGCATGTTTTCTGCAAGTGGAACTTGAAAACATTGCCAGCATTGTTTTATGTCTTTAGAATTCAATTTTTTCCCACTCTTTTTTTGTTATTCCTCTGCCAGTTTTAAATCCGAACTGTCAAAACAGAAAATGTCTAAAATTCACTGAAACAGAAATATCGGCTAGGCAAACCATTTCTATTTTTCAATATCTTTGAGTATTTGCTTTTGTTTATATTTGGAGATCTACGGCTATTTCACCATTGTCAATTTGTAGGTCCATTTTGCATTCCCATCAATGTCCTATATGTGTCACAAAAAAAAAGAATATAGAACATGATGAGCAATTTTTACCGCTGTGCTTGCTGCCATTAGCAACAACAAAATCTTCAAAAAGAGGTGAGTGGTTGTTCTGTAACTTCAGTAAAACGTTTGCTTGCATATTCTGAGATTTTGCTTAGACAGTGTAACTAGAATTCATATCTGAACACCTAATCAATATACTGCATGCACACAGGCAGAGCAATTCAAGAAAGCTTTTGTGAGTTTCATAGTCTTTCTCTGATCATATTTTTTACTGTATGTTCAGATTAGTTGATTCCTGAGGCATCGTCACTATGAGTACATATTTTACTTCAACGATAAAATGTCAAATTTGCAAATTTAAGTAAATTAAAAATAAACAGATGTTTAATTGACACATTTAAATCTTTATATTTTTAAAGTATATGAGCATGACTTACATTTTGATGAAGTTGGTAAATTAAATATAATGAAATAAAAATTCTGCTTTGCTTCTTTTTATTATTTTTTAGTGTAGCCTTGGGCAGCACGGTGGCACAGTGGTAGCGCTGCTCGCAGTTAGGAGACCCAGATTCGCTTCCCGGGTCCTCCCTGTGTGAAGTTTGCATGTTCTCCCTGTGTCTGTGTGGGTTTCCTTCCGGGTGTTCCGGTTTCCTCCCACAGTCCAATGACATGCAGGTTAGGTGCATTGGTGATTCTAAATTGTCCCTAGTGTGTGCTTGGTGTGTGTGTGTGTGTGCACCCTGTGTGGGGCTGGTGCTCTGCCCGGGGTTTGTTTCCTGCCTTGTGCCCTGTGTTGGCTAGGATTGGCTCCAGCAGACCTCCGTGACCCTGTAGTTAGGATATAGCAGGTTGGATAATGGATGGATGGACAGTGTAGCCTTTACCATTCAATTGACAGAATTATCCATCCATCCGTTCAAACATCATTCATCAGTCTTATAACCTACTTAATCCAATTTAGGGTTGTAGTGGGTGAAACATATTAAAGTACCATCAAAAACTAAGTAGAAACCAACCTTGAACAGTATGGCACCCCATCACAAGATAAACTCTTATACACCCTGATATTCACTCACAGTGGGCTAGTTTTGATTCACCAATCAACTTATCCCAGATATCTTTGGAATGTGGAAGGAAAACAAGATAATCTGGGAAAAACAACCCATGCAAACCTGGCAGAACATGTAAACTCCACACAGACAGTGAAGCATAAGCACTAACCCTTAACTGATGGAATAATAATTATTTAATTTATAAATATTTTATGTGGTGTGTTGCAGGCAAGATGAACTATTGCCTTAAGATTTCAAAATGATGCAATTTCAGAAAAGAAAAGAAATTAAATAAATATGTTAGATTAGTCTAACTGGTCCATTAAATATCTTGTGTAACTAAACACATTTAAACAGAAACTCATAATTTAAGAAGAAATACTTAACTTGTTTTCACCATCTAAAACACTGAATACGGCTGCACTGTGAAGATAATCAGCAATTGCTTGCATTTTTAAATATCTGCCTAAAGGAAAACAGGAAAGGCTGCACTTTCCTATTAATGTAATATTTGTAGTGTATTGTTTAATGAAGGGAGAGGGAAGTCTGGGCCTCTCTGCTTGAGCTGCTGCCCCCGCGACCCGACCTCGGATAAGCGGAAGAGGATGGATGGATGGATGTTTAATGAAATTTTATTAGGATGTTTGGTCATGTGAATATTGTACTAAAACACTTGCCTTAGACAGAATGTGTGCATGTGTAAACTGGAGGAGGGGGAAAAGTGTTTTCCCAGCTGGATATAATAAAGAAGTTGGCTGAGTAAGAAACATGCATGCTTGTCTCGTTAATACATCACAGAATAACTGGCGATGAGGATGGGATTGTGTCATTATATAAAGTACATAACAGCCCTGATAGGAAGGATGGACACATTTAAACCCAACAGTGAGTTGTAGGCGGCATACACTGAATGTTTGGAGCAGTTTTTTAAGCCAAAGAAATTCCATAAATCAAACATTACAATATTACACTTAAAAATTATATTTTTATTATATGTGAGTTTTCCCATGAAGTTTTATCAGAAATGTTATTTGCACAAAAACAAAACTCTTTATATATTATTGTCTGGCTTATACATTTTGGCCTAAGAATTTACTGATGTTACATAATTTCAATTTCTCAAAAACAACAAATTAACTTTTGTCTTTAGAAGAAAATATCTTCAAATCATTAATGTAAAGTGAAACTTTCTGTAAAGGCAGCATACAGAGAGATGATAGCAGAGGTCTTAGGACTAAGCTATACAGAATAACTGACACAAATTCAGACGGTGATGATTTCTGAATGTATTGAAACTGATTTGATAAATACTGTTTAAGCTAATCCCAAGTAAGGACAGTTCTTTATATCCATGCAGTGCATCCATTGATTATTTGACCTGCTTACCAATGTAGGTTAATGGTGAACTAAAGCCTATCCCAGGAGTAAAATCCTAGTAGAATACTAGCATTCTGAACAATGAAATTGTCAGTGATGAACACTCTATATTATCAGCATTAGCAGACGTGCACCCCATGTACTGATAGCTGGGGAGAATGCTGATTTAGGAAATTAAATGCTGAACTTTGATTTCTCAAACCCCCATTTTCTCTATTACCCAGACACTTTGTGGATGAACTGATGGAGCTGATGCAGGTTGATCACTAACTGCAGTGCTTCCTGGAGAAATAATTAAACAAACTGAATTGTTCCAATTTTGCTTTGCATAATGGCTATTCAGTTCCTAAAATGGAACTTTCAAAGTGGGTACCTTTTCTACCAACTGTTACTTAACTAAACATTTTGGACAATTCAAGCTATCTTTAATTTCAAGATATACTGTAGTCATATGTAAAAGTTTGGTAACCCCAATACTTTCTTTGGATTTTTGTTTATCATTGTCTGAGCTTTCAAAGTAGCAACTTCCTTTTAATATATAACATGCCTTATGGAAACAGTAGTATTTCAGCAGTGACATTAAGTTTATTGGATTAACAGAAAATATGTAATATGCATTATAACAAAATTAGACAGGTCATAAATTTGGGCACCCCAACAGAGATATTACATCAATACTTAGTTGAGCCTCCTTTTGCAAATATAACAGCCTCTAGACGCCTCCTATAGCCTTTGATGAGTGTCTGGTTTCTGGATGGATGTATTTTTGACCATTCTTCCATACAAAATCTCTCCAATTCAGTTAAATTTGATGGCTGTCGAGCATGGACAGCCTGCTTCAAATCATCCCATAGATTTTCGATGATATTCAAGTCAGGGGACAGTGACGGCCATTCCAGAACATTGCATTTCTCCCTCTGCATGAATGCCTTTGTAGATTTCGAAATGTGTTTTGGGTCATTGTCTTGTTGGAATTTCCAACCCCTGCGTAACTTCAACTTTGTGAATGATGCTTGAACATTATCCTGAATAATTTGTTGATATTGGGTTGAATTCATCCGACCCTCAGCATGATGGAACCTCCACCAAATTTGACAGTAGGTAGCAGGTGTTTTTCTTGGAATGCAATGTACTTCTTCCGCCATGCAAAGCGCTTTTTGTTATGACCAAATAACTCAATGTTTGTCTCATCAGTCCAAAGCACTTTGTTCCAAAATGAATCTGGCTTGTCTAAATGAGCATTTGCATACAAGTGATTTTGTTTGTGGCGTAAGTGCAGAAAGGGCTTCTTTCTCATTACCCTGCCATACAGATGTTCTTTGTGCAAATTGTGCTGAATTGTAGAACGATGTACAGATACACCATCTGCAGCAAGATGTTCTTGCAGGTCTTTGGAGGTGATCTGTGGGTTGTCTGTAACCATTCTCACAATCCTGCGCATATGCCGCTCCTGTATTTTTCTTGACCTGCCAGACCTGGGTTTAACAGCAACTGTGCCTGTGGCCTTCCATTTCTTGATTACATTCCTTACAGTTTAAACCTCTGAGACAGCTTTTTGTAGCCTTCCCCTAAACCATGGTACAGAACAATCTTTGTTTTCAGATCTTTTGAGAGTTGCTTTGAGGATCCCATGCTGTCACTCTTCATAGGAGAGTCAAAGGCAAGCACAACTTGCAATTGACCACCTTAAATACCACTTCTGATGATTGGACACACCTGTCTATGCAGTTCAAAGTTTAACAAGCTAATCCAACCAATTTGGTTTTGCAAGTAATCAGTATTGGGATTAATAAAGTATCTATCTATCTATCTATCTATCTATCTATCTATTGAGCAGTTACATGCATTCAAATCAGCAAAATTACAAGTCGAACAACAACAGCCAGTTTTTCACATTTGATTTAATTTCATACAACTAAATACTGCTTCACTAAAAATCTTTGTTCAGAAAACACCCCAGTACTCAGATGTTCCTAAGAAATGAAAGACATACCACTGTTATCTTTTTTGTTGAAAGTTGAGTAAATTATTATGCAGGCTGAGAGGGGTTCCCAAACTTTTTCATATGACTGTATGATGCTACACTGCACATATAACATGAAAAAACTGGGTTCACATTCAGCGACTAATCCATTGTATACATACAACCCATAGTGTAGATGCATTTTGAATATAAGTCTATAGATCTGTTACTACATCAAAATGTTGCATGATATAATTGTGAGCTATTGGGATCACAACTGCACTTCTGCACATGCTTTCCATTCCTCTGCCTATATTCAGGTCTCCTGCTGCCACAAATGCTTTGGCACTACCTGCAATTCACTGGAGAAACATAAACTTGAGGATAACAGTTCGTGTGCAAATAGTGGTGGATGAGTTATCTCAGGGATAATGATAAAGAGGTTAAAGAGAACTGGATCTGTGATTCTAGCAGCAGAAATATTTGAAAAACACATTGTTTCATACATGTTAATTCATTTCAGGCTGCATTCCAGGTTAACCGCTACAAATTAATATGACTTGCCATGTTATACAGTTCTTCAGCAATGGCCAGTGACTACATTATAGATTCAGATTCTAATGATAGTGAAGCATGTTTATGATTTTATATGAGCAGTAAACTTTAATGGCACTTCTGAAAGTATGTGGTGAAACAAGAGCTTTGGGTAACTTTAAAAGCTGTCATTCACTAATCTCTAGGATCGCACCCGGAAGTGACGTCCAAAGGGCCAGAACCAGGAATGATGTCATCAGGGCCAGGTGGAATTTCCCATGAATGGTCTATAGAAAAGCGAGAGAAAGAGTCAGTGCACTCCGCTACCTCCCAGTCTGGCTCAGAATTACTCTCATTCAAGCCCTTTAGCTGCCTCCCATGCGTACGTGTGTGACACCTGCTATTATGACTAAACACCAAAATAATATTTTTACATTTTTTCCTCTCTTTGTTCTTCTGTTTCTCTCTAAAAACAGTCGTTTTTAATATTTGACATGGTATACTGTGATCTGATGGATATCAAATACAATTCTAAACTTTAACCTTGCATACTCCTGCTATGTATATCTATTTTTTATAATCTCAGATGCTGTTTCTCTGTTTTTTGCAGCTATACAGACAAATGTGCATATTCTTTTACTACTTGCTGTTCTTGTGTAGCTCCATTGCCTATTCAAGTTTATGCAACTCCCAAGCTTTCCATGTTTCCCTCAGAAGACCTAGGTGGGGAATGAACAGTGGTTCAAGCCAAGGAGCCCCCTCCCTCCTAAGTCTGCCTCAGATAGTTATTGGTTTATGTAATATTATTCTAAGAAGGAAAAGACAGCATCTTGCTTAAGAAACAATGTTTATTGAGTATATTTGTTGCTTTATCAATCTAGTTTTACTTATATCACATCCAAATGCAAAATACGACAGTGCCTTGGTTTAAAGGGACCCATACTACAGTAGTGCTAAACACTAGCAGTCATACCTACAGCCTCTTACACACAACGTGTGCAGTCATTTTCATAACAAAGGATCTGTATATTGCTGTAAGGATGGTTTATTAAATTTTCAAATCTTAAAAAAGTGTCATAGGTACAAAATGGAATATTAAGAATACTGTCAAGACCCTGCAGTACAAACATCCGGAGTAAGAAAGTATTGACCAGGTAAACAAAATTTGTTGTATTTATTTATTAACACCAAAACAAGAACAAAGGAAGAAATGAACTATGCACAGCACACCCCCAACGCTACGGCCTTGAGGGGCTCCATCTTCACCACCCTTTGGGTTCTGGACATGGGAGAGGCCAGCTGGCCTGCCAGTACTTAATGCCAGCTTCCTCTGGCTTTCATATCAATGTCTCGATAGTCAGCTTCTCTTTCTCTTTTGACACAATTTTCCACCAAACTGTGTCCAAAAGAAAAGTGCAGGAAATTTACATTTGCAGCCCAACTGGAAATCGACTGATTTGTCGATCCAGATTTTCAGAACCCCTCCCTCTTTTAGCCAAAAGCGTCCCCGACTGACAAGGGACATCAGTCACAGTGCCCTTATATTTTTTTTTATTATTGTTGTTAATTATTCTACAGTACTGGGCATTAAAATACAAACAATATCACTCTAATTATGTAGATGTCCTTTGCATTATATATAACTTGTATGTAATGGCAGACAGTTCTGAACAATTTTGTGTCACTGGAGAAATGTCAGTGTACAATTTACTGATGAGATTAACACACACATATATTACAAGTGTCAGATGGTCAGGAAGTAATCTTGGGCCAAAGAAAGTGAAGGGTCTCACCTCCACACTTCTAGCCCATCTGCCAGTCTGCCAGTCCACCAGCCAAACTCAGCAGGAGATTATGCAGTAAAGAATAAGGCAAATGTAAAAAATAAAAATATGTTTGTATAGCTAAAATCCACAATGTTTTACAAGCAATGTACTAATCAACATGCAACATGTTACCACTTTTCAGTATCATGATTAATGACTATAACTGCCTTACCTGGAAATATTTGTCATCCTTACTTGAAAAATATTAAATAGTTTGAAGACTGACACTGCATGCTCAGCATCAGGGCAACAACAGTGACTCATCTAACAGCTCTGTGCAATTCTGTATTTCATCTTTCCGTTACAGGGTTGTGAATAGCCAGAGCATAAGTTCAAGGTGGGGACGAAACGTAAGAGAAAATCAGAACAATTCAGATGAGAACAGGCCATTCACCGTCACTAGCTTGTCTATCCTATTCACCTAATATCTAGAAAATATCAAGTCAAGTTTTGAAGGTTCCCAAAATCCTACTGTCCACCACACTACTTGGTCATTTATTTCATGTACTGTATCTATGATTATCTGTCTGAAGAAAAAAAATCTGACATTTGTTTTGTTAGTTTACATCTGTTTCCTCATGTATCTGGTGATGAATTTCCTTTAAAGTTTTAGCTGGGGTCCACCATATGAATTACTTTAATACTCATTTACAATTCACTCATGTCACTTCCTAATCTTCATTTACTTTAACAAAAAAAGTTCAGCTCCTTTAATTTTTCCTCATAGTTTATAACCCCAGGGTCCTGGAATCAGCCTAGTGGTTCTTCTCTGTACTGCCTCTAGCACTGCTATGTCTTTTTTGTAATAAGGAGACTGTGACTGCACCCAGCACCCCAGATGAAGCTTCACTAGTACATGTTATATTTTAAGCATAACTTCCTTTTGAATTAGCAGAGACTGAAGTTCTTCACAGTCATCTATCATATACATGTCCATTAAATCTTTAATTTTCATATTACACTTATATTCAAACACATGCCAAAGCTGATTCAGGCAGACATATTCACACAGCACAATTTCGAATGGCATTGCAAAGGGTCTGAATACTTATTGAATGAGAGATTTCAGTTTTTGATCATTAGTACATTTTCATACCTTTCTGTAAACATGTTTTTACTTTGTCATTCTGGGATATTGAGTGTGAATTGACAGGCAAAAGGGTAAATTTATCTATTTAAAAATTAAATCTACAGCAGAATAAAGTTTGCAGAATATGAAAAGGTCTAAATACAATCTGAGGCCATTGTATATTTGTAAGAGTCACAGATATGCTATTATAGCATTTATTTTGCATTATGGTAGTAGAAATGCTGCATGATCGCATGCCATTTTAAGAGCAGTGAAGATGATAGATATTATTTGTTTCAGAGCTGTAGACTTCTGTGTTAATACCCAGTTGGTCTGTAATTGTGTTATAACTTTATTAGGAGCAATTATGTGAGGGTGGAAGTGCTTGTTATGGCTAGTAATTCACATCATTCAAAACTGACAACAGAAACCAGTCATAATGAAAACAAACAGGTTTAGCTGGTGGATTGCTGTCTTTTAATACAGTTTATTTTCCCAAAGGAGGCACAGCAAACCTGCATTTAATCCTTTTAAAACTTGCCGAAACATCTCACATTATAAAAATCATTAAATCATCAGCATTCAGTTACTGTACCATAATATTATTACTGCTATTTTCAAATAAGCCAGACTAAGATGATTACATACTCTAGGGCAACTACCTATGATTGCAATAAAACATTTTCCAGGGAATAAGATATAAATTAAGACCTGTACAAGGGCAGATATTGCATATCATTTTTTAATTCTTACATGGAAACTGAATACAAATTTTTTATATCCATCTATTCATTTCATGAGCCCACTTATTCCCAATCAGGGTTGCAGGTGCTACAGTCTGTTCAGGGGCATTGGATGCTGGGAAGGAAATAAGAGCATTTTGAACTTACTGTGTGTAATAAAGTAGAACCTAATAATGATTTTGGCAGATAGTAGTACAATGTATTAAAAAATGTGTCACAGATCTGGGGTTCCTGAAGATTAGAAAGGAATCTCTGGGGTGAGGGACTGCAAAAGATGCATCATTTGAACTATTCCACAAGAAAAATAACTTTTTTTTTCTTCTCTTAGGTAGTAACCAAAGAAAAGAAAATGATGATACAGTGAGCAGGCAATACTCTTGTAACAGCATACTTACATTTGATCTTCTTGAATTGTAAATATGAAGTTTTCCTTAGATAAACTCGGAAAGATATTAAATTATTAATGATTTTTAATCAATGTGGAAAACTGTCGATTTATATTAAAAAAAAAACACACAAAAACTTAAAGGAATACTCCACCCAAAAAGTATATTTTTTATAAGTTACTTACCCCATGTAGTTTGTATTGACAAGCAAGAAAAATGTTTAATCTCATGTTTTCATGCACAAAAGAGAAAAATAAGTGTATGTTTTAACAGAACCAATGGTACCCAATGCTGTACAATAGCAAATGGTGTGAAAAATGTCCATGGAAAAAAGAAAGAAAAAATCTGATGTTATTCAGGTTGCATAATCCACGTGTGAATTATCCAGTTATATGTTCAAAACATGCAAAATGCATGACTTTTTTGTACTGAACACCAGGCTCCTTCCGTCATTTGTTGGTGAAGAGTCCTGTCTTCAGTTTAAAAAATCATTACCATGAGGCTGTGTATAATGATTGTTAATAATTCCGGAAGTGCTATTTAACAATATTTTAGCAAAAAACCATGTGTTTTGCACTAGTTGAGCATAAGACTGGATAACTGACATATGATTTATGTGACATCAGATTTTTTTTCCCTTAGACATTTTTGAGATTTTTGTTTGCTGTTGTTTGGCATTTCTGGACTAAAGTAAAATATTTTTAATAGTACAGTATTTCTTTCAATATTTCTGTAAGTTTTAAATACTATAACTCTATACATACTGCAAACAATAGAATTCACGTCTGTCTATTGTGACTGCAGACATTTGATTAAGATTAAGAAATGCATTCCTGTGCCTAAGTAACAAAAGGATTATGGAAATATGCAGAAAAATCCATAAAAGACTCAGTGGGGCTCTTTCCGCTCTAGCTATCTATACTGAGAGTTTTCTTTTGAACATTTAGTAAAACCTGTGTCACTCTTGTTGTAGCAGTGTCCATCTGTTCAAGAAGCAATCTGTTTACTTGAGCAGCACTAGGCATTTTAAATTTCATATCAAGTGCTCAACAGAACCTTATGAAGGCAGGTAATGCCAACAACCTTCATATTCCTAATTTAATAAGCAGTTATCCCAGCACACTTTCTTTTTCTATTCATTTGACTAATGTAATGAGGCAGCTGAATTCTACATAGTCAAAGTTAAAGTTTGTT
>JANRMT010062835.1:59028107-59044486 GCA_026402145.1 Polypterus bichir lapradei | reverse complement strand
TATTTGGTGGCAGTGTGACGAAGTTGCTTCGGAAGACGGCGTTAGCCGCGGAGCTCAGCTCAGAGCGAAATGAGGTAAATGGGAGGGGAGATGATGACGTGACTCCCCCACCCGCCTTAACTGTCAATCCCCCACAAACACAGTCTCTCGGAATTTGCATAAGCACACCCCTTCACCTGCAATTTTAACTTAGTTACAAAGTGATCAAAACTCTCGTTTATATCCTGCGTCCTCTCATTAAACTTGTATCCCGCATTACCCGTGGGCACGAAAAGCACCAGCGGCAGCCTGTCTATTGAGTTAATTTAAAGTTTAGGTTTATACCTTGCTTTGTTTCCGAAGTAGCTGTACTGATGAATATGGTAGTATGTCACTCGCTCGCTTCTTAATGTTTCGCTGCCTTCTCAATTATATAATGCATGTTTTGTTCAGCGTATTTTGGAGCTCTTCCTGGTTTTCTACATAGTGCGTTGACAGTCAGTTCACGTGATTACGTGGGCGGCGTAATGATGTCACACGAAACTCCGCCCCCACGGCGGTCAAGCTCAACTCCATTACAGTAAATGGAGAAAAATACCTTCCAGTTATGACCATTACGCGTAGAATTTCGAAATGAAACCTGCCCAACTTTTGTAAGGAAGCTGTAAGGAATAAGCCTGCCAAATTTCAGCCTTCTACCTACACGGGAAGTTTGAGAATTAGTGATGAGTCAGTCAGTCAGTCAGTCAGTCAGTCAATCAGTCAGTCAGTCAGTCAGTCAGTCAGTGAGTGAGGGCTTTGCCTTTTATTAGTATAAGAAAGCTGTAAGGAATAAGCCTGCCAAATTTCAGCCTTCTACCTACACGGGAAGTTTGAGAATTAGTGATGAGTCAGTCAGTCAGTCAGTCAGTCAATCAGTCAGTCAGTCAGTCAGTCAGTCAGTCAGTCAGTCAGTGAGTGAGTGAGGGCTTTGCCTTTTATTAGTATAGATATATCACTCGCTCGCTTCTTATTGTTTCGCTGCCTTCTCAATTATATAATGCATGTTTTCTAAAGCGCTTTTTGGGCCTCTTCCTGGTTTTCTACGTACTGCGTGATTACGTGGGAGGCGTGATGATGTCAGACAAAACTCCGCCCCCACGGGTTTCAAGCTCATCTCCATTACAGTAAATGGAGAAAAACAGCTTCCAGTTATGACCATTACGCGTAGAATTTCGAAATGAAACCTGCTCAACTTTTGTAAGGAAGCTGTAAGGAATAAGCCTGCCAAATTTCAGCCTTCTACCTACACGGGAAGTTGGAGAATTAGTGATGAGTCAGTCAGTCAGTCAGTCAGTCAGTCAGTCAGTCAGTCAGTGAGTGAGTGAGTGAGTGAGTGAGGGCTTTGCCGTTTATTAGTATAGATATATATATATGTATACCTGCATATATTGTAGTTTGTGGGTCACAGCCTTGCAGAAGAGAAAAGGAAGTAAAGACAGGAACAATCAACGGACCAACACAGCAAGCAGGCAGTCAGCAAGCAGGCAGTGACACTGACTTCACGTAATCTTATATCAGCTCCCTTCATCATATTAAAACAACATATAGTTGTCCCCAGATAGAAGAAAGAAAGAAGAGTGCCAGACCTGGTCAGTGGCCGGTTTTAAATGTTCCCTGTATCACCCGTTGGGCAACAGAAGCATTACACAGTGAGCCTGCAAACTTTCCAGACATGAGAGGACGTCAGCATTGACGTACACAGAATCAGGACAATGGTGGATATCAAAATTAAATGGCTGCAAGCTAATAAATCACCTAGTGAGCTGGAAGTTCATATCCTTCTTCATGTATAGCCACTAGAGTGGAGTGTGATCAGACACCAGGGTAAACCAACTACCCCACAAACAGTAGCCTCCACCACCCACTTAATTGCCAAAAGTTCTTTCTCGATGGTTGAGTAATTACACTCCCTGGGAAGCAATTTCCTGCTCAGAAATGAGTATGGAATGTTTGTCCCCATTGATACGCTGAGAGAGTAGAGCCCCCAAACAAAACGCACTCGCATCCGTCTGTAGAATGAACTCCTTTGAAAAGTCAGGATTCAGCAGAACTTGGAACAAAGAGAAAGTGGCCTTTAAGTCAGAGAAAGACCTTTCACAATCATTGGTCCAGACAATGCTGCATTTCTTTCTGAACTTCATCATGTCCGTGAGATGGGCTGCTCTACGTGAAAACTTCAGAATAAACCTCCTGCAATAACCAGTGAGTCAGAGAATAGTATGAACCTGCTTCTGCATTTCCCGACCTGGATACACAAGACCCAACCTTGTTCAGCTGAGATCTAGTCAAATCGTTCCCCACAGAATACCCCAAATAATACATTTCCTACATACCCAATTTACACTTCTTAGGGTTAGCTGTCAACTCAGCCAGGCTCAAACTATCAAGCACTGCTTGCAGGCAGACAAGATATGACCAGCAGTCATTACTGAAAATGAACACATCATTAAGATACGCTCCAGCATATATGGAATGGGGTCGCAGAATCTGATCCATCATCTGATGAAAAGTCAACAATGTGCTATGAGATGAAATGGAATTCTGGTGAATATGAACAACCTGTCCGGAGTGGTGAGCATGGTCTTCTTGCAGCTGAATTCTTCCAATGGCACCTGCCAGTACCTCTTTGTGTGATCCAGGATAGAAAGTCATTAATAGGTGGCATCAGGTACGCATCAAATTTAGAAATCTTATTCAAGCATCAAAAATCTATACAAAGCTGAACTTTGCCATCTGGTTTTGACAACAGAACAACTGGACTGCACCATTCACTTTTACTCTCGCGAATCACACCCAAATTGAGCATCAGCTTCACCTCCTCGCATATCACATTCAGCTTTCACCTCCTTCTCTCTTGTGCAAGTCTGTGATTCACACATCACAAGAGAGAAGTTGGTGAGTCCAGGTTTCTAAAAGAGTCAGCTTTACTGTTGTGAAGACAGGAACAATTGAAAGCATTTTCAAATAGGAGCTGTCACTTCATCACAAACCAACACAGCAAGCAAGCTGTGACACTGATGTCATCATATATTAGGTTTCTTCCTCAGATTAAAAGAACAAATAGCCTTCCTTGGAGAGAATACAGAAAGAAGAGCCCATGGCCAGGTCAGTGGACAGTTTTAAATATTTCCTGTTTCACCCATCAGGCAACAAACACGTTGCACTGGCAGTGGACAACCAATCTCTGCCTGTGTAAACAGTTTCTGTGCACAGTGTAATTGGGGAGTTGTTGGGGTCTCAAAAATCACACAATATATATAGATACATAGAGAGGGAGAGAGAGAGAGAAAGTAACAAAAGTCAATGAGAGATAATAAAGGGTTGGGACACCAGAGGTGATCCCTATATAATTTATTGTCAAGAAAACAAAACAAGTTAATATGTATCAAAAGACGTCTTTACAGGCATGAGTTTATGAATAGACTAGAGAAAAGAAAGTGGTGTTGTCAGTTATGAGGGTAATGAGGTGGAAGGGGCAGGCCCAGGACTTTAAGTTGTATCATGTGCTATCAAGATGTTGATTTCTGGATCAGCAGAAGGAAGGATAGGAGAAGTGTAACAAAGTGGTGTCGACCCCTGACCTGGGACAGAATTGCAAGTTTGACAAGCCCTGAAGTTGTCTCCTATGCATGTGTGTGTGACAATATATATCGTGAAGCCTAACCGGACACACCAGACACAGAGGTACAAGTCCCAGCACTACACAGGCTTTATATACAGTTTCCACCTCTCAGAGCAAAACACCACATAGTTCCTTTCTCTCCTTGTCTCCTCTGCCTGCACTCCTCCCTCAAGCTTAGTTCTCCATCCTCCAACTCTGGATCTCCGAGTTGTGGCAGCTGTCCTGTTTTATAGAGCACCCGGAAATGCTACAGGTGTTACATGATCTCTTTCCGGCTGCACTTCCGGGTGTGATACCAACCCTGCAGAGGACGGCTCAGCCATTCACCATACACCCCCTGGCGATGGCCATGGGCACCAGCAGGGTTGAGCATCCCTGCTCCGTGGTACTGTAGCAAGCAAGGGGGACTGTCCTCTGTCGTCCTGGGGAAGGTATTACCCCGTGCAATACCTCCACATCCTTCCTTCCACCCATCCTTCGGTAAGAATCCCGGCAGCTCATTACAATATGTATGTATATTTCTTTGTTTATCCTATTTTATCTTCTCAGATCTGTCTTTACTCAGCCCCATCCTCTTAATACTACAGTATATTTATGTGTCATTTCTCATCTAGATAATTTCGGATGTAAATAATGCACTTATTTCTCAAATGGAGTGCTTCATCTTTTTTATTTATGAAGAATCATGAACACTGAGGAAGAAAACATGATTAATGCTTCCTGCATTTAATCAATCTGTAATTACAGTAATTGGCTGCATAACTCTTATGGGTAAATTTTGATTTTAAATGAAGTTCACAGTCTTCCAATATTAAAATAGATTGAGAACTTTTCATTTTATCTGCAATGCACTTGTCTTGAAAAATGACAACTTTTTAATATAGGTTACATTTGGCAAATGTGCTTTATAGGGATTAAAATTAAATATTTTACAAGGCCCAGGGGATATGGGATATGTGGTGGTTAGTTATTATATATTTATGAAAGCCTGCTTGTCAATAAATACCAAATACACTATTTGTCTAACAGTCATTTTATCTTTCTGATATTAAATTTTCTTTTTATTTCATGAAAAAGACATAGGATTGTTGCTATATTTAATAATCTTGAAACAGCAGTGCATGTAACTAGCAAAATATTCTGTGAAGACTTGGACAGATGCAGAAAATACCTTTGGAGACAGAAGAAATATTCTAGCAGATCCCTTGGCACCTCTGTTTCTTTAAAAGTGTCAGAATCAAACAGAGATGTGCGTGTCTGCAGCTTTCAAAAAGTAAAAATCTAATTCTTGTTGCCAAATTACTCGTCTGCTGCTTTCAACAAATTTAGTGAATTCGCTTTCCGATGTTTCACAAAGGTGCTTATCTAGCATCTCAACTAGTATGAAGTATTACCAGTGATATCCTAAGGAATAACATTGGCATTGATATTCTGAAATCATTTTTCTTTGCATGCTAAAATGTAATGCTTTTTTAAACTGTTATATTGTGCAGCATTGACAGATAAGAGTTCATCATTGATTGTGGGCACAAATGAAATGCAGAAAGCAAAATTTGCACAATTATATTTATAGTCAGTTACATGACTGTGAATCAATACCATCAATATTGATTTATATATATAGTATAGTATATAGTAGTATATATATATAAACTGCTCAAAAAAACTTAAAGGATACTGATATGGACTGGGTAATGTGTTAGGAATGAAAGGATACCACATCGTTTGAAAGAAATGAAAATTATCAACCTACAGAAAGCTGAATTCAAAGACACCCCAAAAATCAAAGTGAAAAAATGATGCAGCAGGCTAGTCCATTTTGCCGAAATTTCACTGCAGCAATTCAAAGTCATACTCAGTAGTTTGTATGGCCTCCACATGCTTGTATGCATGCCTGACAATGTTGGGCATGCTCCTAATGAGACAACGGGTAGTTTCCTGGGGGATCTCCTCCCATATCTGGACCAAGGCATCACTGAGCTCCTGGACAGTCTGAGGTGCACCCTGGCAGGGTCGGATGGACCGAAACATAATGTCCCAGAGGTGTTCTATTGGAATTAGGTCAGGAAAACATGGGGGCCAGTCAATGGTATCAATTACTTCATCCTCCAGGAACTGCCTGCATACTCTTACCACATGAGGCCTGGCATTGTCATGCACCAGGAGGAACCCAGGACCCACTGCTCCGCATAAAGTCTGACAATGGGTCCAAGGATTTCATCCCAATACCTAATGGCCTTAAGAGGTCTGTGCGTCCCTCCATGGATATGCCTCCCCAGACCATCACTGACCCGCCACCCAACTGGTTATGCAGAATGGTGTTACAGGCAGCATTATGCTCTCCAACGGCTTCTCCAGACCCTTTCACGTCTGTCACATGTGCTCAGAGTGAACCTGCTCTCATCTGTGAAAAGCACAGTGCACCAGTGGTGGACCTGCCAATTGTGGTATTCTATGGCAAATGCCAATCGAGCTCCATAGTGCCGGGCAGTGAGCACAGGGACCACTAGAGGACGTCGGGCCCTCAGGCCACCCTCATGAAGTCTGTTTCTGAATGTTTGGTCAGAGATATTCACACCAGTGGCCTGCTGAAGGTAATTTTGTAGGGCTGGCAGTGCTCATCCTGCTCCTCCTTGCCCAAAGGAGTAGATAATGGTCCTGTCGATGGGTTAAGGACCTTCTAAGGCCCTGTCCAGCTTTTTAGAGTAACTGCCTGTCTCCTGGAATCTCCTCCAGGCCCTTGAGACTGTGCTGGGAGACACAGCAAACCTTCTGGCAATGGCACTTATTGATGTGCCATCCTGGAGAAGTTGGACTACCTGTGCAACCTCTGTAGGGTCCAGGTATCACCTCATGCTACCAGTAGTGAGACTGACCGTAACCAAATGCAAAACTAGTGAACAAACAGCCAGAAAAGATGAGGAGGGAAAAAGTCAGTGGCCTCCACCTGTTAAACTATTCCTGTTTTGGGGGTGCCCCTCTAGTGCACCTGTTGTTAATTCCATTAACACCAAAGCAGCTGAAACTGATTAACAACCCCCTCTGGTACTTAACTGATGGATCAATATCCCAGAAGTTTCATTGACTTGATGCTATACAATGATTAAAAAGTTTTCTTTTAATTTTTTGAGCATTATATATATATATGAATAAAACGGGTTAAAAGTGAAAAGTTATTTCCACACTAAAAATGAAAGAAAGTTAAAATCACAATGTTGCATAGCTGTCATCAGGTGTGCAACTGAAAACAAAAAAGGAGGTAACATGTATAGGAGGAGAAGGAGGGAACAAAGCCAGGGCAGTTGAATGGAGAAGGTGAGAGTAAGTGTGAAAAAGTTGACATTACAGAAGATGGAGGAGATGGAGATTAAAAAGTTAGTCGGTTAGTAACACCTGGAGAAATACATGATGCCAGGATAAGGATGAGCTTGATTTCTGTTTTTCTTTGAAAGTGTTTTTGACACCTTATGGAAGAACACAGAGAGATCAGTGTGGCTATGATCAAGGAATGTGAGGTGTTCTACAAATGCAACAATTTTGGTTTTAACAGCTCAAGCATGCTCGCTAAAATGGTCTGCTGGCTGCCTCCCTCTTTCACCTATTTAGATAGCTGGACATTTCCTACAACATGAGCAAGAATTAATTTTGTAGACTAGCAGGAGGAATTTTGTTTAATACTGAATTGTTGGTGACATATTTAAAAGAGACAAAGTGCCTAGTATTAAATGTGGCTCTCTGTGAAGTGAGCGGAGGACAAGAGGTTTGCATAGTTAGGTGGACAATAGAAGGTGATCAAGGGATGATTAGGAAAAAAGGCTTCTGTGAAAGGATCATTCTGCAAAATCTGATACATTTGTGTGATGACCTGTGAGAGAGATATACTGTTAAGGTGGAAATAGAGGACTAGTGACATGTGGGTGTCAGGTCTACTCCTGGCTTGATGAGGGTACTGTCCAAATGATGAGATGGGTATCCTCTATCAATAAAGAAACTCTTCATTCTGATTGCTTCATTACAGAAGACATCACTCAGGCTGCAGAGTCTCAGGAACTATGAAAAAGGTGCAGATTTGTTAGTATGCCAGGGACAGAAGGACCTACGAGGAGAAGGATAGCTGTATGAGTCAGGTTTTAAGCAGGAATTGGGATCAGCTCTTACCGCTTGTGCTTTTTGCCTACCGCAAGGTACTCCAGGCCTCTACGGGCTTCTCCCCTTTTGAGCTGCTGTATGGGCGACAACCCCGAGGACTTTTGGACATACTAAAAGAGGGCTGGGAGGCTGAGGCCCTTCCCTCCTCAAATATCCTGGAGTATGTGGCGCAACTGCGCGACAGGCTCGCTAAAATCAGGCCACTCCTAAAGGAGCACGTGACTCGTGTGCAGGCAGCGCAGGCCCGGTGTTAAAACCACAACTCCGTCCTCTGGGAGTTCCGCCCGGGGGACCGAGTGATGGTACTCGTCCCTACCTCCCATTCCAAGTTACTGGCTCACTGGCAAGGGCCATACGATGTTAAGGAAAGAAAGGGGCTCGTCGACTATCTGGTAAAACAGCCTAATCGTCGACCGAGCGAGAGGATCTATCACGTCAATTTATTAAAACCCTAGAAGGACAGGGAGGAGTCTTCCAACACACGTAGATCCCACTCCCTATTCTCTAGCGTATCTGCCCTTAACCTCGGCGACAAGCTAACACCCCTACAGCGGCGGGAGATAACCCATGCAATCCAGGCCGTACCCGAAGTAGTGAGTGAGTCACCAGGCCAGACCTCGCTGATTGCGCACGATATAGTCACAGACCCCGGAGTAATCGTCCGGGGGAGGCCCTATAGACTCCCGGAGGTAAAACGCGCTGAAATGGAACTAGAGGTGCAACGTATGTTGGATATGGACATTATCGAGGAGAGCCATAGTCCCTGGTCCAGTCCTATCGTCCTCGTTTCCAAGCCGGACGGCTCCTGGAGGTTCTGTAATGACTTCAGACGTCTGAATCAGGTCTCCAAATTTGATGCCTACCCGATGCCCCGCATTGATGACCTACTTGAATGGCTGGGTACGGCTCGATACTTGACTACTCTTGATATGACGAAATAGTATTGGCAAATTCCCTTAACGGCATCTGCAAAAGAAAAAGACGGCCTTTAGCACCCCTAGCGGACATTGGCAATACAAGGTCCTCCCATTTGGGCTGCACGGGGCCCCAGCGACCTTCCAACGTCTGGTGGATAGAGTGCTGAAGCCCCACCAGTCCTATAGTGCCGCCTACCTGGATGACGTGGTCATCTATTCCGGCACCTGGGAGGAGCATCTATTGCAGGTCTCTGCTGTCCTCATGACACTTGCTAAACCCTCGCAAGTGTTTTTTTGGCTTGAAGGAGGCCAAGTATTTAGGCTACCTAGTGGGACGAGGGCAGGTGAGGCCGCAATGTTCAAAAATTAAAGACATCGTGGAATGGCCCCGTCCAAATACCAAGAGACAGGTGCAGGCTTTCTTGGGGCTGGCGGGGTACTACCGCTGGTTCGTACCCCGTTTCTCCTATAGGGCAGCACCCTTGACCTGTTTAACAAAAAATGGCGCTCCCTTACATGTGGTATGGAACGACAAGGCAGAACAGGCATTCAGTGACCTGAAAAAGGCCCTAACGTCGGCACCTGTATTAAAGACACCCAATTTTGGGTTCCATTTTATTCTCCAGAACGACGCTTCGGACACAGGCCTGGGTGCCGTGCTGAGCCACTGCAAACGCTGTTTGTTAAAACGGATGACTCCCGCTCTTACGTGGAAGTCTGCGTGGATATTATGAACTATCGTATCTATTCAAGTTCTATTTAAATTTTAAATAGAAGGAATTTTTATTTAGTCGACAGAAATATCTTTGGTAGGAATGGAAGTTAAATGTAGGCATCATTGCATAAATTTTTCTTCACCATACAAATGTAAAGAGTAAATTCGCCTTACATTCCAACCAAAGATATTTGTGTCGACTAAATCAGGGGTGTCAAACTCAATTGCACAGGGGGCCAAAATCCAAAACACACTTTAGGTCACGGGCCGAACAGGATAAAGATTTATTGAACACACTAAAACTAAACTTTTAAAACTTTAAAACTTTTAAAACTTAACTTTTTTGAACATAAATATGAATAAAAACAGACAGGAATATTATTCCTGAATAAATCAACTCAAACCTTAAATAACATAATATTTTGCTCTCCATAAAAATATATCCTGTCTAAATTGTACAAGTTAGAAATAAAGTAAACGTTAAAAAAACAAACATTCAAATTTCTTTACTCTTATGTAATTTTATATAAAAAATAAACTTAGATTTTAAATATCCCAAAAGATTTTGCTCTCCATAAAAATATATCCTGTCAAAATTATACAAATTCAAATATGAACATGCTGCATAACAAAACCTGGAAATATAAATAAAATGTGTTCTTTTCAGCAATAACAAATCAAATCATTCAGTTGCTCATATGTCATTTTAGAGCTGGACGCCTGGCATCTTTTTTTGGCAACAAGTTCGTTTATGTTTTGTGTGAGGTTCTGTGTTGTGGAGATTCTCAGGATGGACTGCAGGTACTCATCGGTGAGGCGACTCCTGTGTGCTGTTTTGTTAGTCTTCATCACTGAGAAGAGCTTCTCACACAGATATGTGCTACCAAACATGCACAAGGTTCGAGCCGCATGTAGACGGAGCTGGAGCATTTCTGCGGGAATGGAGTGAATAAACTGTGCGGGCCCTGCAGTATCGTACTTTGCCTTCAGTGTGCCATTACACTGCAGCTCAATCACCTCCATCTGAATCTGCACAGGTGCAGTTTCCACATCGACGGCAAATGGGTTGCGAAACAACTCAAAATTCTTTTTTTGTTCTTCAAAGTCACCAAAGCGCCGTGCGAACTCAGTGCGCAGTGCGCTCAGTTTATCAGCAAAGTGCGTATTTGGGAACACCGTTGTGCCGACTTGGTTCAACATTACTTGGCAACAGAGAAAGTGGGGCAAGTTGCACTGGTGCATTTGTGTCTCCCATAAAAGCAGCTTCACTTGAAATCACTTTGTGATTGTGCACGGGTAAAAACGTCTGCTGAAGTGTCAGATTCTTCTTTAATTCTTCTGCTTTCTGTATCTTCTGCATTGCATTCAGGTCTTTCAGGTTATCCTGATGTTTTGTCTTATAGTGCCGTCTTAGATTAAATTCTGTAATTACAGCCACATTAGCTCCACAAATGAGACACACGGGTTTACCGGCAATGTCAGTAAACATATACTCAGCCTCCCATCGGTTTTTAAAGGCTCTATTTTCAGAATCAACTTTTCTCTTCAGCATCGTGTGGGCTAGCTTCGCAATAATTTGCAGCATCATAAGCTAGACTTGATTAACGCGGTAAATGTTCGGCAAGGTAGCTGAAGCGCTGCATTATGGGATCTGTAGTTTATTGTGTTACCAGCGGTTCATATACCCGGGCCATTAATAACAATAATACAGTATATAAAATGATCTCGCGGGCCTGATATAATTACACGCCGGGCCGGATGTGGCCCACGGCCCTTGAGTTTGACACATATGGACTAAATAGAACTTGAAAAGATATATTTTTTCGAATGTGATCATGCAATTCAGATCGAGTTGACGCGCACTACAGTACATCGAGCCCGGGTGCTATTGTGGTTTTGCCTGCATGCCTCAATAAGTCACCCTCCCCTCGCTCTTACTTTTTTACCGTATGAGTATGGCTTTACCAAAACAATCATTGATGGCGAATAAAGTATCCATTATTCGAGTATGTAGATCGGGGTATATATATACATATATATATATACCCGCGTATCGCAGCGGAGAAGTAGTGTGTTAAAGAAGCTATGAAAAAGAAAAGGGAACATTTTAAAAAAAACGTAACATGACTGTCAATATACAGTAATTGTTTTATGAGTGTTATTGAGTGTTGCTGTCATCAAGGATTTGATTATCATTATTTCTTTCAATCAGGTTCGTATTTGTAGGATGTGTTGTGTTCAAGTTACATTCCGTGTTTGTCAATCGTTGTAAAGATAACAGGTTTCATTCATCGATTCGTTTCTTACTGCATCAATAAACAGCTCGTCTTCTTCTTTATCTGAGACCTGACACACTGCATGCACGGGTTTTTTTTTACACTGTCTTCCTTTAGCGGGACATTGACTTTTTCCACCGTGTGCTTTGTTTCCGCAGTAGCTGCACTTATGAATATGCTTGTATGTATCGGATGCTTCTTATTTTTTTCTGCCTTTTCAATTGTGTAATTCGGTTTTTGTTCAGCGCTCTTTGGAACTGTTGCTTTTTGTCTGTGCACTGTGTCAGTTCACGTGAGCCGCTCGGTGTACATGCATCGAAGTTTCCCAGCTGTGCTGGTGCCATGTCGTGCTATGTCCATGGCTGTATCTAATGTTGCCTAAGTCCCGGCACTTAAAACTTTCTCTCGCAGTTTCGCTGAGTTTGTGCCAAACACCACCCTGACCATCTCATCTTCCTCTGCATAAGCACAGTCCTTCACCCGTGAATATTTAGCAGCAGTGTTTCTATTGGATTGCCGCTGACGGACGGCCTTATATGGGCAGGCACTAAATTACAAACGCCAACAGCAGCCTGTCTATGAACTTAATTTAAAGTTTAGGTTTACACTGTGCTTTGTTTCCGTAGTAGCAGCACTCATGAATATGGTTGTATATGTCACTCGCTCGCTTCTTATTGTTTCGCTGCCTTCTCAATTATATAATGCATGTTTTCTTCAGCGCTTTTTGGAGCTCTTCCTGGTTTTCTACGTACTGCGTGATTACGTGGGAGGCGTGATGATGTCACACGAAACTCCGCCCCCACGGCTTTCGAGCTCATCTCCATTACAGTAAATGGAGAAAAACAGCTTCCAGTTATGACCATTACGCGTAGAATTTCGAAATGAAACCTGCCCAACTTTTGTAAGGAAGCTGTAAGGAATGAACCTGCCAAATTTCAGCCTTCCACCCACACGGGAAGTTGGAGAATTAGTGATGAGTCAGTGAGTGAGTGAGTGAGTGAGTCAGTGAGAACTTTGCCTTTTATTAGTATAGATATATATACTGTATATATATATATATATATATACTAGCAGAATACCCACGCTTCGCAGCGGAGAAGTAGTGTGTTAAAGAAGTTATGAAAAAGAAAAGGAAACATTTTAAAAATAATGTAAGATGATTGTTAATGTAATTGTTTTGTCATTGATATGAGTGTTGCTGTCATATATATAGACACACACACACACATACACACACATAAATATATACATATATATGCATATGTATACATATACATATATATATACATATACACATATATACATATACATATATACATATACATACAGTATATAGCAAAATACCCACGCTTTGCAGCGGAGAAGTAGTGTGTTAAAGAAGTAATGAAAAAGAAAAGGAAACATTTTAATAATAACGTAACATGATTGACAATGTAATTGTTTTGTCATTGTCATGAGTGTTGCTGGCATATATATATATATATATATATATATATATACATACATACATACAGTATCTACATATATACACACACACATATACAGGTACATACACCTATATATATCTATCTATCTATCTATCTAATATATCTATATATATATTGTGATATTTGGCCGGCTTATTATCCCGGCCAATACCCCCAGGCCGCCAGATGGAGCCCTCCCTGCAGTATGGAGGTGCCCCGAAGACCAGCAGGGAATCATGGACGATGTAGTTTTTATCCTCAGCCCTGCTGGATACCTCAGGGGCCGCAAGAGGGTGCTGCAGGGAGGACCGAGGACTCATTTGTGCCCTATGACCCGGAAGCTCGTCATAGGAAGAGCGACGGGCTTCCGGGGTGAAGAAAAGAACTTTTACCTGACCTGGAAGTGATTGAGGATCACATGGACTGGGGATTGAGAACACTTCCGGGTCAGGGAGTATAAAAGGACTGTGGGAGCTCCCAGACGGCGAGCTGAGCTGGGTGGAAGGGTGGCAACGCGTCTGGGAGCTGGAGGATTGTATTTGTGATTATTGTGATTAGTATATGAGTATTGTGGTGGAGAGTGTGCTTTGTGCACTGTGGCAAGAAAATAAAGTCAACTTGAGGACTTTTACCTGGTGTCTGGAGTCGTGGACAGGGGTTCAAGGGAGCGAGAGCGCCCCCTATCTACCACAATATATATCTATCTATCTATCTATCTATCTATCTATATATATATATATATATCTATATGTATATATATATATCTATATGTATGTATCTATGTATATATCTATCTATATGTATGTATCTATATATATCTATATATCTATCTATATGTATATATACCTGTATATATCTATCTATATGTATGTATCTATATATATCTATATATCTATCTATATGTATATATACCTGTATATATCTATCTATATGTATGTATCTATGTATATATCTATCTATATGTATGTATCTATATATATCTATATATCTATCTATATGTATATATACCTGTATATATCTATCTATATGTATGTATCTATGTATATATCTATCTATATGTATGTATCTATATATATCTATATATCTATCTATATGTATATATACCTGTATATATCTATCTATATGTATGTATCTATGTATATGGAGTACAGTATATGGAGTAAAATAGCTTCCAGTTATGACGATTACGCGTAGAATTTCGAAATGAAAACTGCCCAACTTTTGTAAGGAAGCTGTAAGGAATGAGCCTGCCAAATTTCAGCCTTCTACCTACACGGGAAGTTGGAGAATTAGTGATGAGTCAGTGAGTGAGTGAGGGCTTTGCCTTTTATTAGTATAGATATATATATATATATATAGGGTGGTCCAGATCTAATTATGCAATTTTCATTACACTATAACTTATTAAGTTTATTACAAAGAAAATCACCCGAAAAATCCCGGACCATTGAGAAGTGTGTGAACTGACAACATGAAGAATCGTCTTTGCGCCGATCTGAAATCATCCCTGCATGACTCAAAAGTCATCCAGACTATCTGGATCTGCATAATTAGATCTGGACCACTCTGTATATGAATTAGCCTACAGTAATCCCTCCTCGATAGGTGAAAATCCGTGGAAACCATATGTTTGTATGGTTATTTTTATATATTTTAACTCCTTAGAAACTCTTCCACACTGTTTATAAATATTCTCCGCACAGTTATACAGTAAACCCTCGTTTATAGCGGTTAATCCACTCCAGACAGATAAATTAATTTCCACGAAGTAGTATTCTTTATTTATAAATCTAATATTTTCACAGTTAAAGCATAGAAAACCTGTTTACGACCTTCTAAATACGTTTTTTTAACATTATTAGAGCCCTCTAGACATGAAATAACACCCTTTAGTCAAAAGTTTAAACTGTGCTCCATGACAAGACAGAGATGACAGTTCTTTCTCACAATTAAAAGAATTCAAACATATCTTCCTCTTCAAAGGAGTGCCGTCAGGAGCAGAGAACGTCAGAGAAAGAGAGAAATGTAAACAATCAAAAATCAATAGGGTTGTTAGGCTTTTAAGTATACGAAGCACCCGCGATAAAGCGGCCGCAATGAAGGGATCGATGTGAAGGTAGTCTTTCAGCATTTTTTACAGGAACGTCCATATCTTCTAAGCAAACAGTCTCTGTGCAAACAGCCCCTCTGCTCACACCCCCTCCGTCAGGAGCAGAGAATGTCAGAGAGAGTGAGTGAGACAAAGAAAAGCAAACAATCAAAAATCAATACGGGCTATTAAAAGACCCATTATCCTCAGAAATCTGCGAACCAGCGAAAAATCCGTGATATATATTTAGATATGCTTACATTTAAAATCCGCGATGGAGTGAAGCCGCGAAAGTCAAAGCGCGATATAGTGAGGGATCACTGTATATATGTATACAGTGGTATATATATATATATACCTCCGCTGGTGTTGCTGCTTTGTTTGCTCCTTTTCTTTCCCATGACGGACTTGGCAAAGGTAGGTTCCAGCGATGTTGCTGCGTGTCTGGACGTTGTCTTCTCGGGGTTCTCTGCCCACAGAAAATTTTTAAACAGGTCCTCTGCCAAAAAGGCTGCCAGAGAATACTGCCAACTATGCCACTGTCGCAGATAGGGGGCGCTATCGCTCCCTTGAACCCCTGTCCAAGACTCCAGACACCAATTAAAAATCCAAATATTGAATTTATTCTTCTGCAACAGTGCATAAAGCACCCTCTCTTCCACAATACTCATTCAATTCCACAATAATCATAATAATAAACACTCCTCCGACTCCCAGACGCGTTGCCCTCCTACCACCCAGTTCAGCTTGACGCTCTGGTGTCTTTCTTAGTCTTTTATATCCCCTGACCCGGAAGTGTTCCCACAGTCTTTCAGTTTATGATTCCTTATTACTTCTGGGTCAGATAAAAAGTCCTTCTTCACCCTGGAAGCACGTCACTTCCGCAGTCGCTTTGTCTAGGATGTACTTCCGGGTTATAGGGCACATGTGACTCTCTGGGCCTCCCTGCAGCGTCCTCTGTTGGCCCCTGGGGTATCAAGTAGGTTTGTAAAGGAAAACTCCATAGTCCATGATTCCCTGCTGGCATCCGGGGCACCTCCATGCTGCAGGGAGAGCTCCATCTGGTGGCCTGGGAGTATTGGCCGTGATGACAAGCGGCAATAAACCACTATATATATATGTAT
>JANRMT010062835.1:58948957-59028007 GCA_026402145.1 Polypterus bichir lapradei | reverse complement strand
ATATATATATATATATATATATATATATATATATATATATATATATTCACAGCGCATCACTTTTTTCACATTTTGTTATGTTACAGCCTTATTCCAAAACGGATTAAATTTGTTTTTTTCCTCAGAATTCTACACACAACACCCCATAATGACAATGTGAAAAAAGTTTACTTGAAGTTTTTGCAAATTTATTAAAAATAAAAAAAACTGATAAATCACATGTACATAAGTATTCACAGCCTTTGCCATGAAGCTCAAAATTGAGCTCAGGTGCATCCTGTTTCCCCTGATCATCCTTGAGATGTTTCTGCAGCTTAATTGGAGTCACTTGGAAAAAGTGATGCAATGTGAATACTTTCCTGATGCACTGTATATACATATATACATATATACTGTATATATGAATGAGAGAGAGGGAGATACAGTATATATATGTGCTAGTTGTCATTCAACTCTCAGGTTTACAGTTAATGTTCCCACAGCAAATTTGCAACTCTGTGTATATATATATAGTGTACATATAGTTCGCTTACTTGACATTGTGGAGATTAGAATTAAAAATGTGTTTTGTGGAGTGAAGCTCACAATAGAAGGCAGGTCAAGATGGCACCTGAACACCACAATTCATTTCTGAGGACTGTTGTGACAAAACATATACTGTGTATGCCTTGGCCATTTCCTGCAATAGGGTTTGGTTGTGTAAGAAGTGGGAAAAGAGGGTCTCTAGCAGGTTGATCTGCACCTTCATGGATGCAAATATTTTTTCTGTCAGTAGTTTTAGTGACATGTCAGAAATGATCCCTCAGATAGAGCAACTGGTGTGGTCACTCAAGGACAACCAGATATTAGTTATCTGTTGGGCTGGTCTGCTGAAACCTTGCCTATAGTTTGAACACAGTGGAAGAGCTTAATTCTTTGTGACTGGCAAGGCTGGCATATGCATGTCTGCCAGCAGCAAACCAATGGCCTTTGTCTTGCTGAGGCCTAAGCTTTGAAATAAAGTCTGGATATTGATGACCTGAGCAGGTATTGCCCCACATATACCTTGATGGAAAAGAGTGCACTTAATGAGCTTTTGTGTGTTTGGCAGGTTCAGTGCCTCATTTCACAAGTTGTACTGCTGATCAGAGAGCTCACAGGCTATACCTAACTAGAATTTTTCCATTTTAGCAAATGTTCTGTTTCTTTTTTGTATCACTATGAATATATATCTATCATGGAGTTTTGAAAAGGATGAAGCAGGATTTATTATGTTACATTATAAATGCAGCATATTAGCAATAAATTGTCAAGAACTTCTGAAAAACAAAAAAAACAAAATGCCTAGTTTGAAAGTTCATATTTTGTAATAAAGTACAGTCTGTGCAGGCTTGCTGAGTTCACTACAGGATTCTTGTATCTATAATGTTTCATATTGTGGATAACTTTGATCTGTTATTCAACAGGAACTTATTTAATACTCATTTACATGCAAATGTATGCGTCATTCCCTGTGGCATATTTGAAGCTTGTGTACTTTATGCATTTTAAACAAACCAACTTGACTTATAGTGGAAAACATTTCAAAATAGCCGACTTTTGATGTTTTAAGTTCAGTCTACACAGTACCATGAGCCACACTTACAACAGGTGTTATGATAAGTGATACTCTAAAGTGGGTTGACAAGGTACATAGAATGCATCAGAATGGCATTGGATAGATTAAGATTCCTGAAAGGGGCTATACTTTAAAAGTCTTGCTCTGTTTTCTTGAGCACTGTCCCAGAAGTAATTATTCAAAGGACACCAGGATAAGAGTGAATGCCAGCTGAATTCCCTCCAGGCCTTTACATGACAGCCAAGTGTTCTCATTTTGGAAAGGTGGGACCTTGTTCCCAATTATCAAGCAAGCGGCCTGATAGCTAGCAAAAATTCTTGATATTTTATCAATGGCATTTCTGTATTAAGAGCTTAAGGGGTACAGCCAAAATCAGATGCTCACCAGATGTTGCTGTTGTGCAAAATAAGTAATAAGTGTCCCTCAGGAATTTCACTTTAATATTAAAATGTCTTCTTTATCAACCTTTAACATTTTTCCATCATATCAAAGTAACTTTCCATTTAGATAAAAAAGGGTTTTTTTTGCAGTATGTGAAGTTATCTTTATATCTGTTTCCAGCTATTCCCAATGTTCTTATGATCCTGTGGATTTGAAATGTCCTTACCTCACCCTGGTGCGCGCGCGTGTGTGTGTGTGCGTGCATGTACAACTTGAACTTTCAGTTTAACAAAGCATATTCTCCTCATTAAAATAAGTGTCACTTTTTTATCGTTATGGTCTGGGATTACATTTAATTTTTAATACCTCTTTCTTATGTCTCTCAAGTCTGAGTACATCATGTTCTGGATTCTGATTAAGGAAAAATTCATTTGTTTTATTTATAAAATTAAATGAAGAGTACTTCAGAGCATTAAAAACAGTTTTTAATAGTTTTTTATTTTTTTTAATTTTTGCCGTTACCCTATTATTTCTTTATAGTTACTTTGGTTTTGCTACCCAGGAATCACCAGGAGTGCATGACATGCAGGGTCATCTTTTCAACCATTTAAAAGGTTGGTGCCTTGCACTTTCTAATTAATCAAATGGTGGAGAAAAAATAAAAGTCTTCTGCTTTGATTTTGGACTAAGTGTATTGACTGAAAAAATGGCAGTTAGTCCAAAAAATTTAGAGTGAGGATCAGGAGAAAAAGCAGAGTTAAAGGGCAAAGAAAAGAACAAGACTGGAAGAGAAAATGAGAAAGACATTAAAGCCAACATCGCAAACCAAAAATCAAACTGAAAAGGCACAGCCTGTTTCTAGAACCAGAAATAAAAAAAAAATCAGTTATTAAATTTTGACCAATCTTGGATCCAAAATAGCCATCGAGGTAACATTTTAACACTCTTGCCCATTTGACCCTCTGATGTCAAGATTCTAGAGGCAATGACCCTAGCAGCCAGAATCTGCATCATGATGATGGAATCCACAAAATGGCAATGCCCACCATCAAATTAAAAGGAATCCAAAAAGATGTAAAATAAAAGTAAACTTTTAAATGAAGGCTTCAATCAAGAAACTCGATTTCCTGAGAAAAAATACCTATATGATTTTTATACTGTAGTTCAAGAAATGACCCAAAAATTATAAAGAAACTCCACTTGTAACACTAAGATTACTGGTTAAGTTTTTGGGTTTAGATGAAGGATGGGAGTGATTTTTGCTTTTGAACTTAGTATGGCTTTTAAATACGTCTATCTTCTGGATGCTACTGTATACTTAGCTGCCTCCTTGAGATGGCACAACATTATTAGCTTGTTTAGGCTTCTCATTTCAGCTTTTTCAATCAAGGCTATGCAGCACAAACCAGTGAAGAGCTATGAACTGTCCAGCATTATTTGCTTTGTTGAAGGTACTGGCCTTTAGAAGTTTGAAAAAAAAAAGAAGCGCAAGATATTAAACTATTTAGAACGATGCAAAAAAGCATCTTTTGATCTTTACTTACTGCATATCAAGAAGTGTCACTGCCTTTGGTAGATGGAGTAAATTTGAAAAAGCCACCAAATAAGCTATCTATTCCACATTCCACTTCATGGATAAGAAGCAAACAAATAAGAACATCTGCCTGGAACAGTGGCTTGGGATTGATCTTCCTGTTTCAAAGAAGTGCAGTTCAGTGGAAGGAACAAGTACTGTATGTAGTTAACTGTTGTTTCAATGATTCAGCAATGGCCTGTCCAGCAAACACCTAGGTGCAGGCTGGTTACTGCTGTTGCCAGACAGCTCCAGAGTCTTCGCTTTGAGTCATGCTATGGGCCTAGTCTGCATGTTCTTTCTGTGTTATTGTGGCTTGTCCTTTTTCATCTCAAAGCAGCTCAAATCTGAAGTGGAGATGGTGCTGTTTCCATCCGGACAGTTCTTAGCTACTATATTTTCCTAGACAGGGATTGTTTAGAGGCTCTCAATTTTCCTAACATTAAAATCTATATTGTAATATTTTATTAAAGGAAGATGGCAGATGATATCACACTATATGTTGCCAATCAAGAGATACCAGGCAGTGGCATCCTACTGTTTGATTGATTTTTTTCTGATGCAAACTGTGCGTGAACTTGAATGTCTTGCTACTCAATAGCAAAAGCGGTACAGATTATGCACTGCAAGTGAATGTTAATATTACATAAGTTAGCACATATAAAAGACTTGTGTGCCAACTTATTCTTCAAAATGTCAACTGAATTGTTGATTTTATTTTTATATTCATGAACTGACTGATATAATTTATTGTGTGGATATTTGCACCTTGGGCATCCTTACACTGATGCCATTTCCAGTCTTCAGTATTTGAAGTTCAGACAGCTTTTAACATGTTGCTTTGGTGGTTTTGCCATTTGTGTTGACAACAAATGTTGATAGATCTAAATTGTTCTAATAATCTAAATTTTTTAATAATCACTGGTGTTGGTAATCTAATCCTTTGTAAGTGTAGAAATAAAGTGTTGCTCCCTTCTTCCTACACTTGAGGTTTACTGGCTTTGTGAGTGCTGTTCAGTTTAGTGTAATAACTCCATGATATGATTGCATAATTCGATTTTCTTATGTAAATATTGTCTAGCCCCATTTGAATTTTCATTTCAAAAAATGCCTCCGCTTTTATGAACAGAGCTAAGGAGTGCTGGAATACCCAAGAATTTCTGGTGGGACAGTTTTAGGACTTTCAAAGAGCATAGATGGGGCGATCCTGGTTGGTGGCCAGTAGTCTTCTGATCTTAAAAATAAACTATGAATCGTGGCAAAGGAATGGCAGAAGTGCCAGAGAAGGAGTTTGCACAGCACTCAGAGAGACAGATACAAAGGGAGTGAGGAAATTGAGTTGGAAAGCATTATTGCAGTTCTTGGACAGTGCTTTGGAAGCTTGAAAAGTTGGCAGGCCACCCTACTGCACAAACAGGGATGACACTCAGTAATATCAGGACTGTTTTATTTAATATTTTTTGTCCTTTCTGTAGTTATCCACTTAGAATCTGTATTTTGATTAATAAAAAAACATTAGTTTTGCATTTTGTGGGCTGGTAGTACACAGAGATGTTAACCCATTACAAATTCCTTTAATACTGTATACCCTATTTTTCTTCATAATTTAATAAATGTTGTTTTTTTCATGGCAAGCCTCTTTTTCAGTAATTTAATTGCCCAACAACTCCCTTCCATTCTTTTTGTGAAGCAAGTCCTTTGTGCACATTATAGTCGAATAAACCTCATAATGAATTTTTACTTAAGCTCACAAAAGAGAGGAGAGCATTGATACCATCTGCTACATATAAAAATTGTTGGTCTTATGATGGAAAAGCATGACATTGAATTTCAATCTCAATTTATAAGATTAACATTATTTCAGAATTTCACGTATAGTATATTGCATTTGATCATTAAATCAAAAAAAAAAAAAAAAACAGCCCTTAGAATAAGGGGAAAATAAATAATTTATTATTGCTGTGGCAGATGCTGATGATCAAACAATGCCATCTGCTGTACAGAGCAGATAGCAAACTGCTTCAAAGGTGAAATGATCTCATTTAAAATTAAGAAAAGTCAGCTAATTATAGGCTGTTGTTTATTTTCTTGTTGATAATTAAAGATCAAGGGACTAGATCATTAAGATGATCAAACCTATTTCAGTATATGTTTTGATACTTTAAGTAGTTATTTTCAATTCATCTGTATGTCTAGAGGTGTTGTGAACATGCATTTTGCTTTATTGTAAAATACTGAAATTCTTAGAGTTCTGTTTTACAAAAATATTTTTGCTGCTTTAATTTGCAGCATTACTTTGACATATCACTAACAATGCTATCAAGTATGATTTTGTTAGGGCAGAAACCTAAATCTGATTCTTGACTTAGTCACTGTCTAAGTGGCAATTGCATGTTCTCCCTGTGCCCATTTTGCCTTTATTCATATATTCTAGTTTCTTTCTTGCTTTCTTTTTGGTAATAGTTTTGAAGTTATCTTACTTTTGTTTCTTAATTTTTGTGTTATTTTCCTGTCGTCCTTTTGGTAAGGCCAAGGGGATTCTGCAAGTGAGTTGATTTTGGGGCTACCAGGCAAGCCACTTAAGGTTAAGAACTTCTCAAAAGGGCCACTAGCTCAAAAGTAGGGATACATGATAAGGTGTATATATATATATATATATATATATATATATAAAAACAGGGAGAATTCATTGACACTTGATGGTATATATTGGTATCAAGGGACCTATAACCTGCTTCAGCACAACATTGAAACCCAAAATGGACTTGCTGTTTTTTTCAGAAAAGTTGCTGAATATTTTCAATGCTGAGATCCAGGAACTGGAATGCAGTTTGCACCTTTTGTACAGGAAATAAGGCAGATTGTCGCAGCATTACAGAGCAGCCGAGGACAGAGAGTTATAAAGCTGAGATCCGCACATGGAACACCAGTTGCAGTGTCAGTTCAGGGTGGAAGACAGCCAAGACCATCACATTATATATAATGAACAGATCTACTCACAAAAGTGCAGTACTAAACACCACTACTGCACTGCATGACAGAACAGCAATCCAAATCCTCGCTGTGCTGCCTGGCTGCCTGACATAAAAAGCACTCAAGACCACTGGTGATGCGTCTTTCTCAGCAGCTGCATGACCAAGGTGGAAACTAAGATGACCTTGCATTTTAAAGAATCTGTGCACCTTTGCAAGCTTGAAGTGGTCACTGTGGACAACAACTTTGAAAGAGGGGAGCTGTGTAATTTCTCTGATAAGCTGCATCAGCCTGGGGATGAGTCAAAAACAGTAGCTAATATGCCATCATGCAAACAATCAACTTCAGAGCCAACTGCAGGAAAGCCTATTAAAACTGCATGGCTTCCAAAGTTGCATGAATTCCAACTAGTTCAACAACAGAATGTGGTCTTTCCAAGAAAAGAATGCTATCTAAAAAAGCATCATGAAAGGCAAAAATCCATTGGGTCAGCACCCGGAAGTATATACATACTGTATATACAAGCAAATGGCATTGGATGTGTATCACATAAGACCTTTACATGAAAGCAAACTTTAATTAGGAAGAAAATATTCTAAGAAAGACTTTTTACAACAATAGTTCATTAGGAACATGTAGCCTCATTAAAGATTATTTAGCAGGTCTTAATCATCACCCACTAGAATTTCTGCTGAATGAAGTACAGTATGGATGCTGTATGCATCTGAGACATGCTATAATCCAGTTGGTCTACCAAATGGCACTCTATAGTAGCTTGATCATGTTTGGCCTATTAAAGAAGCATCTAGGCCACAGCTATTTCATCTTACTTTCTAGACAGTATGATAGCCCAACAATATTTTTTCTATGATTTTAAAGAACATTGGAACAGGACAGTGAACGGAGTCACCAATTTTAAAATATCTTTAAACAGAATTTCCAGGTTGTCAATAAAGACAATAATAAGACCTTGAAATTAAAGTCTGATATCCTTTCAAATATAAGGGTGTTAAAAAATTGCAGCAAATGCATTTTTTTAAATTTAATGCTCCCTGTTTTACATTAAAACAATATTCGATATATAGTCTTGTTCATAAATAAAGCTACTCCAGTAAGTCATACTGAACACAAAGCCTGATCTTTGTTATACTTGGTGAAATTTGGTTTACAGTCACAGTTATAAATTAGTACAAAATTGTCTTTTTTGAGTAGCTTTAAAATTCATAAAGACATAAAAGTGGGCTTCCTCAGTACATGCTTTCTGTCTGTCATTAACTCAACAAGATTTTTCAAACTATGAGCTTTCAAGCAAAAGATTTCCTCCAAATGGTCAGAATGAAAAGCTATTAATCACGATTTAACGATATCATGAGCTTTCTTTAATGAAGATGCCAAAAACCAGACTGTAAATAAGAAGCAAGAATATTGAAATTTCGCCAGCCTTCAATGGGCTGTGACAGTTACACAGTATAAAAAGATTTCTACATGGCTTCCTTAGAGTACTGTTCCAGATTAAGAGTAGAAATATGACCCCTTGGCAAATAAGAATGGTATTCGTCATGTACAATTGCTCCTGCCATTAGCTGCAAATATTATATGGATTTCTTTATTAGTAATCTAAATTGCATAAATTCTACTTCTAGTGTTGCTAAATTAAGCAATATGACTTCTTGCACATACTGCTTTCGTAAACAGACACTGAAATACCTGTGGGGGCAGACAGCATGCTTATACAAGCAGCTTTGCATCTTTTTGTTTCTCTCAACTTTTCTATCATTCCTCAAGCTATTCTGTCTACTATTCTACCCACCAATAGCCTTTCATTTTTCTTTATTGAAAGCTATCTGGGAGTGCCTAGTTATAATTCATCTTTGCACAACCTTTAACTGCAATAGCCAGAATATGGCACTTCTGCAATTGTTGACATTTTCAGTTCAGTATTGATTACAATTGACTCATTGTTCTATGGCAAACCTCTCTATTTCTGCTCATTAAAATTTCACAATTTTGTAGCACAAGCCACCACTTTCTGTTTCGACTGCAATGTTTAAACAGGGATTAAGGATAGAATCCGCCTTCATCAGTTTTGTTGAATATTTAAAACCATTGTCTTGTCCTGAGGTTTCAGCATGCGAGAACATGCATTACCTGCGTCAATTGCAGGAGCAGATGTACATGACCAGAAATATGACCAGAAGATGGTTGTCATTTGGACCTAACAGAATGTTAGGTTATATAGCACGATGTGTGGAGTACAAATCCAATGAGGTTATGCTCAACCTTTTATAATGCACTGGTGATTGAGTACTTAGTGCATTTTTGGTTTCCAGGTTACAAAAAGGACATAGCAGCACTGGAAAAGGACCAGAGGAGAGTGACTAGGCTGATTCCAGGGCTTACAGGGGTTGAATTGTGAGGAAAGATTAAAAGAGCTGAGCCTATACAGTTTAAGCAAAAGAAGATTAAGAGGTGACATGATTGAATTGTTTAAAATTATGAAGGGAATTAGTCCAGTGGATTGAGACTGTTATTTTAAAATGACTTCAAGAACACGGGGACACAGTTGGAAACTTGGTAAGGGTAAATTTCGCACAAACATTAGGAAGTTTTTCTTTACACAAAGAACGATAGACACTTGGAATAAGCTATCAAGTAATGTGGTAGACAGTAAGATGGTAGGGACTTTCAAAACTCGACTTGATGTTTTCTTGGAAGAAATAAGTGGATAGGACTGGTGAGCCTTGTTGGGCTGAATGGCCTGTTCTTGTCTAGAGTGTTCTAATGTTCTGTCTGACGAGACAGAGCCCAGCAATCTTCAAAGGTTGAACAGAACAACATTATTGGCAGGCAACACCATTCTTTATTTGTGGACATGCATGTTTCTTTCCTTTTTTTTTTAATATAATTTTGATTAAGCAGGATGGAGTTCCCCAACTTTTTATGGTGCTTGTTCCAAGTCTGTGGCTGTCACACCACTGAATTATGGTGTCAGACACTATAAAGCACAACCACACTGTTAAGCTAAGTACACTGTATGACTACTGCCTTGTTTTGAAAGGCAGTATTGAGATTTCATTCAGTTTAACAGGCCACATATAACCCAAACAAACTTAATTTTGACTCATCTATCCATAAAACATTGCCCCTGATCTTGGAAATTGTCCTGTTGTTATCTGACAAATTTGCGATAGGCATCAATATTTTCAGTAAATTATGATTGCTGGCTTATTACTCTACTTTGAATTTCACCTTTAGACAGTTCTCATGATAGTGTAGTGTGGACAGGTGGAAGAAATACTCTTAGCTCTAGTTTTGGAGTGGCAATGAGGTCATCCCCATTATCAATAATAATAATTAATAATTTACTTCATTTGCCATTTACAATTTCTAGTATATGAAATGTATTTTTCGCATACCCCAACTTACTCAGAGTTTTAGGGTCAGAGCACAGGGTCAGCTATTTGTACAGAGCCCCTGGAGCAATTGCAGGTTAAGGGCCTTGCACAAGGGCCCAACGGAGTAGTATTCCTTCTGTCACTGCTGGCATTCAAACCAGCAACCTTCAATTTACCAGCCCAGATCCTTTTCATACAAAGTACTGTAAACAGGCGCTCAGTGGCGCCTACAGCTATCAATGAATTCAAAAGGTCTGAGAAGCTCCGTTCTCCTCAGAGGTTCAGGTCCAAATGAGATGCCAACATCTGGGGGCATCTCTCTGTTATACTAGTCCTGCTGGAAGGGGTGTGGTCAGTTGCCTTCAGGGGGCATCTTCTTTGGGCTGAAGAAGAAACAAGAGACAAGCCTGTTAGTGGCAATGTCCCATCTTGCCTCGGTGGAGTATTACATACCTGGGATGAGTCTTTGAGGTGTCTTTCAGACATAATGTTGACATCTGTTATAAACAACAGCATTAGCCGAAGTGAGCACGATCTGCAAATGGCCACATATTGTTCAGAGGTGCTTTGAAATTTTATAATGCTTTAGTCTTATATTCACTATAATCATAAATGTTTTTATTTTCTGGATTATGTCACTGTCTGGGTTTCAGTGAAGTCCCAGAGATTTCTAAACATTTTCAAAATTATTTCTATGTTGATATATGATTAATTGCTTTCTCAGAGGCCATGATAAATTTCTTTTAATGAGGGCATGCCATGCCTTTGGTTAGGTCCAAACTATCCCTGGTGTTTAAGAAATTATTCAAACTTCAAAAAATGATTTAATTTGGAGATATTACTTTTACATTCTGTGTAATTCTGTTAAATGAATACAATCTGAAATGTGAACTTATTTCTTCACTTACATATTCTTTGTCCATTCATTTGATTCGGATGAAGATTAGATGATGTTCAAAGTCAAAATATGCAGAATGTGAGTAAGGGTGTGTACATGCATTGACCCCAAAATGAGCTGGTGTTCCATTCACTATACGTGTCTCTTTTGTGCCCAATAGTGTTGGGGTAAGGTGTCCCCTGACTAAGAATTAGATTGAGCAGGTTTAAGAAAGTTATGGTATATTGCTGTGATAAATTAAAGGCACAAACAAAGTACTAAATGCGGTTTTCTCTTTTGCGGAAGACGTTAAGGTATTTTGCCAGCACCTTTCGTCATGTCAAGTGTAGTTAAGAAGTGGCCGTTACCCAGCCGTTCAATAAGATCATCCATTCTAAGCATAGGATACGCATCGAATTTAGAAACTTGATTAAGTCGACGGAAGTCATTACAGAACCTCCAAGACCCATCAGATTTAGGAATTAAGACGATGGGACTAGACCATGGACTGTAACTTTCTTCAATAATGTCCATCTCTAGCATACGTCTAATTTCCATCTCTACTTCATTCTTCTTTGCTTCAGGAAGCCTATATGGCGTTCTCTGACAACCACCCCTGGATCAGTAACAATGTCATGTTCAATCAGCTTAGTGCGACCAGGTAGATCCATAACCACTTCCGGTATGGACAAGATAGCTGATTCCAGCTCTTGTCGTTGCTGCCAAGACAAATTAGAACCGAAATTAAGGGTTTGATTTTCAGCAAAAAGAGAGCGTGGCTGTCTGGAGAGAGGCTCAGCGTCTCTGTCCTTCCACGGTTTCAGCAAATTAATATGGTAAACACGATGTTTTCAGATGCTTAATGCGCAGTAACTTAGCAACCTCCCTGAACGCCTCTGACGTGAAAGGAGTTCCTTGGTCAGTTAAAACCTCTTTGGGAATCCCCACACGCACGAATATCCCTACTAATTCCTGTGCGATTATTTTAGAAGTAGCTGGTTGCAAAGGAACAGCTTCTGGAAATCGCGTGGCATAATCCACCAGAACCAAAATATATTTATGACCTCGAAGAGAAGGTTCGATGGGTCCTAAGAGGTCAATCCCTACTCTTTCAAAAGGGATGTCGATTAAAGGAAGGGGAATAAGAGGAGCACGGCCCTTCTTAGGAATCTGTCAAATCTGACACACCGGACATGAAGCGCAGAAACGACGGACCTCCTCATTTATTCTGGGCCAATAGAATCTGAACTTGATACGTTCTAAGGTTTTTTCGGTCCCCAAATGGGCTCCGAGTAAATAAGCGTGAGCTAACTCGCATACATAACGACGAAATGTACGGGGAATTAATAATAATGTTCTTATTTCCCCTCCATGTTCCGTCACGCGATATAACAGATCATTTTTTATAACAAAGTTGGGCATTCGTGGTAAGGGATTCACAGATATATGACCGTTTACTGAAACCACTGTATTTCTAGAAAACTTTAGGGAATCGTCATTCCACTGCTCCCGTTTAAAAGAGGGCGGGGTAGTTTGAAATTGTGAAGCCAAATCGCCAATGGGATCCTGAGCTACTTCTATGGGTGGAGTTTCAGTCGCCACAGGTCCTGTAAGGTGTATCTACTCTTGTAGTGCCTGATGTTCCTTCGTCTCCATCTAATAAACTATCTAAGGTAATATTATGGGAGCTTGTACACGGCATGGAGGCAGCTGGATTATTATCAGTTTTATCCACTACCATGCCCTCTTTTACAACAAGAACAGTATCTTGTGTACCACTTTTATTATTTGACCAATCACGTCCCAATATAACGGGAAAAGGAGGATCGGTCATAACTGCCACTATCGTGGGCTTCATGACATTATCTATTGTGATTATGCAGGAGGCAGTTCTATGATATCGAGTGCCTCCATGTATACACTTTAGACTAATTTTATGATTTACCCACTGTCGCGGTAAAACATAACGGCGAGCAACAATGGATATGTTACTCCCGGAATCAAACATCGCCATGACTTTATAACCATTTACGATTACTGCACCCGTATACGGAAAAGATAAAGGGGTGACGATAGCACAATACCTCTCTCCCTTTCCTAATGAGCAATCCATTGGCTCTGGTGACGGGCAGGCAGTAAACAAATGACCCAATCCTCCACACTTGAAACAGCAAAGGGAATTGCTTGGTCTTTCTTTCTTCCAGGTGGAGAGGTCTAGATTAGATCGACTGGGCTCGGAACCTGTCGGGTTGAACGCGAGGACCTTTCTGAACCCTCTGATTTACAGGCCACCCTATGACGCTCCACGACCTTGATGAGGTTATCCATTGTGGTAACCTCTTGTTTGCGGACTTGCTGGGCGAGCTTCTCCGGCAAAGCATCAATAAAGGTCTCAGTCGTTAACATCTTGGCCATCCGTTGGGCACTATTAACATCTGGCCTTAGCCATCTGCCCACTTTTCCCCATAATTCGTACACTTGGGTACGAATAGATCGTTCGGGGTCAAACCTCCATGCTCGCCATTCTCTCGCCTGCTGTGCCGCTGATACACCGTAGCGCTTAAAAATCTCTCTCTTTAGGAGCTTATAATCGGCAGCCTGCTCCTCAGTGAGTTCATAGTAAGCCCTCTGCGCCTCCCCCTTCAGATAGGGCGCCAGAATGTAAGCCCATTCCATCTGCGGCCACGCATTGCGTTTAGCGTTGCATTCAAAAACCAAGAAGTATGTTTCCACATCATCGTCTTCAGTTAAATAAGTTAATAAAGGTGGTACAGACCGTGATGTCTCCACTGTTGTTGCTGCAGCCAACCGGGTCCTGGTGTCTCCTAATTGCAGCTTCACTTGCTGTAATTTGGTCATCAAGGTGTTCAGAACGGTGTTCAGGTCTTGTCCCTCTGACATCCTGGGACAACGTATAAGTCTTGCCGACTACGCCAATTGTGATAAATTAAAGGCACAAACAAAGTTGAAGAGTTGGGGAAGAGCCCCGTATATTATTGTACAGTTCTTGTTGGTTAAAAATGTAGAAAAAAGGATCAAACATTCGACAGTCAGTATGCTTTTGTAACGGCTTTATATAATACAAGAAAATGGCGGTCGGAAATGCATCATAACAGAAATGACGTCATCGGGAGGGAACCGGAAGTGACAACATCACGCAGAGCCGGAAGTGGCGTCATCGGAAAGGGACCGGAAGTGACATCATCATGTTACACCGGAAGTGACATCATCTGTAGAGGACCGGAAGTGACGACATCTGTAGAGAACTGGAAGTGATGTCATCCTGCAGAGCCGGAAGTGACGTTGGAGTAGTTGAGTCACCATTTTCATATATCTGGATTGGTGCAGGTATTGTACTATTTGTCGTCTTTGTTTCTGTAAGGTCAGAGAGAGAGGCATCATTACCACAGTACAACAACAACAACAACAACATTTATTTATATAGCACATTTTCATACAAAAAAAATGTAGCTCAAAGTGCTTTACAAAATGAAGAATAGAAAAATAGAAGACACAATAAAAAATAAACATAAGTCAACATTAATTAACATAGAATAAGTAAGGTCCAATGGCCAGGGTGGACAGAAAAAACAAAAAAAAAAAAGTACAACCCCCCATCTGTTACTTCTTCACTCAGCTGAGGACATGTTGACTGCCTCCTAAGCGCACGTGTGTGACAATTGCATAAATATTCTTTAATCAATAATAGTGACATCTGCCAAAAACACCACAAACTAAACATTGTCATCATATCTGTACTTTATTTTTTGCCTGTTAAATTGCTTAGAATTAGGTATAAAGGTTATGAAATATATACAGGATTGCTTCTAAATAAAAATAGTGTCAAAGATGGCTTGGCAAAATAAAAAAAAGCAAAAAAAATCATATTGTTTGCATTTGTCTACAGCTTCTCTTAGTTGTTCAAAGCATTGCAGCAGGTTTTATTGACATGTTCTGCTCTCCGCAAATCTCTCCTTTACAGATGGCATATTGCTGCAGGTCGTGGGAAGTGCAGAACATCACCAGAATGGGAAGCGTCTGTCATTCTTTATGATATGTCTCTACTACATGACAGAGTTGATATACTGAGAATAGAAACACTCAGCATAAAATGGCAGTTTGTTTAAACACAGATTATATTTAGTGAGTTATTTGACTAGAGAATGCAAATACATGGTTGAGCAATAGAACTGAATTATTCAGTCAGGAAGAAGAGAAAGCAAAAGGTAAATTTAAAAACATGACAAAGTTCAGGCATAGAGCACTAATCCAGAGATTACTAACGGCAAAAGAGATGAGTAAATCCTGATGTTCACCAAAAGGTGAAACAGGAGAAAAGCAATGACAGGTGAAGGTTTTACTCACAATAAAGAACTACTGTACCTAAATGGCCTACTAAATATCATGACAGACACTGCTCCCAAAGTATGCAAGATCAGTGCTCTCATACTTCAGATGTTCTCTTCTAATATACTCCTGACTATTTTTTCTATTGCTCAACATCTAATTTGCTTACAACTACTAAAATGTGTTTCTTTAATTATGTAAGACATGCAACGCAAAAACTAATATTCCTAAGCCCAATAAATCCCATTTACAGTCACTGGGGACTGGAATTTAGCAAAACAACATTGGGTATAAGGCTGGAACCAGTTTATTGCTCATTTTCTCACAATCACAGTGCTATGATTACTCTGGCTTCACACAACAGTGAAGCACAAGACTTTTAAAAATAGCCCACTGTGACATCCTGGGTGCTCTCTGCCATGGGCATCTTCTGATAGTCATCAATGGTTGTGAATAAAGGCCAGGAGTGAGACATCCAGACTACTGTCACTGTGGAAAAATACTGGTTTATTGTGAAGAGTCATTCAGTTCTTTAATAAAATGCTAAATAGTGCATTTAAAATTCTTAATAATCTTTGGAGTGACCAGTTTAAAGACAAATTAAAATGTGCAAAGTGCATACATTTGAAAATGTTTCTCAATGGTGATGGGAAGGTGGGTCCAACTCTTAGTGAACAATCCACAAACTCAGAGAACATCAGAATTAAAAATATATAACAATGTTAACAAATGATAATAAGCAAAGAATCAAAATTGAACAAAAAGGACATGAAAAAGGAAATTAAGTGTAATTTGGGGCAGAACTCTGGCTACACCGAAGAACATACACACATACCACTTGTGAAGCTTTAGCACAAAATGGTCAAAAGGGTGAACAGGCCTTCAAATACCAGTCAGACCAACATGTCAATAAGTCTCAACTCAAAATAGACCACAGCCCAGACAGTCTGTCCCCAAACTTAAAAGGTAGACTTGAAGACATACACAGGTGCAAAATGGGGCTTTGGCTTATCAGTTCAAAAATCTACTGTAAATGTTCAAAATGCTCTTCAAGATTAAGGGAAACCATAAAACCTCTGGCTTAAAAGGACAAGAAGAAAACGCAAAAATATGTGAAAAAGCAATGCCTTAAGTGGCAACCCAAGCCATACAAGTCCCAATCACTATCTCAAGATAAAATCTAGAACCCAGAAGCCAAAATTCAATAAACCAACAAAGTCCAAAGTAAGCAATACTCATAAGATGAAATGTACTCTCAAGTGATCACGATAAACCTCTTAGAGACCTGCTTTCCAGCCTGGTCCCTCAGCAGTGACATTATGATGGCACCATCTCTTGGCATTCCATCAACAGAAAACAAGTAACACTGGAAACCATAAACACATATTGCATAATATATAAATATAACAATATTAACGAAAATTACATAATAACAAAAAGCATATATGAAAACATCAAATACAATAGAGATTACAATAAAAAGGCAAATAAACTCACACAGACAAATAAATTCACACAGACAATGGCAGGTGCTGTTTTTAACTTTGCAATGCTTGATCTGTTAGGCAGCAGTGCTTATCACGACTGAGCCCCCTGTGACATCTTGGGTGCCCGCTGCCACAGGCATCTTCCGATAGTCATCGATGGTCATGAACAAAGGCCACATAAATCCTTTACACTTCATCCTGGTATATCCAATCTCTCTCTCCCCTTTCTCTATCTTGTGCCCTCCTTGCTTGATCTGTTAGGCAACAGTGCTTATCACGACTCCACCAACCTGCCCCGAAAAAAAGTATGTTGTAATATGATCACTAAGTGCCTACTAGTACGACTAATTCTTTATTCTAAAGACATATGGTATATTTTGTTATTTCTCTTGCTGGGTACTTCTATATGAAGTTCTTTCCTCTAATAATTTTTTTCTTTGAGGTTATTTGCAAAATTTCCTTCAAATGTCTTTTTATCCAGGTCATACATAAAACATGCATGATTCATTTAATTGCTGTTTACAAACAACTGTAGTCATTTGATTTCAACAAGTGCGGTATAGAGAACATAAGGCAATTTTGTAGCCCAAATTGCCAATAATCACAGCAGCACTTTTTTTTTACAAAATAATAAATAATAGTTGAAATCATCTATTTGTGTGGGAAAGAAATGAATCTAAGATAAAAAAGAAATTGCAAACATTTACCAATTAGCTGCAGTCCAGTGATTTCATGTTCCCTGTGAGATTAAACATTTATTGATTGTTGTATGACATTGCTGGAGGAAAGTATACGCAGAAAAGGAGAAAAACATTTTGATTCATACAGCCACATTTTAGGTGATTACTATTTCACGAAGGGAGAGTTAAGTAGGAATATTTTTAAAAAATTTGGCCTATTTTCAAATCTTTGGTCCATCTTATATTTATTTTGTTTATGAATTTTAATGAAGCCCAGAGGGATTTCTTCATTACACCCAATTTAAAAGGCAATTGGAAGTTCTGATCAATGCGGCTAGACAGATTTCACAATATGCACTTGAAAAGTGTCTGAAATTGAAAATTCATATACTTTGTTCAGAAAACCATTCTCTTTGATTTTAAATGAGTCTGCTCAAAAAAAACAATTTAAGACAATTGTTGCTAATTTTAGAAGCCCTTTCTATATTGGGAGATTGTGCATCACTTGAAGAATTAAGAGATAAAAAGGTGCTGTATAAGTTATTTATTTTTTATAAACTCATATGATAGCTGCTAACATCATGTCGATCTTCTTAATGTTTAAAGGCACACTGTGCTATGTTTGATGAAAGCTCATTTTACTAGTTCCAGTTTCTGAAACACCATTTCATGCTCATCACCATCTTTTCAATACTGCCTTTATTATGCACACCCTCTTCCGCTTACTGTACAGTGGATTCAGAAAGTATTCAGACCCCTTGCTGCATACTTTATTGTGTTGTAGATTGAATTTTAAATTGATACATTTTCCATTTTTGTTGATCAATCTACACTCAATATTCCATAATGACATAGTGAAAATATGTTTTCAGAAAAGTTTGCAAATGTATTAAAAATCTAAAACTAAAATCTCTCATGTATTGTGCACATTTGAAAATTTTTAGTTTTTAAAATTTAAGACATTTAAGATTAATGCTAGAGATGACTGTGGGTCTAATATATAACGCATACCCCATATCGTTAACATATAGTAATATTTTTTGAGAACTTTTTAAAAATTATCCTATTTCTCTCTGGTTTCTTCTGCAAATAAATAGCAAATGGCTCAACAGCTGTCATGAAAAGCATTGGTGATAGTGGGCAAGTAATCTGAATTCTTGATATTAATATGGACTGAGGCCTCTGGACTAGTACAAAGTAGTTTCATGTGGATATGTTGGGGCCAAACCTAAATTTGATGTAGTTTACTAAACAGGAAAGTTGCAATTGATTCTATTAAAGTCATTTTCTGCATCCAAAGATACTAAGACTTCTGGTAAGTCAGATTTTGTGGGTGAGTATATTACATAAAAAAGACACTGAAACTTTGAGGCTGAGAGTCTGTCTGTCTTTAACAAATCCAGTTTGGTCTTTTGATCAGCCCTGGCTTCATACCAAAATGGTAAGGGGTACATCTGATATACTAGGATGGGCACAATGTGACAAAGTCCCAAAAATCCAACAAGTAGCATTATATATGACTGCATTGCTTCCAGACATGATATTTGGAAAGACTTAGCCTGCTTGTGATATCATTGTAGTATCTTAATATCATTATGCAAGGAAAAAATTGGTTTGTATGATACAGTGTAGAAAAACTTGTTAATTAATGCTTGGCAAAATTTTGGAGATAACATTTTATTTTCTCTAGCTTCTATGAATGATGTTAATGATAAATGAGCTAACTTAGTCTTTTTCTATTGAATACCTCGTTAGGAGATCTGGTGTACTTATAATCTATTCCGGAAATTCTGTAATTACATTTGAGGCCTTCCTAGTCTCAAGTTTATTTTTTTATGAGAGAGATATGTAATAATTTGTCCTCTTAAAACTTCCTTCACGGTTTCTCAGAGGTTTCCACCAGTTTGTCTGATAATGAATTCTATGAAGTCCTCATCTGCTAATGCCAGAGAGTTAAGACACCAGGGTCAAGTTGAGTATGTAGGGTATAATGGTATGAGCACCAAATAATAGGAGTGTGGTCAGAGATGACAATAGCATCTTACTTACAAGATTTAATAATGGGCAGGAAATTATTATCAATGAGGAAATAATCAATTCTTGAGTCACTATGATGTACTAAGAAGAAAAAGAAACTTTATCTTGAAGTTGGAAATTAAAATCTCCAAGGGTCTGACAGATCGTGATCTGTAATAAATCTGTAATTGTCCTTGCAGTTTTAGATGTTATAGTTGCTGTAGTCAAGGATGTATCCAAGTCTACAATTAAAATTCAATTAAAATCTCCAGCTAAAATCATTCAATGAGTGCTCATATTAGGAAATAATAAAACACATTTTACATTAATTCACTGCCATCCATATTAGGTGAATATATGTTAGAAATATATGAAAAAAGTATATATTTGAATATGTACTCTACCATCATGACATTGCCTTTTGGGATCAAATACACAGTCTATTGCTAAAACTGGGATTGTTTTACAATTAAAATTCCCACAGATCTGGTTTTCTTATTTTAGTTAGAAATGAAAGCTTTTGCCAGTCCAGTCTCTTTTCAGTTAAAACTGGCCCTTACTTGCTATTTGAGTCTCCTGTAAAGATACTATCTTGGCCTTTAAGCCTGTGAGATGGGAGAATACTTTTTTTCTCTTTAGGCAGTGATTGAGGCTTTTTACATTTCATCTTATAAAGATACATGACTGTGTAGATATATTTTGTTTCTGAACATTAGAAGACATGTTTGGATCTTAAAAGCAGTATTATATCAAATCTCAGATTTAGTGCTAATTTGAAATACTTATTGCTGGGTGTTACAATTGTTAAGCTATCCAGATAAATAACAAAATAGTGGAGATACAGTAAAAGAAATTGAGAAAGAACAACTTGCTCTCTTTCCACATCTTGTCTCCCCGTCAGGCTAAAATCAAACATCACAGAGTCCCAGTCCTTTGACATGCCAAGAGATAGGATGTGCCCAAAACATGAAGATTCCTCCTGGCAGCAGTGAAGTAATGATTAAACTGAGACAACAACTGATAAAAACCCTCAAATCTTTATAATAGTACAGTACCTGGGGACAATAAAGATCTATCTATCTAGGCAGAATAATCCTAGGGTAAGATATTAAACAGCTGTATTTAGTTAGTTGAGACTGATATTCCAAAAGACATATGCTTATTGATATATATTATATACATTATATACTGTTTTAATTTAGTATTTTAGTTATACTTTTGTTATAGTGTTATCTAAGAACAGGTAAAATAAGTAAGTAATTTAGTCAGCATCTCGTATAAGCATACACAGGTATATGCATGCACGTGCATGTAGATGATTTACACACATATACACTTATTTCTATTACTAACGTGTGCTCTTAATTTCTATTAGTTATTGTCTACACATATACAATGTAATATAAAATGTACTAAATGTACTCTCTTTATTCTATACTATGTTATACTATACTACATTTATATTATTATAATATCAAATCCCTGTAAAAGATCGACAAGATTTAAATATTACTAAGGTGTTCAAATAAAAACAAAAAATAATAATTAGAAAGAAAAGAAAAAGAAGTGGAAGTGTTTTATATTAAGATATTACTGGTATTCTTCTTTGCATTTCATAGATAAGATTTGCTCCATAGAATGTTTATTTCATGTTTTAAAGATTGTCAGAATCAGTCTTTAAGCTCTTTATTAGCTTCCTCTGGAGAGGTGAAGATACAGAATAAACCGTCAACTGTTACTCTGAGTTAAGCTGGAAACAGAGCACTATATTTCATTTCAGCTCTACGTAGGCGCTGGTTAATGCTGTAAAATTCCTCCTGGTTTGTAGAGGATGTAGCAGAGAATTTATGGATTTGACTGCTTCCGAATATGAAATAGCAAGTTTATTTTATCCCATAGTTTATCATATCTAACAGTGAGGCTTCTAGGCTTTAAAGCATTCAGTCCACATGGGTGATAAGCCTTTAAGATCTCTGGGTTAAGTTTAAAGTCCACTCCCAATATTTTAGAAAAATATTCTCCTACAAGATACACTGGGCAGGAACTTTCAAGTTTATCATTTAGTCCTTCAATTTGGAGGTTTTTCATCTTTACCTATCTTCAGACACCAACAGTTTTATTATGAAGTACATTGCATTCAGATTCTAGGGCAGATATTCATTAATCGTCAGCACACATGGTTCTACTTTCTCGATGTGAGTTGTGACCCTGTGCTTTACTTCTTCTGGGTGAAGCCAAATACTTTGATTTTATTCTCAAAACTTGTTCACGTTTTCTCTATACTGTTGTCCATTTTACTACATTTTCTTACAACTTTATATCAAAATTATTGCCTAAGCATAATTCCTAATGCTTCATGTCCTGGTTCAGTGCATCTGGTTTGTCATGGCTCAGTACTTCTATTCTACTGCGTATTTCTTTTATTTTCATCTTGAGTTTGATGATCAGTAACTTTAACTTAGAAGTCTTGTCTGTGCAGCCTTCCATGCTGATGCTCTGATTAGATTGCACAGAAATGTGTTGAAATGTGTTTCATAATGATATTCAGATGTTCAATATGGTAACATAGAGGATTCAGTTCTTGGCCCTTTACTGTTTAAACTTCACTTGGAAATTTTATTAGAAAAAAATAATTTTTTAACTTAAATTACCACTGTCATATTATTCAAAATGCTGCTAACAAGAACCATTACTAACTATCCATCCATCCATTTTCCAACCCACTGAATCCGAACACAGGGTCACAGGGGTCTGCTGGAGCCAATTCCAGCAATCCAATCCCGGGCAGGGTGCCAACCCACCACAGGACACACACTAGAGCCAATTTACAATCACCAATCCACCTAACCTGCATGTCTTTGGACTGTGGGAGGAAACCGGAGCGCCCGGAGGAAACCCACACAGACACGGGGGGAACATGCAAACTCCACGTAGGGAGGAGCCAGGAAGTGAACCCAGGTCTCCTAACTGCAAGGCAGCAGCGCTACCACTGAGCCACAGTGTCACCATTACTAACTACCCCTAGAAAATACAACCAAATTGCTTTCATTAAAACTTAATTCAGTATTCTAGTTACAATAAGTGCTGATTTCAAAGCCCTTCTTACCTACCCAAACTTATTATTACACATAAACTAGAATGGACATTAAGTTCAGATTTTTAGTTTAGGTAATTTCTAAAGCACATTTAAAATAATCTATGTTGACCAAAGTACTCTATATTAAAATAAATAAGGTTAAAATAACTATATTTCAAGACTGGATAAAGTTAAACAAAAGGTATAAAAAGCAGTAAAAATACTAAAGAAGTCAATTCTAATTAAAAACCAAACACAAATTATGTGTTTTTACCTGGATTCAAAAATGGCCAAAGTTGTAGCAGACCTGACATAAGCGGGTTCCATCCATCCATTATCCAACCTGCTATATCCTAACTACAGGGTCACGGCGGTCTGCTGGAGCCAATCCCAGCCAACACAGGGTGCAAGGCAGGAAACAAACCCCGGGCAGGGTGCCAGCCCACCGCAGCATAAGTGGGTTGTTTGTTTCAAAGCCTAGGAACAGTTGTTGCAAAATCCTGCTCATCTTTAAGTTTTAGTTGAGCCCTTGACAGTATTGAGAGTGTCTGAGACAGGAGAGTTAGGAAGGTGTTAACCAACTTAGGCACTTACAAGCAAACAACAGTTCCTTAAAATCCACCTGTGTAACAGACTGGAAGCCAATGAAGGGAAGCTGAAACAAGTGAACTATGGTCGTGCTTATGTGTACTTGTCAAAAGTCTAGCTGGAGCATTTTGAACCAGTTTCATCTTGTGATTAAGATTTCAAGATGCTGGTCTACTAAAGATTCCTAAGATTAATAAAACAGCAGGGGAATATTATCAAGTCTATCACATAACTTGATGTAATTTTGGATGAATTATGTAAATAGGATTGACAAGCTTTGTTGGGATGCAATGGAGTATTCTCATCAAAACTATTTTAATGTTCTGAGGTAATTTTTTGGTAAAAGACATCAAAGCTGAGGAATGGTCTGCCTGTTTATTTAAATCCAGGCTGAAGACTCACTACTTTACACTAGCATACCCAGTCTAGAGCTGCTGATTAGTTGTGCATGTTACATCCTTGTAACTTACTTGTACAAAAAATATAAGAACTGTTACTGACTTTCTTCTATTCTACTTCCATGTTGTTTTCTTGCTCATGGAAACTATACTAGAGATACTGGAGCCTTAGGATCCAACAATGAAAAGATTCTTTTGTTTTTGATTCCAATTATGTCTTTTAATTATAACTGACCATGGACCCCACAAGGGTTTATTTTCTCCAGAGATGCTGCTGGCTAGAGTTCTTGTTTTCCACTTCTCTGTTGTCAACTGCCCATGTTTCAAAGATTATAAAGGACATACATGCTACAAAGTCCTTTGTTTTACTGTGTGCATTATCTAATTAATAATTTGTAAAATTTGTAATTTTAATTTGACTGTGAACTTAACACAACACTCTCAGAGTGCTACACAAAAAATAAAATTAATTTAGATGAATAATCGCTGTTGGAATGGTTTTTTTTTTACCCTTTTTTGACTACAAGCTTTGCCTCATATTTCAGTTTTGTTTGCTGACCTTTTTCATTTTCTGCTTCTGGAAGTATGCCTGTTTGTTGACATTTTTTTGGCTAAACCTAAAAGTTGCCATCTCCCAGTCCCCTTCTCTTTTTGTTCTTTGTCACTGGACTGCATTTTTTACATTCAAACCACAATGCACATGTTAAGGTCAGCTGTTTATGTTGTAATCATCTGCGGCTGAACAATTAATTCACTTTCCAATTTAGCTCACTTAGGTAAAGAAAATTCATGATGACTGGGGAAGACAGTGAAATAAGAGAAATCGTGGAATCTCTGTAACTAAAATATTTCCTTGGCTCAGAGTTATCTGTGGTCACTTCTCTCAGTGTTAGAAATTTACAAAGTTCATTTTTGTAATCACATAAAGGATGTTCAGAAAGCATTCAAGTACTCAAGAGAATTATCTTACTTTACTGCAAATGGCTCACTACTCATGAAATCCAGAACAATGACTGTGCAACACTCATTGTGTAAAATATAAATCAGCTTTCAGCCAGCACTGCCAAGATAACAGCAACAAATTCTTTTTTACCTTTGGGAATGCTGAAATTGAGTAATCAAGAAATGTATTGATTTTAATAATTAAACTAAGTGAAAGCTTGGTGACCTAAGTAATAAATGAGACAGCCATACTATGAAATATAACAACCTTTAGTTTGTTTTTAAACAGTAATATGTTATTTAATGAAAACAGTGTAGTATTACAAAATTATCCATCCCACCAATTATGAAAGTCAAATAATCCAATTTAGCTAGCATATATCCCAGTAGGCGTGTTACAAATGAAGTTATATGATGGTGTTTAAGGTTGAAGCATTCAAATGAAATTGACTTTTTCCTAGAATGCTTGATATCGAACATGCTAGACAAGCTAAAAACTATGAGAGTAGAACATTTTAATGTCTTTGAAAATTCTTTTGGGCCGTATCGGCTCCACCGCTGACAAGTAGAGAAAAATTAAATACCACTGAAACTTTGAACCAACTGTACTTCTAATATCAGTCGTCATGTAATTTGACAAACTTTGGCAAATCAAATTTGGGGAAAAAATGTGTTCAATAATTTTATGACTTTGAGATTATGCAGTAAAAATGATGTGCATCATCTTGGCTGTACCATTTTTGCGAACTAGATGGTTACCTAGGGTGGCAAAATTTGTGGAGACAGCACTGTTTTTAATAATACAGACCCTAACTTAGTCTCAATACAACTGACCAACACCCATTACTGTATTATATTTAAATAAGCATGTGGACAGAAGAGACAGGCACACAAGCTAAGACCATGCAGGATGTGTAAATCTTAGACCTCAAACAAACAGATATATTTAACAATAGGATATGGGCAGACCGGCAGCTCCTCTTTGTCATCACTATTGGAAAAAGTCAGACCTCTTGAACCTGATAACTGATACTCCTGTAACAACACTCTCTGCAGGGCGCTCAGGCTTAAACAGCATGCGCTAGAAAGCCATGGAACAGATGGGATGTTTCTAGGTAGTTTTACTGTCAGTCCAATGTCTCACTTCACATCATCTGTAAGTGCTGTTTTCCTGCTGTAATCCGGCACATACTTGGCCCCATGTGATTGATACGTGCTTCAGTCTTCTGGCTGCTACAATTTTATTTTATATTTCGTATACTAATGATGTTTGGTCTCACTATCTGATGACCTACACAAATCCTTTACGGGTGGTCTTCCAAACCCCCAGGATGATGCTACAGTGTGTTCCACTTCACAGAGGCTCTCTTTATGCTGAACATTCTTGTTTAAAATTTCTTCTTTATGTGCACATTTGTAACTTTACTTTTGTTTCAGTACTGTTTCTGTTTCCACAAATGTGTTCTTTATCTTATTTTGCCTATTTATTTTGACATTAAGTTAATGAAGATTTTGGATTTATGCTTATATTTTTATTTCCATTTCTTTGTTTATTTTACAAGCAAGCATTGCCATTACAAGTGATTTTAGAAGGACTGTATATGTATCTTTTAGGAATTGTAACAATTTCAGTAACAAAAATAATTTCTGCCTAATTGTTGAACTGGTCAGCATACATTTTTTTACCCTGGCATTTCTTGACTTGCATATGCTGCGTCCTGGGTATGAGGTTAATCTGTATCCATCCCTGCATGTAGGCCCTCCAACCTGCAGGGAAAACCTGCACTCCAACCACCATAAAAAATCTCACACTGTTCCACTCCATCTGAACTAGTGTGGTGCTGAGGTGTCACCCATTGCATGGCTGCACTCGGGTTCTAATCTGGATCCTGAGTTGGTTTGTCATGTGGCGGGTCTCTCTATATTTTATGATGGACATAATAATAATAGTAATTATTATTATTATCATTATACACTAGCTGAGTAAGCCCGTGCTGTAAAAAGCAAGGGGTCCTAGAAACTATTGAAATCGTCAGAAAAAAAACTGAAATGTCGAGATGTCAGGTAATTGAAAGTTTCTTCAGAGGTTTCGTTTTGCCGGCATGCTCGCCTCGCTTGTGCATTAACGGCAGGAGGAAAAGTTAAACGGATACCATTTACCAATGTGCTTGCCTCGCTCCCGTATTAGCTGCTAAGGTTTTGCCTCGCCAATGTGCTGGCCACGCTTGTGTATCCTCGGAAGTGGAGCCCTTACCCCGACTCCACCTCTCACTTCCAGGCTGGACAGACACATACACACACACACTTCCATGCATAGACGTTTATATATTAGATCAGTATTACCAGAAATAATTTTAGAAATTAGAGAATAATTACAGAAAAACCCTATTATATACTGTGGCAGTTATTTATGTGGTTTATATATATGTTGCTTTCAGGAACCTTATTACTGGTCTTAACAATGAATTTAAAATAAATTGTTTCTAAATTTGCAAAGATGAAGTCAGTTTTAAATTTCAATGACTTTTATTTTTATATTTGTAAATACCTTTAGTTAAACATAATTATAAGTATAGTTTACTTTTTAAAACTAAAGTTCTGTTCTCAAATGAAACTGCAATAGACCAATTAACCTATTTATTTTTGTTACATATATATATTAATGTAGTGGCTCTGAGGCTAAGGATCTGTGCTGGTATCCAGAAGGTTGCCGGTTCAAATCCCTGTCACTGCCAAAAGAGATTCTGCTCTGCTGGGCCCTTGAGCAAGACCCTTAACCTGTAACTGCTTCAGGGGCACTGTACAGTGGCTGACCCTGTGCTCTGACCCCAAGGGGTATGCAAAAACTAACAATTCATAATACGAGAAATTGTATAAGATAAAATAAAGAACAAAATATTATCATGTTTGTATTTACACATTTTTAAATAAAATATAATCCATCTAAAATGTTAAATCAAATTTACATTCATTTATTTAATATTTGTAGTAAACTGCTTTTTTTCTTTGGCATCATTTACCAAGAATTTTGAACTTCATTAAAACAAATAATTTTAGCCGATATGAAATGCCTGCATTATCTGCATGATCCGTGCAAACTATCGGATTATAAAGAGTGGGCAGCAAAAATTCTAGAGCCAGCCCTGTTTGTAATATGACTGATAGAATCATATTTAGAACAGATGTGATTATATTTATAACCCACATAGAGGATGTTTTAAATTTTGCATACAAAAGTCAACATATTATATCATGAAGAATTCCTGGGAACATTTTTATATTGCATGGTTTATTCATATGTCTATACTGTGTCATATTGTTAGTTGGCCAGAGGTTTACACTTCTAACGCTTATGCACTTTGCTCATTTTAGGCAAAGTTTTTAATTTATTTTTAAAAATGAGTTTACATGCATTTTAATATACATCTCCCTTGATTAAACTATTAATGAATTATAAAGCTGCTGTTATACTGTTATATTGTTAACTGTTATAGTAGTACTCTTAAAAAAAATAATAGCTTATATACGATAGTGATTTTACTGCATATATAACAAATTTTAAAAAATAATATTGACTTTATAACAATCAGTCAAAACCAATTAAATTAACAGGAGGCTATTAATTAGTAATGTAATGAATTGAGTCAAGTTTAACTCAATGGTCAGTGCGTTATTAATACATTACAAGGAATGCCAGTACTGTTCTCAAAAATGATAATTTATTTGTTTGCTGTAATATAATGTTACTTGTCAAAATTAAAACATATCATTTGGGAATTGTGCCTTGTGAAGGTATCTTGTACGTATTATCAAAAGGTAGGCAGTTAGTTTATTTTGTCCCATTTGTAACTGAATTTAAATTATTATTGACAAAAATCAATTTGAACTAGACAAGCAAACAAAAAAAGATGCTTTTATTTATTTTGTTATTACTGTACTTTTAAAATGAAGTGGTATTTAAATCTTTATATACAGGATGAGTCAATACTCTGTTAACACTAATGGAATATTTTTATCTTGACACACCTTTCCAGGTCGATAGGTAGGTCGTGGTGAACCAGTTCCATGGCCTCCACACACCCCTGATTTAACACCCTGTTACCTCTGGTTATGGGGTATGGTGAAGGAGAGCATGTATAGTAGAAAAGTTCATGATATCAATGACCTGAAGAACCGAATACGGACTGTGGTATCATCTATTCCCCCACGAAATGTGTGTCCGGACGTTGATAAAATGATACTGTTGCTCTTTGGTTTTTGTGTGTTGAACATGATGGTGAACAGGTTGAGACATTCCTGTAAATAATCTTCCACATATGAAGTATGTTTTGTGAATAAATTGTTTCCGCCATTCAAATGTTAACATAATTTTGACTCACCCTGTATTTAGCAATAATAAAAATGGTTTATGATGTTCTTGTGTCAATGCATACTATACAATAAGATGTATATCTTCCTGGTATATATATTGCACTGAGAGAACGGGAAATAAAATTTATTTGGCAGGATTATGAGATGGAAAGGTAAACTCAAAAAACCTATAAATGAGTTGTTGTGAAAGGTATATGTTCCATTATGTTCCTTGTGTTTTGTGTGTGGTTCCTCAACAGGTGGGGCTGCCTATCCATTTCGATCTAGGAACTGCCCCCAAAACTGTGAGCTCAAATCATAAAAAATACGGAGCACAAGACAAGAATTTGAAACCAAGAAACAAGTGTACAAAGGCAAATACCAGGAGATCAAAAATAATTACATCACAAAGACAAGGCATAGAAAGTGTTTTGGGATCCTAAATTTGGATACTATGGTATCATTTTGGACAACCTTTAAATCTGTCACCGATTCAGATGTCATCAGCGTGCATTTCTCACAGAATGCAGGGATTGTTCCCATGGATAGGGGAGACACAAACAACAAAAAATAGTGGCGCCCATCAGGATCTAACATGACAAAAAATAATCAGCTTTCAGATAAATTAGAAAACTGATGGAATATTCAGAATTCTTGATCTAGAATTTCCCCACAGCAATGTATAAATCATGGCAAATAACCAATGTAGTAAATTATAGAAATGAGAGAAGCAATAAAAATTTTTACATAAAGGTACAAAAATATGAATAAAACAAAACACCTTCTAAAATCAATATAATAGAAAAAGCGGATTTAAAGGCATCTTGGTTCATTTTTTGACTCTTGCTCAGTGTATTTTCATGCATACACAAAATCAGGATTAGGTGAGTAACTGAAACCTGGTTTCTTAAAAACCCATGTTTACATGCTGAAGTCCACCTATGGAGTTCTCCCTTGGGAAAATGATCCAATGTCATTAAACTGCACAAAAAAAAGTTACTGTACTAATCACTGTCTCCTAAAGCAGTGTAAGTAAAGTAAATTAGTTGCATTTATAATTAATTCCAAAAAAAGTAATTAAATATGTTATATAGTTATTTATTTTAAAATGTAATGTGTAAACAGTGCCTTACCTTTGTGTTACCCTTTCTTCCTTAATATGAAAAATTGCACTTTTGACTGGCCAGCATTTGTTATTAAATTCTAAACCCATATATGAACCTTCATGAAACTGACCAGAACCATAGCCAACCATGATCATTTCCTTGTGCTTTATAAATACTTCTGGCCCATCATGTGCTGTGAGGTAAATAACACCCATCCTCTTTTTATGTCTCCGACCTGAGCTACTGATGATTCATGGTTAGACACTGGTCACTGCGTCACCAGATCACACTGTTTCAAAATATTTATAGTAAATAACTGGATGAAAACTAAAGTGACACTTTATTAATATCTTTCTGTTACCAGTCTTCATGTATCGCACTCTTTTCTGCCTAATTGTGCGACGGAGCCCTGCAAAAGAGCAGCAAACCGGTACATTGTCTTATTGTCTTGCATGCAGTGGTGGTGGGATAACAATAACACAGGTATTTTTACTAGAATAAAATAAGTGTGTTACATTACTCATTACATTAAAAACTAATTGAACTACTTAACACATGTTATTTTTAACATATAACCAGAACATCATTCCTGAGATTGTGCTGATGAACTTAGCACTGTACGTTTCTCTTATCAACGTAAAATTAGTGATTTCTGAAGTACTGAAACAGATTACTTCAACCAGGAGAGTGAGTAATGCAATTACCCGAACATTTGCCTCAGGAAAAATATCTTGTGGACGCGTCTACTCATGAATGCTGAAAGCATGTGTGAAGCTAATACATGCGCAGACAAACAAAGTGCGATGGACATGCGCATACTTAGGAAATCCTTAACAGTAACCCAGTTAAGGGTTTACATGACCACATATCTGGGTTACTTGCACATAAAATCTATGTGTATTAACCTGGTTTCACTAAGCATAGTAAGGGTTTACATGGCATTTCAGAAATCAGGTCTCTGTGTATAACCAGGTTATTAAAGTGCATGTAAACACACTGAATGTTACTTTATCATTTTGGTACTTTTTGACTTCTGTACTCTGACTCCAGCCTGTTTTCTGACAATTCACATACATAGTTCTAAAAGAAAGGCCATTATTTCTCCATCTTTAGCTATCAATATACCTTTTTTCTAAACCTTCTACAATCTGCTAATTTATTTTCCAGCACAACTTTATAGTGGTCCGGTGCTGCTAAGATTCACACCATTGAAGAGACAGTGATTTATTTAATGTTTTGGTAGAGATTGCAGGGATGCACCCAGCCTTGGCCCGACCCTCACGCATTGACAATCAGAGACAAAAAAGCCACCGGTAATTAAACCACCAATAAAGAATGTTTTAGACAATAATAAATGAAAACAACGACCCCACCCCTGTTCCCCTTATGCCGATGTACAATAAACGCGAAAACAAACCACAACAATAAACACTCACTATAAAGTCCATGGAAAACAGCAACAGATGAAATACAATGATGGAGCTAGATAGCCCAGAAATCAGCACATTGATTGGGAATGTAAAGATAGTCCTACTGGTATTTCTTGATGAAATGAAGACGGATGACGGATCAGGAGTGCTCCTTTCTTCACAGGATGGCAACAAATCCTCAGACAGTCCTCACGTGCAGGAAGACACCAGGCAGACCATACCCCAAAACAAGAGATGATCCAGGACAAAACAAGAATCCATAGGTAGGAGAACAGAAGGTAGACAGACAGGAACTTCACAAACCTTTTTTGGTATTACCGGCCCCCTTTTAAATGTTGCACCAGACTCCTTGTACCCAATAGCCCCTGCGCCCTCAGCAGATGACCAATCAGAGCCACTGCAGGGTCTGCTGGGAATTGACGTTTCAAGCACCGCTACAACTTTAACATTAATATGTTTTGAGGAGTGAATGGGATCAAAGCAATAATGGCTTTATATAGTAAGAGGACAACTTTGAATTGGGCTTTACTTAACGTAGGGAATGTACTGTGCATACAGTAGGTGTACTGCAGGTCTTACAGGGACAGACTTTGAGGTTACACATCTTCTAACATGCTTGTCATTTTTCTCTTCAGCCTGGAAGCCGATGACCCAGTTGAAGAATACTGATTCAGCCTTCACTCCACTCACCACCTGCTTATTCTTATCCACAGAAAATAAAACTACCATTATGACATTGGTTGTTTAACCATACTGCTGAAGGTGATGCTGGTGTTATCTAAAAGCATTATTTTCATTCCATCTTATGCCAACCAGTAATAAATGGGGTTTTCTTTCTTTTTTTTTTTTTACATTTTTATCTCTGTCTTTTCACAAGGCTTAAAGAAAATGTACAGGTTATAACCCAGCCACAGGGGATGCACAAACCAGTGTGTTTCTTTGTGCTGGTCCCAAGCCTGGACAAATGGGGAGGGTTACATCAGGAAGGGCATCCGGTGTAAAATTTTGCCAAATCAATATGCGGACAAGATAATCCGCTGTGGCAACCCCTAACGGGAGCAGCCGAAAGAAGAAGAAAGAAAATGTACATGTTATGATCTAACTTCTTACTTTTTTATTGTAATGTAGGCATACAGGCAACAAAGGAGAAATAATTTTGTTTGGAGACAAAGACCAAGTACTTCAAAAAGTAAGAAATACTAGCAGATGTTACATTTGAAGCCTGATGTGCATGTTCATCATGGATACATGATTCTCATTCTAATAAGAGAATGTTTTTACTAACCTTATATGCAGCAAGGTGAAGGTGAAGTAGTGCATAGCTACAAATACCTGAGGTTGGAGCATGCACTGATACATCATGTTGCTGCACCCACCACACAATGACCCACCTCAGGATCCCAAATTAGAACCTGAGAACAGTCGTGCAATGGGTGACACCTCAGCACTGCACTACTTTGAATTGAGTGGATCAGTCTTAAGACTTTTTACAGCGGCTGGAGTGCCAATCCTGCACATTGGAGGACCTGCTTACAGTGCTGGAATCAGGTTAATGGCATACCCAGGATGGAGCAATTGCAGTTTAAGGGCTTTGCTCAAGGGCCAAATGGAATGGAATCACTTCTGGCATTTATGGGATTCAATGATAACCTTCTGATTGCTGGTGCAGATCCGTAACCTCAGAGCCAGCACTCTACCCTCTACAAGTACCTGGGAGTTAATATAAACATCAAACTGGACTATACAAGAAGGGCCAGAGCAGACTGTACTTCCTAAGGAGACTTCGGTCTTTTGATGTATGGGACAAGTTGCTGGAAATGTTCAGGCAGTAGTAGCCAGTGTATTGTTCTGTTCTGCAGTCTCCTGGGGAAGCAACTCGAGCTCAAAAAATGCACAATGCCTCAACAAACTTATCAAAAAAGCTTGCTCTATCACAGGGTGGAACCTGGGCACACTGGAATCCTGTTGTGGAAAAGAGGAAGGTGGCAAAATTGGATGCTATCATGAAAAAAAAACCCTCTAGGAGGCATTCTCATGGAGCACTTTTACAAAGAGACTTATTCCACAATATACTTTATTGATTGATTGTATTATTTGTCAAATGAGTCTTCATCCTTGTTTGATATGTTTATGCTGCTGTATGCATCTAAATTTCCCCTAGGGATTAATAAAGTTTTTTTTTGGTATTTGGTAAACTGTTTTAATCCCTGAGGGGAAATTGTCTTTTCGCATGTCTAATTTAATCTACTCTAAGGTGAAGGGGATTGCTGTAAATGTGTTAACAAGCAATGTAAGTATGTTTGCAATTAAGAGAACAAACAATTTAGTTTCTTACATGTTGGCAGAACATACTTATAAATGTAGTTGGCCACATTCCAGGGTGGGACCTTACAAATAAAATCAGGAATAATGTTTTTAAAGGATTTTAAATTCTTACAGTAAGTTAGATAGCAAGCACACACACACACATTATACATTATAATGAAGAAGCATGTTTAAAAAATCAATTTTAATAATCTTTTCGTTTAAGATTTCTTTAAATTATACATTTTGGAGCTTTTGCCACAGTTTTGGCAAGTATGGTATAGTCGATACTGAAAAAATGGACAAAACTATACTATTTACCGTAGATCCTGGAATATAAGCCGACTTGTTATATAAGCCGACCCCCTTTTCTACCTACTAAATTACATGTATTTGCCAATGACCGGTATTTAAGCCGACCCCCTTCTCCAACCAAAATTTTCTAAATTCAGGTATATTTATCATGTTTATCGGCGAGAATTTCAGACTGCCGGCATTTTTGATGGAAACCAGGAAGTGATTGCGGAGATGTTTGGTAAAATGAAACCTTTGTGTTGAAACTATATACGCAAATACGTATCGGCGGGTGGATTTCCGGAGACTTGTTATAAATTTGATTAACTTAAATAGGCAATACAGTGGACCCTTGACTTACGAACTTAATTCGTTCGCGAGGGCTGGTTGTAACTCAAGTTGGTTGTAAGTCAAGACTATTTTTCCCATAAGAAATAATGGAAATACCCATAATGCGTTCCAAACCTCCCACTGCAACACTTACTTAACCTTCTCATAATAAAAAAGGGTTGTATAATGTGCATAATTTACCAAAACACCAATACTTTTTCTAATGTACGAACCAAAAAGTTATAAAAAGTGCCTAGCCTACCAGAAGTAGGCTAGATTAAGCTAGGAGCATGGCGGCGTGCATGGTCGCAGCAGCTCAGGGCTCTCCTTTTCAGTGCATGTTTTTGTTGTTTTTCTAGTTTTTTTTTTTGCTTGTTTGTGCACGATCGGTTTGGCAAACATCCGCTACACCTGTCAGAACCTTACAGACATCGGTGTCCAGAGCCAGACATCTGTTTCGAGTGTTTTTCATCACACGCACAACATCCCAGACAACATAGCGAGACCAGCGGGCTCTCCGTGGATTGTTGTCAGGTCTAGGAGACGACGCAGACGGAAGAGGGAAAGAAAGCAGAAGCGGGGCCGCAGATCCGGCATTATGCTAAGGCTAAAGAAACAACCATACAAGCCCTATACAGAACTTTTTTTTTGCAACTTCTTTGCATCTTTTCGCACCATTTGTTTATTTGTTTATTTACTTGTTGTGTTCTACACATATGTCTGCACTGAAGGAGCTGCTTTTAATCTCATTGTACATGTGTATAGTGACAATAAAAGGCATTCTATTCTATTCCAGGAACAACAATTTCATACTGTACTCACCATTTAATTTGACATCTTTGGGCTGCATGAAGGGAGGAGGAGAAGAATGAAATGGAAGGTGGTTATTGTTTAGAAGGAGCCTCCTTATGCAAATCTTTTCTTTGTAAAATTGTCGAGATGGTGGATTTCGACATGCTGTACATATTAGCGAGATCGGACACACGAACAGCACTCTCATATTTCCACACAATTTCCATCATTCGTTTGTGATCGCTTTCTTTACCTTCGTTACCTTCTCTTCCTTCCTTAGCAATTATGTGTCTTGCTTGCATGGTCTTAGTGAATTATATATATAGGTAAATCACTGCAATGACCGAAATCACATCCACAAACACATGTTCCTGGGCTCCGATTGATGCTTACTAACGCTCTCGGTTGTTTGTTTACAATCGCGCAAGCGGATACACGTGACCGCATTTGGGTCGTAACGAAAGATGTTGGTCATGAATAAAAACAAAAATTTTTATTTTAAACTTCCCGATAATTTATTATAAATTTTATTAATAAAATCAACAACTAAAACACTTTTTTGAATAAATTCTTTATTTAATTTAAAGTACCGGCATGCAAAGTTACTTCTTCATCTGAAAGATGGCGCTGTGGTTTCATCATTAATTACTTCCGTATTCATCGGCAAAACCGGCATTGCGCTGGAAATCTTGAATCTGAAACGATACTCGTTGTATAAGCCAACACCCAAACTCCAAGCCAAAAATCTAGGACAAAATTTTCGGCTTATATTCTGGAATTTACAGTACTACCATTAATCCAATTTGCCATTGTTTTTTAGTTAAAACTCAGAATTTTGTAATAGAGGTCAAGCTGACATTAGAAAATGTATAAAATCTAAATGACTAAATGTCTAATATATGATAATTAATTTTTGTAAACATTATTATTCACAGGCCAAAGCAAAAAATACAATAAGAGTTTTGAAGGTAATGAAGAGGATTGAGTTGGGATTTTGTATACTAATATTTTGTACATTAGGGTACATTTTAAGTAAATGCTTTATTATTTTTAATACTAGAAAACAGTCCATCGACCTTTTTTATGTGTTGTTGACTTGATAATCTGAATGTTATTACTGTAAGTGGATAAAAACTGGAAAAAGAAAATGAAAAATAATGTTTTACAGATACATGCTGTACTAAAATTACTTAAATCATTGGACGTGGCATACTTTGAGGTACAATAAAAGTAACAAACTGAAAGTCCGTAATGAAAGAAAGAAATGTAACATGATCTTAGTTTTCTTCCTTCAACCCATCAATCTATCTGTCTACTTTAAGCGCTTTTCCCCATTAATGTGTTTAGATTTGTCTTTTTACACATGATGTTTTCATTTTATAGTAATAGCGGCAGAGAAAGTAATTAAAGTGGAAATCAGAAAAAAAACTGCAGAGTAGTGGAGGTAATTAAGAGAAGGGTTAATAAGTAATGAAAGGAATACAGAGAATGTGAATGAATTATAGTTGATTGAGCAAGCAGTCCTGTAAAGCATGCAAGAAAACATCGGAAGGGAGGAGAAACGATCAGGAAAGAAACTTTGAGTTACAGAGTCAATGGTAGGAAAAAATAATAATTGTAGAAAAGGGGAAAAACAAGTGCACAAGAAGGACAAATTCAATATGAGACTGGTCAGCAAACTGGGGAGAGTGACAGATGAAGTGAGAGAAAAATGTACGAAACTGTATGAAATCAAAATAACAGGGAAGCAATGTCTGGAAAAAATCACAAAAGGTTATCACTGATGGAGAATGAAGATATTGTGAGAATATAGCAAAACATTGTATGGAATGAATGAAAATCAGTTTGGAAAATAAAGACTAGCTTGATCAACAACAGATAGGACAAGTTCTGTTGCAACAAGAGGTAAATTAAGCTTTTGAAGGAAGACAAGGCAGCAGGAGTGGATGGAATTCCAGTTCAAATACTGAAAATAACAGGAACAGAAAGTGAGAATGAATTAGTAAACATTTGCCAAAACGTAAAGGAAAAAAACAGTATGGCCCGATGCTTCATAATATCTTTTGAAAAGAAGCAAAGTACAGTTAAGTGTGAGGGCCATCACACCATCAGCTTGATATCTTGTGCTTCAAAACTTGTAAGAGAGAAAAGAGAGAAAAGAAGAGAGAATTCAATATGAGACTGGTCAGCAAACTGGGGAGAGAAAAGAAAGAAAAAAAAGAAAAGAATGGGAAGTTAAGTTCATGTTAAAATTTAATACATTACAGCATGGCTTGAATAGAGACAAGAGTTTTATGGCCAGGTATGAGGACTGTTTGCATCTCTCAGACTGACACAGATAACCTGTCTACAGACCCATATTGTTTTGAAAAACTCATCACAGACTTCAAAGGACTTTGTTGGACAGTTATCTTATCCAAAAATCTCTTGACCATACATCGTTTTTCTCTCTCTTGTTAAATTAATCTTAGCCTGAGTGAACCTATTAATTTTTTACATTTAAGATTTTTCCTTTAAAGATTTACCATTGTTGTTTCTTGTCCTAGTGTGTGGATATAAACACAGGAAACTTCAGTTTCTGTATTACATCTTGCCTGAAGAAGGGGCCTGAGTTGCCTCGAAAGCTTGCATATTGTAATCTTTTTAGTTAGCCAATAAAAGGTGTCATTTTGCTTGGCTCTTCTCTACATTCGTAATGGCTAACACGGTACAACACCCTAGTACTAAAAACTTGTACTGAAATTAATAAACTACAGAATAGAGAAGAAGGTAGAGGACTGTATTTTGATTTAATTTTATTTCAATAAATTAAATACTGTGATGACTAATCTGTCTTAAGTTCATTGGTTATCCTTTTGTATTTTGTTAATTTACAGACTTAAAGAAAGATTAAAAGTTAGTCGAGGATTCATTGGAGCTTTTGTCCAATACTACCATGATGTGCCATGGTTCTGAGAAAGATATGCCAACTGATCCCTGAGTGCTTGTAAGGATTTACAAATGTTTCCATGTTGGCCATAGGTTTTGTCTGATTTTACACACTTAAATTGTGATCACAAAGCATTCAGCCTTACTTCGGTATTTGCAACAAAAGATCCAGGTCATCTGCAAAATCATCTTCAGTAGTGAAACAGTATTTTAGTCTCATCTTAGGTGGGTAAAAAGGAAAAATCTAAATGTAGTGTACTGCATTTAGTATTTCTATTCTTTCTTTCTTGAGCCAGTTGCAGTCTGGATAAAGAAGATGTTTAATTAATATTTTGTAATTAAATATAGCTTATCTATTACATAATTTGATATAACAATTATGATAGGTAGTAATATATGATAAAAGCAATATATGCTTAACAGTAAACATGTTGTTGTTTTGTGTACTATTTGTGTATCTTTTCTGTAACAAATACATTTTTTGTTTGAAGCAAAAATTTGTTCTATAAAATTGTCTACACTTTTTGTACCAATAAGGATATTATAATACTATTAGACTGACTGCATCTTGCACTTACTGACAGTTACTCCTGTGATGATAATCATTAATGTGAAATCAGCAGCAGAGCAGATCATAGGTTCTTATAAGACAATCAATTAGTTTTGGAAATGCCAAACCCCTGCAGTCCATAAATTATGAATTAATTAATACTTATCATCTAAGCTGTTATTTAAAATACCAGTATTTTTTTTCATTGTGTTTCTTCTTATATTTTTAATGAAAACACAGAAATGGAAGGAATTCTTTTCCTATTGAAAATTTTGCTAACATTCAATGCATTATTTCTGTCAGTGAATTACTCTCTACATTTTGGTGTCTTTCATTAATACAATTTAGGAGTAAGTTTATTAAACATTCCAGCAATTAGCACCCCTCCCTTTATGGTAATTAAGTTATACTGTACCAATTTTTATTATTACTTGATAACTTAGTATTTTGTTATGTTATCTATATATTAATTTTAGACTGGCCAAAATATCAGTAGTTTAAAATGATTTTCTGTTAATAAGGAAACATATGCTTTAAATTTGTATGTTCGTTTTTTGCATATTTCGTTCTACTTTAGTAACATTTACCAATAATTATTTTTATTTTGCATTTCTTAGTGAGGTTTAAAGTGGCCACATGCTTAGCTGTACTGAACAGGTCATCCTAACCCGAATACCTTCCTTCAGTACCTGCCGAGGAATTCCTAGATGCTCCCATAATCTGCAAGATATATAATCCCTCAACTGTGTCCTGGGGTGCCCCTTGCTAATTTTGTTGTGGCAATTTTAAATTCATATCCAAACCCATTCATCCATCCATCCATCCTGTTCCACTTATCCGAGGTCGGGTCACGGGGGCAGCAGTTTGAGCAGAGAGGCCCAGACTTCCCTCTCCCCGTCCACTTCTTCTAGCTCTTCCGTGAGAATCTCAAGGCGTTCCCAGGCCAGCCGGGAGACATAGTCCCTCCAGCATGTCCTGGTTCTTCCCCGGGGCCTCCTCCCGGTTGGACATGCCCAGAACACCTCACCAGGGAGGTGTCCAGGAGGCATCCTGATCAGATGCCCGAGCCACCTCATCTGACTCCTCTCAATGTGGCGGAGTAGCGGCTCTACTCTGTGCCCCTCCCGGATGACTAAGCTTCTCACCCTGTCTTTAAGGGAAAGCCCAGACAACCTGCGGAGGAAACTCATTTCAGCCGTTTGCATTCGCGATCTCGTTCTTTCGGTCACTACCCATAGCTCATGACCATAGGTGAGGGTAGGAGCGTAGATCGACTGGTAAATTAAGAGCTTTTCCTTATGGCTCAGCTCCTTTTGTACCACGACAGACCGATGCAGAGCCTGTATCACTGTGGATGCCGCACCGATCCGCCTGTTGATCTCACGCTCCATTCTTCCCTCACTCGTGAACAAGACCCCGAGATACTTGAACTCCTCCACTTGGGTCAGGATCTCCCCCCCAACCCTGAGAGGGCACTCCACCCTTTTCCAGCTATGGACCATGGTCACGGATTTGGAGGTGCTGATTCCCATCCCAGCCGCTTCACACTCAGCTGAAAACCGATTCAGAGAGAGCTGAAGATCACGGCCTGATGAAGCAAACAGGACAACATCATCTGCAAAAAGCATCTCATCGTGGTTGAGGAGTTTGCGTGTCCCAATGATCCTAGGAGCTCTGTTGTCAGGGGCTTTATGCCCCTGGTAGGGCCACCCAAGGCAAACTGGTCCTAGGTGAGGGATGAGACAAAGAGCTCAATAGACCTTCTATGATGAATAAAAAATTTGGACGGTGTTTTCCCTCGCCCGGACGCGGGTCACGGGGGCCCCCCTCTATGGCGAGCGCCTGGTGGCCGGGCCTGCACCCATGGGGCTCAGCCGGGCACAGTCTGAAGAGGCAACATGGGTCCTCCTTCCCATCGGCTCACCACCTATGGGAAGGGCCAAGGAGGTCGGGTGCAGTGTGAGTTGGGTGGTGGCCAAAGGTGGGGACCTTGGCGGTCTGATCCTCGGATACAGAAGCTGGCTCTTGGGACGTGGAATGTCACCTCTCTGAAGGGGAAGGAGCCTGAGCTAGTGCGCGAGGTCGAGAGGTTCCAGCTAGATATAGTCGGGCTCACCTCAACGCACAGTTTGGACTCTGGAAACAATCTCCTTGAGAGGGGCTGGACTCTCTACCACTCTGGAGTTGCCACCGGTGAGAGGCGCCAAGCGGGTGTGGGCATACTTATTGTAGCCTCCCTCCGCCTTCGGGTGGGGGGATGGATCCTGACTGTTGTTTGTGCGTATGCGCTGAACAGCAGTTTGGAGTACCCACCCTTTTTGGAGTCCCTGTAGGGGGTGCTAGAGAAGCATACCTTCTGGGGACTCCCTCGTACTGCTGAGAGACTTCAATGCTCACGTGGGCAATGACAGTTAGACCTGGAAGGGCGTGATTGGGAGGAATGGCCCCCATGATATGAACCCGAGCGGTGTTTTGTTATCAAACTTCTGTGCTTGTCACAGATTGTTCATAACAAACACCATGTTAAAGCATAGGGGTGTTCATATATGCACTTGGCACCAGGACACCCTAGGCCTCAGTTCGATGATCGACTTTGTGGTCGTGTCGCTGGACATGCGGCCACATGTCTTGGACACTCGGGTGAAGTGAGGGGCGGAGCTGTCAACTGATCACCACCTGGTGGTGAGTTGGCTTCAATGGTGGGGGAGGATGCCAGTTAGGCCTGGTAGGCCCAAACGTGTTGTGAGGGTCTGCTGGGAACGTCTGGCAGAGTCCCCTGTCAGAAGTAGCTTCAACTCCCACCTCCAGCAGAACTTTGACCATGTCCTGAGGGAGATGGGGGACATTGAGTCTGAATGGGCCATGTTCCGTGCCTCTATTGTTGAGGCGGCTGACTGGAACTGTGGCCATAAGGTGGTCGGCGCCTGTCGTGGCGGCAATCCCTGAACCCGTTGGTGGACACCGGCGGTGAGGGATGCTGTCAAGCTGAAGAAGGAGTCCTACCGGACCCTTTTGTCGTGTGGGACTCTGGAGGCAGCTAATAGGTACCGATAGGTCAAGCGGAATGTGGCTTTGGTGGTTGCTGAGGCAAAAACTCGGGCATGGGAGGAGTTTGGGGAGGCCATGGAAAACGACTTTCGGATGGCTTTGAGGAGATTCTGGTCCACCGTCCAGCGTCTCAGGAGGGGGAAGCAGTGCAGTGTCAACACCGTATATGGTGGGAATGGTGCACTGCTGACCTCGACTTGGGACGTTGTGGGTCGGTGGAGGGAGTACTTCGAAGACCTCCTCAATCCCACTAACATGCCTTCCAATGAGGAAGCAAAGCCTGGGGAGTTGGAGGTGGGCTCCTCCATCTCTGGGGCTGAGTTCACTGAGGTGGTCAAAAAACTCCTTGGTGGCAGGGCCCTGGAAGTGGATGAGATACGCCCGGAGTTCCTCAAGGCTCTGGATGTTGTAGGACTTTCTTGGTGGACACGTCTCTGCAACATCATGTGGACATCGGGGACGCTGCCTCTGGATTGGCAGACCGGGGTGGTGGTCCCCCTCTTTAAAAAGGGGGACCGGAGGGTGAGTTTCAAATACAGAGGGATCACACTCCTCAGCCTCCCTGGAAAAGTCTTTTCGGGGGTTCTGGAGAGGAGGGTTCGTCAGATAGTCGAACCTCGGATTCAGGAGGAACAGTGTGGTTTTCGTTCTAGTTGCGGAACAGTGGACCAGCTCTACACCCTTAGCAGAGTCCTGGAGGATGCATGGGAGTTTGCCCAACCAGTCTACATGCGTTTTGTGGACTTGGAAAAGGCATTCAACCGTGTCCCCCTGATAAGAGCTGTTTGGTCCCTGTACAACCGGTGTCAGAGCTTGGTCCGCATTGTCGGCAGTAAGTCGAACCCGTTCCCAGTGAGAGTTGGACTCCGCCAGGGCTGCCCTTTGTCACCGATTCTGTTCATAACTTTTATGGACAGAATTTCTAGGCGCAGCCAAGGTGTTGAAGGGGTCCGGTTTGGTGGGCTCAGGATTGGGTCACTGCTTTTTGCAGATGATGTTGTCATATTCAAACCATCTAATCAAACTCATTTCTATCCCAAAAAGCTGTACTTCTTCTCTGAAGTCTTCCTTTATTGACAAGTTTTCAACACTGTCACATAATTTAAAACAAGAAACTTTTACAGGAACCTAGTTTCAGACACTTTTACTTGCAATGTCACTATATGCAAAAAATAAGTTGTATTATTTTGTTTGCCACTCACTCAACTGTAGAGGATGAGGATGCAGACTAAGCGGTAACTCAAAAGCTTCACCTGAGAACATAGCTCCTACTTCACCACAACCGTCTTCTACATTCTGCAGCAGGTGTAAAATAGAGCTTACCTTAGTAAACGTGCAAACTAGAAAAATTTGTGTCCTAAATATAAATACATACTGATTAAACTGAAAACTGCTATTCCGAGAAACATACTATAGTTCTCTTCATGCCCAATCCAATCTCATCATTGCCAATTGTACTAAGTCAACCAGACTACATGATTTAGGTAACCTAGGCTCAAAGTTAAATTGAATAAAAAGCATGTTCTTTCCAGTTAACTTACTTAATAATTACAATCAATTTATTAGTCATCCAGTTGTGTACAACTCACTCAAAGAAATACAAAATCAGTTCCCTGTAGCTCCAGTGTAGCAGAGTTTTTGTATTCCAGTCCTTAACTTATACAGTATTTACTGTAATTTATGGAAGTCATTAAGTATCACCACTTTCAGAAATCTGTATAGTGAGAATTTGTTTGATCAGCTATGTCTTAAATATGGAATTTCTTCAACAAATTTCTGTTTACAAGTCCAAAAAATTCCATTACCATCCACTCTTAAATATATTGTAGCTATCAATGAGGAAAATGCTGGCAATATTCCTAGAGTTCATCAATTAATGTTGTGGCATGCACCACTATTAAAGAGACCTCTCTATTAATAAATTCTCCAGTACTCTGAGCAAAATATGATTTTGATTCTGCAATCCCTGAGGGGAAATTATCATTTCTCATAACCTTTAGGGTTCAGAGTGCAGGATCAACCATTGTATAGCATCCCTGGAGCAATTTTCAGGCTAAGAACCTTGCTCAAGGGCCCAGCAGAGTAGGATCCGTTCTGGCAGTAAAAGAATTTGAACCCAGGGCAGATTGTTAGATGTAATTAAACTTAAAATTACAATGTTAAAATTGGACCTGCAATTATTACTAATTTTAGATAGGAATAAATTATGTAGTGATAACCCTTACACTTGTTTCTTATATTACATTGGTGAATTTTGCTGAACTGGAAGAATTCTATTGCACCCTCTATAATTCAGTGGGAAAACAAATGCCTTTTATTATCTAAAACTAAAAAAATCCTAGCCTGTAACAGTGTACAGTTTCTTCAGCATTTGATACAAATATATTAATATTATTGTAATGTAAGTCTGCTATTTTCCTTCCAGTATTTCTGTTTTACATCTGTGTTTCAGTCGATTGTGGTATAGAGGGTCCGTGGCTTAAAAAAAAAGGGGCCAGGTTTTAAATACGTATAGCCATGTCGTTTTCCGTGGACGCGATTGCACGACCATGGGGAGTTAATGAGGTAGTTGGAGCGAGTTGCACCTACACGTGTAGGTGCGATTGTTCTCAATTGCCTCATTGGCTTCCTGCGGTGTGTGATTAAGGCGCTACGCCCACGGAGGCACGCAGGGGTATAAATACGGGTCAACACCATAGAAAGGGAGGGGTAGATGTAACAAGGATGAAGGAAAGAGAATGGAGGTTAAAGGATGGGGAAGAGCAGTCCCAGCAGGATGATCTGGCCACCTATAGCAGGAGACAGAATGAGTTGGGGCCCCACAAAGGAGCGTTAAGCTGTTGTGCTCTGGGGGTTAGTTCGCTCCACTGAACGTTCGAGGGAGTGGGGTGAGCAGGGCAGGTGTCCTCCCAAGGGATCTGAGGAGCGACTGTGGGAGTGCGAAGGATGAAGGGTGGAGAGCCGACCTCAGACGGTCTGGCAGTGACGTCCGGAGGGAGGCCAAGACAGAGTTTGGCCGAAGGAGCTCGTGGCTGTTGGGTCTCCGCCGGCTACGCGAGTTATGGGTGAGCCAGGGAGAAAGATAGATGGAGGTGTGCCGAGATCGGGATAAGAGATACTGCATTTTAACCTCGGATTTTAATGGATTTATTTATTGATGTTTTTTATTCCCACTGGACACTTGTTTTTATGGATTTATTGAAACTGTGGAGCACTGCACTATTTTTTGTTTGGACACTGTGATTATTGTTTTAATAAAAGCACTTTTGGAAATATCCCTGGGCCTCATTTGAGAATTGTCCTCATTTGTCAGCTCATCTCGTGACATTACCGACGGTGTTGAGTTCAGGGCTCCCATAAGGACGTTGGGATCGTGGAGCGAACCCGCATTGTCACATCCATGTCTACGATCTATTGTATAATGGTCTTTTTTCAGGTAGCTCTTTCAAAACTGGGTAATAGTGGGGTTTTACAATTTAATGTAAGGCTGTCTTTTGAAAATGTTATATTGATTGTATTTTTGACTACATATTACATATTGTAATATGACTTTTATAGTTTCACAACTTGGTTATATTTATTTTAATGCATACATTTTGAAAATACATAAAATAAAGAACATTGTATTTCACACACTTCAAAAGAGATGTATTTTTAACTTAATTTTATTAAGTTAATTTAATTAATTTTACTGAACCATTAATTTTACCATTACCATTTTACCATTAATTTTACTGAATCAGTCTGAAATCTCGGAGTTTTCTTTGACTCGAGCATGTCATTTAAAGCACATATTATAAAGTTGTCCAAATCATGTTTCTTCCATCTTAAAAATGTTAGGAAATTAAGGCGCTTTCTAAATAAACAGGATTCCGAGAAATTAATTCATGCATTTATTTCTAGTAGGATTGACTACTGCAATGTGGTGTTCACTGGATGTTCAAACTGTTCTTTATACAGCCTCCAGTTAATTCAAAATACTGCAGCAAGAATTATCACAAGAACAAGAAAATACGAACATATAACTCCAGTTCTTAAATCCTTACACTGGCTCCCGGTTAAGTTTAGGACAGATTTCAAAATCCTCCTTTTAACATATAAAGCATTAAATGGCCAAGGTCCGGCTTACTTGTCTGAACTTATCATGACTTACAAACCAGAGCGCACATTAAAATCTCAAGATGCCGGTCTGCTTATGATTCCAAGGATTAATAAAATAACAGTGGGAGGTCGAGCTTTTAGTTACAGGGCCCCTTAACTGTGGAATGGTCTGCCTGCTACAATAAGAGATGCCCCTTTGGTCTCAGCTTTTAAATCCCGGCTGAAGACTCACTACTTCAGTTTAGCATATCCTGACTAGAGCTGCTGATTTACTGTACATACTGCATCTCTGTTGTCAGTCATTAGCACTAAAATATAAGTAAGATGATAGTTATAATTTGATACTAACCCTCACCTATTCTGTTTCTCTTCTCGGTACTCAAATGTGGCACTTGGTGCCATGGCCTAACTACCAAGTTGTTGTGTGCTTATGGTAAAGTCATCCCTGATGGAGGATCACTGGAATCATGGGAAAGAGAGGTCCTTTCATCGGATTGGCTGGCCCAGCACTGTTTCAGCTGTGGAATGGCCAAATGGGGGAGGCAGCTCGATGGATGAGGTCTCCAGGACTATAAACAAATCCAAATCATATTATGTGATGTCATCCATTGTTAAATTCTGCTATGTACTTCTAAAAATTTTTATTTTTATACTGTATTGAGGATTTGTTCTGTTCTGTGTATTGTATTGTATTGACGCCCTTCCTTTTGACACCCACTGCACGCCCACACTACCTGAAAAGGGGTCTCTCTTTGAACTGCCTTTCCTGAGGTTTCTTCCATTTTTTCCCTACTGGGGTTTTTTTTGGGAGTTTTTTTTTTGTCTTCTTAGAGACTCAAGGCTGGGGGGCTTTCAAGAGGCAGGGTCTGTTAAAGCCCATTGTGGCACTCCTTGTGTGATTTTGGGCTATACAAAAATAAATTGTATTATATTGTATTGTATTGTATTAACATCTGAACATTAGAATAAGTTCAGAAGACAGCAAATTTAAGGAATGTCAACATTCTACATTGCTTTACCTAGATAGAATATTTTATATTTGCTTCATTACAATGCAGACTCTAGTGGTAAATTAAATGGGATTTAATTAAAATGATCAAAGACATTATTTAGGAAATGTATATTTTATTAAGCTGTAATCAATTGCAGATGAAGATAAAAATGAAACCATGAAAGTGATTAAAGAAAATGAACTTCTCAATACTGAACAAAACAAGCTACAGTCTTGGTCCCCATTATTGGCACCCTTTCATTTTTTACATAACTTGTAGAATAACTTCGGACATTAATGGAAATGTACCAAATTTGTTATCATCAGAATATTTTAATTGGATATCTAGAGTACTTTAACCAGTAAACATTATTGTTTAACTTACATGTAGTAATTTCAAAGTAATTTTTCCCCAATGGCAGATTTCAGCTCTTTCCATAGATTTTAAATGGGATTGAGATCAGGACTCATTGCTGGCCAGTTTTAAAAGGTCCACTTTTTCCTTTTCAACCATTTTTGAGTACTTTTGGATGTGTGCTTCGGCTCTTTATCTTGCTGGAGAACCCATAATCTTCAACTCAGACGTAGTTTTCTTACACTGTGTAGCACATTTCACTCTAAAATACCTTGATAATCTTTGATTTCATAATTCCTAATAAGTAATAAGTTCAACTCCTCCAGTACTATATAACTCCATTTTGGGACACATGAGGTGGATAATGCATTGAGTGGATAGTGCAATTAGAGTATAGATGCAAGGAGGCCTTTGAGAGGAAAACTGAAAAATGTGAAGATCTGTCAGAAAACTGCAGATGAAAAGTTAGGCAACCATAGCTCTTTTTGATTAAAGTCTAATCATGTGGAGAATACTGTAATAAGAGAGCTGACTTTTACAGCAGGGACAGAAATACAGCAGTTTAAAAACTGTTAAAAAGTAAACTCCAGACCAACAGATGAGGAGCAATGTCTAGCTATCACTGATGACGAGCTAGCAGAGAAACATTATACATTAGGGATTAGAACACTTGATGAATGCTGTATTCCATTTGATGACATCAGTTCCTGGTAAAGCAGCAATAGTCATTGCAATCATTGCCTAAAGAGAACAAAACATATTAATGGGAAAAAACAGAGTAGCAACAAACCTGTCAGACAGATACGTATCTACAAGAAAGAAAGCTGGGGGTTTTACAACACTGTAAAAAACCTACACACAAGATATATTGTATGCAAAACAATAAGAGATAATTACTTTTACATTTTTGAGAAATAAGAATGAAATTGCAGAGAAGGAAAGTTATTTAATATTAAATGTGCGCCACACATTAATAGACTATAGTGTATTGATTTGGGAGATAAATCATTTCTAATAGAAATCTGTTTAATTTGAAATAAACATGATACCTTTAATAGTTCCATTATGGCCGCTATAGTATTTGAATGATATTAGTAACACAGAATTTATCATTTCTGACCAGAAGGAAGGTGCATAATTGTGAAAAACGATCCAACCAATTTCAAATCACCTAACATTTTAAAGCATCTTTGGATCTACAAGGTACTTCTCTGCCTGCCCAAGTACCTTGTTCTAAGTATGCATAGTCTGCTGTTTGCAGAGTTCACTTTTATTCATCTTCCATCTAAGTCCTTATGTTACTGCAGAAGAACAGATTTAAATGTAACAGTGGCCAACAACCTTACATATTCTCTTCACAAGTTTAAATATTTCTGTCATGTCACTTTGTAGTCTCGGTTTGTTTAAGATGGAAATTTCTTGGACGTTTTCTCATAGCTCATATTCTGCTTTCCTAGAATTTCTGTAGTAGCTATTCTCTGGACTTTTCTCTAGTGCTTGTATATCTTTTTTATTCTAATATGAAGACAAGGACTGCCTACAGTATTCCAGATCTGTCCTCTACACCTACACTACACAGTCTAAGCATAATAGTTCTTGACATTTTCTTGGCACTTTTATTCTATTTATGCAGTGCTCTATAACTGAAAATCCTCTCAACCATTTTATCACTTCAACTGGTTGCTGATAGTGAGCACTCTCTTCTGTAGTCCAGCACCCATCAATACTGTTTCCAAAAATTAATAGGCTCAAGCTTGTCTTAGCCTCAAATTTGAAATAAGAGCATTGAAAAATGAGTAAATACCTGGTATTTCAAAAGGTAGTGCTTTAAATTAATTTACCTTAAAATGTATTTGTGACATTCTGCATTATTCCAAGAATGTACTGTGTCCATTGTCAATCTGTAATTTTTGCTGACTGTAGTATATCTTCTGATCCATCTCCTTTTGTTTAATTACAGACTTTAATTGGAAAAAACATAATATATTAAAAGTTATTTAAATTATAAGACGCAGCACACTCATCACTAAATCCTGTTGTACAAACCTTTTTTACATTACATAATTCTGAAATAAACTTCTTTTATTTTCTACTTGAACCAATGTTGTGTCCTGGATCCATGCTTTATATACTAGCAATTAAACCTTTTTAAAGTGTTGATGTAGGAACTGATAATGTATGCACCCCTTTGAGCACATTCTTTTCTTAATCCATTACACAGCACAATCCACTCTCCCTAAAGACATTGCATACCTGTACTCAGTATGTTTTTGTCTTCTTCTTTTTATAATTGCTTACATTAATTCTCATGTCATGCATTAAGGTAACTCATTTATATTTACCACACTTGATCTACTTTTCATATAATAGTATAATTTTTGCTGCCCCTGTTTTAATAGGAATTTCCTAATATGCACTTATGTTTGACAAGAATAAATTTCAGGCTATGGTGCTATATATAATCAGTATTTATTGTGATCACTCTTGGATAAATGTTGTTCCTTTGGGGTGTTTTATTTGCTTTTATGTTTTTTAATCATAGTAATACTTTATTCATTACAATGTTCATGTCTTTTAGCATGTAGCCACTGGCAGGTTATTGCCCTCTTTACAGAGAAAACTTCTGAAAAAAATAAGTTATGAATTTTTGATGTAATTTTTTCTATGTTTACTTCACCACTCTCTCTCTTAATTCAATTCATCTCTTCTTCCTTGACTCTTTTCTCAATACTGGACCACTGATAGTACCTCTTAGGGTGGTCTTTGGTATTATTAACAATATTTTTATCTGACTGCCTTTTGCTACTTCTAATTTCTCTGTTAATGATTTCTCTCATGTGCTCATGAAGTTCTATTTAGTGTGGGAGTTGGGTGTATGTTAGTGTGCCCTTCAAAGGGTTAATGCCCTGTTAGAATTAACAAATCAATATGTGGACAACAGTTTTGGATGATCCACTGTGGCAACTCTTAACTGGAACAAGCAACTTTGAAATGAAAAGATGGAGTTATATGGCTACTGTTTGTCCACTGAGAATAACTATTTTCTGTTGCTTCTACTGGTTTGAAATTGCTTATTTAGTTTATTTTTAACTATACCTCATTGCTCCACAGCTGTCCTCATAACTTTTAAGTTTTTTTTCTATATGGTTTTTGAGACATATGTTCATAGTTCACTTAAATTAAAAATCTGAAATTAGCTGTTTCTCTAATTCTATGAAAACACTGTGAAATTTACTTTTCAGCAGACCCATGTCGATCAAACACAGGGAGCTCTACAGTCTACTTGTGAATTTACGCTGTAAGAAGATAAGTAAATAAAGGTAAATAACATTCGATATGGCATTTATATAAGTAACAAATAAATGTTTTTCATATAAAGATCATCAAAAAACATAATCGCAAACAGAACTTTGCATGTTACCTTGGTAAGTTCTGTAGACTCTGCTGTTTCGTTGAAGGACGTGTGTGTGTGGCAGGTTCACTGGCAGGATGACGCCCAACCTCTTGCTGCATCCAAACGGTGCCATCTTTCGCCTTTATGCCACATACACCTGACAAACCCCAATAAGGGTGAAACATGTGTCATGTATTGTTTGGCAGATACTGTATGACATATCTATGAGCTGCTTCTCACAATTGAGAGGATGTGGCGGATGTTTGCTGACTGGCTGACCAACCGCAAGTGTTACCTGATAGGTAACCACCTAATAATCAGATTGTGATTCAGACTTGAAAAAGAATGTAATTCTCCGATCTTCACCGTGCCAAATAAGCAAACCAGCAGCCATGGTGCAGCGTCTGAGGTGTGACTATTGCGTCTGTTATGGGTTGCTTGTCCATTGCCGAGGCAGCCGCAGATTCACAGCTCTACAGAAACAACTATAAGCTGACCGCTGCTACACGCAAAGTGCCGGTCACCCAATGGGTGATGCAGGGAACATTTTAACTTGACCACTGAAGTGATCTGACCCTGCCTGTTTGCTGTGTCTGTGTATAGTAGAATGTTAGATCCCGATACAATAAATAACCTTGCTGTTACTGTTTTGAATTGAATAAAGCTGGTTTTGCTAAAGTACTGAGACTCAGCCTCATCTTTGGGGTGCAAGACACCAACTCACATGTCACAAATATATATATATGTAGTAGGGGGTTTCGTCCCCTGCTCGCTTTGCTTGCCAAACCCTCCCCCACTCCTGTCAGCGCTATGTTCTGTTGTGAAGAGGGGGGCTGAACATAATCCTAGGAGATGCGGTTACTGCTCCAAAACTGCTCATAAATGGCGATACAATGGAAAACAAGTTAACAGTTGTTTTTTTACCTCCTGTTTGCTCTATCAGCTGCTGGCTTGCTGCTGCTGCAGTGCCGCATGAGCTGCATTTCGTGTGGCGTTTCGAACATTTAAAAGCATGTACAGCACCTGTCCTTTTGTCTCACTGCCTTGTCTCTCTTCTCCCCCAGATATCCTCAAACACTATTCGATCTCTTTTCGCTGTTCTGTTATTTCACCGAGTAATATTTTCCGTTTGTTTGCACTAATGCGATATTTACTCTCATTTTAGAGACTTTCAAATTTCCTACTTCTATTATCTCTAACCTGCTCTGCATGTGTAACACGGGACCTGTTTCCAAAGGTTGTAAGTATGACATGACTTGTCTGTCTCGCGGGACATGAAAGTGTCTCTCTGTCTCTCTTCAAAAGATCTCTCTTCAAAAGATCATGTCTCGTCAGAGGAAAAAAGTCTCATATAGTCACAAGAGTTTTTTTATTATATATATATGTGTGTGTGTGTGTGTAGTAATTGGGCAACACCATTTAATTCCAAAAAAACACTAAAAAGAATTTAACAGGAGCACAGTGGCACTATCAAGACAACAATGGCAATGGCCTTCTATAACCCAGTAGTACTGTTCTCTGATATTGCAGGCCTGGAGTTGTTCCTGACAGTTAAGCTCTCAGCCCCAAATTAGATGCCACCTTCTGGAGACATTTCCCTATTATATCAGCTGGAGCAGAAACAATGGGACTATATATATACAGTGGTGTGAAAAACTATTTGCCCCCTTCCTGATTTCTTATTCTTTTGCATGTTTGTCACACAAAATGTTTCTGATCATCAAACACATGTAACCATTAGTCAAATATAACACAAGTAAACACAAAATGCAGTTTTTAAATGATGGTTTTTATTATTTAGGGGGAAAAAAAAATCCAAACCTACATGGTCCTGTGTGAAAAAGTAATTGCCCCCTTGTTAAAAAATAACCTAACTGTGGTGTATCACACCTGAGTTCAATTTACGTTGCCACCCCCAGGCCTGATTACTGCCACACCTGTTTCAATCAAGAAATCACTTAAATAGGAGCTGCCTGACACAGAGAAGTAGACCAAAAGCACCTCAAAAGCTAGACATCATGCCAAGATACAAAGAAATTCAGGAACAAATGAGAACAGAAGTAATTGAGATCTATCAGTCTGGTAAAGGTTATAAAGCCATTTCTAAAGCTTTGGGACTCCAGCGAACCACAGTGAGAGCCATTATCCACAAATGGCAAAAACATGGAACAGTGGTGAACCTTCCCAGGAGTGGCCGGCCGACCAAAATTACCCCAAGAGCGCAGAGACGACTCATCCGAGAGGTCACAAAAGACCCCAGGACAACGTCTAAAGAACTGCAGGCCTCACTTGCCTCAATTAAGGTCAGTGTTCACGACTCCACCATAAGAAAGAGACTGGGCAAAAACGGCCTGCATGGCAGATTTCCAAGACGCAAACCACTGTTAAGCAAAAAGAACATTAGGACTCGTCTCAATTTTGCTAAGAAACATCTCAATGATTGCCAAGACTTTTGGGAAAATACCTTGTGGACTGATGAAACAAAAGTTGAACTTTTTGGAAGGCAAATGTCCTGTTAAATCTGGCGTAAAAGGAACACAGCATTTCAGAAAAAGAACATCATACCAACAGTAAAATATGGTGGTGGTAGTGTGATGGTCTGGGGTTGTTTTGCTGCTTCAGGACCTGGAAGGCTTGCTGTGATAGATGGAACCATGAATTCTACTGTCTACCAAAAAATCCTGAAGGAGAATGTCCGGCCATCTGTTCGTCAACTCAAGCTGCAGCGATCTTGGGTGCTGCAACACACCAGCAAATCCACCTCTGAATGGCTGAAGAAAAACAAAATGAAGACTTTGGAGTGGCCTAGTCAAAGTCCTGACCTGAATCCAATTGAGATGCTATGGCATGACCTTAAAAAGGCGGTTCATGCTAGAAAACTAAATGGGAGCAGCTGAAAGAAAAAGAAGAAGAAGCAAACAAACAACAAACCCCGAAACCCCACATAAGAACTTATGGCTGGGATATCAAAGAGCTCCTGCTGTTAATAACAGGGTTGTAGGTGACAGTAAGATGGTGACACCTGTCCACATGTACCACAGGTTTACATTTAAAGGCATTAACATTTGAATACAGCAGGTCCAAAGTTGCCATGTCCATAAAAGGAACATGCCTTTCACAAGTCTGTTCCTTCCATAGCTGGCTGTCTGTAGACAACTGAGTGAATCAACTTATTGCTGAGTTTATAGTGCTAGGGTGTTGTACTGTGTTAGCCATTATGGATGGAATGAGAGGTCAAGCAAAATGACACCTTTTATTTGCTAACTACAAAGATTACAATATGCAAGCTTCCAAGGCAACTCAGGCCCCTTCTTGAGAAATTGTATTCATCAAACATGAGTTTTGCATTTTATTCACCAAACATGAGTTGAAATACAGGAATAATCTGTTTTGGTTGAACTTATATCTAAACACCTTTCTTATTTTATCCTTGTTCTTTCAAATTTGTAAACTGTGCTCTTTTATTATAATATGTGCACAGACCAAGAGTCATGCCTGAAGTTATGCTACCAAGGAATTCTATTGCTGATAAAATACATAAACCCATATTTAAAAATTCAGATGCAAGATAAAGGTAAACAAGCCACTAAAAGCATGAACACTTCACCCTTTATGTGGCGGTGTGACAGACTGTGATAGATTCTTCTAAACAAATTTTTTGTTTAATTATTTTTTTGGATGACACTCCATGACAATTATAGACAACAGGATTGTCTTGTTAAGAACACCTCATACAGGCCATAATATTAAACATTTCTACATATAGCCCATGGATAGAATAATGTAAATAAATGAAACATTTTACACTTGGGAAGTAAAAAATAATATATATAATGACATAGAGTAAGATCTGAACCTTTAAAGCACACTATATGAGAAAGGCACAATCTGACAGTATACAAAAGGAATTAAGACACATAATAAAATTTGGGTTACATACCACCCTATGCAGACAATAATTTAAGTGAGGCTGTGCTAAAGCTATTTAACAACCCTCTGAGACTTCATCTATAATTTTTATGCTGTTTGATCTACATCATACAAAAGCACTAGACAACGTCGAGGTACTGTATGAGCTACTAGAATAATGCAAGAATTGCAGTGTATGAGCTATGAGGAAGGATTGAAAGGGCTGAGTATTTTCAGTTTATGCAATCAAAAATCAAGGGCATGATGGAAGAATTCAAAATTATAAAGAGAACTGGCATGGTAGATGTCTGTTGTTACTTTAGCATTAATTCTTCAACTAGAACACAGAGGCACAGATGAAGGTTGCTTCAAAGCAAACTCTGTACCAATGTTAGAAAGTATTTCTTTACACAAATAACAATAAATACATGTAAAAAATTACAAAGCAGTGTAGTAGGTACAGTAGTGGTACATTGGGAACTTTCAAATATTGACTTGGCTGAATTTCTTGCTCTTGTCAATAATGTACTTACATTCTTAACTGTTGGAAGTTAGGTGATAATTGGACATGGCCTAATATGGACACAGGCAAATTCCTGATGTTATCATTCAATAGGGCGAAGGAGATGTGGCATCTTGGTGTGGCATCCAAATCAGTATGTAAGAATATAGAGCCTGCCATGTCACCAAAAAAGCCTTGTACACACCTTTTGCATTAGTATATTAACATTTGCAGCTTTTTATATTCTGTATAGCATGTAGGAAACATTTATTGTATTGTCAAGAATAAACATTGTCTGATGATTACATATGACCTACAGTCAAAAGGACCAGACATATCATTAATAGGCTGGTAAATCTGGGGATATGCTGGGGATTAACTTAAATTATTATCTTCAATATTAGTCAACAGTAGAAATTAATTAATCTATTTACTGGACAACAAGAGATGGTTTACACTGGGTAATGCAATGCTAACAGGACAACTGTTACTTCTTCTTCTTCGTTTGGCTGCTCGCGTTAGGGGTTGCCACAGTAGCTCATCTCTGCATATTGATTTGGCACAATTTTACACCGGATGCCCTTCCTGACGTAACCCTCTCCATTTATCCGGGCTTGTGACCGGCACGAAGAAACACACTGGTTTGTGCATCCCCTGTGGCTGGGCTAACAGGACAACTGTCACTACAATGTAAAAAAGATGTACTGGTTTCTACTTTGCAAGTTGCACATATTTAGGGGGTAAACACAAATAAAAAAATGTCCAAATGCCATGACAACACTTTTCTGGCTAAGGTAAGATTATTTAAATGTAAACTCTCTTGCTGCTTTTCATTATATTAACAAAGCTCCTGGATAATTACCTTTTATACTATTTGCAAAAGATCTTTTAAAACCTGTATTTATTGCTGTAATGTATAATTACATTGAAAAATATTTGTTACTCTTAATGTATGCATCATGTATTTAAATGCATGTATTAATAATTCATTTCTTCTAACAACAAGAAAACCTTTTCAATCCACCAAATCTAAATTCCATTCTTACATTTCGTATTCACCATCCAGTATCCAGAAAATGTACCTTGGCAGCATCACCCTCTGAATGACAAAAGACAAGGAAACTCAATCCAAAGCGTTGTTTTTTTAAAAAAATGAATATTTTGAAAAAGAAACAAATTAGTAAAAAGTGCTTACAATGAATGGATGTATGCAGATGAATCATTGACAGCTGATTTACATGACCATCAGCCATCTCTTTATGGATTTAAAAAGTGGTTGGCCTGAAACAAATTTGGTTAATGCATTAACCTTTTTTTGCATTATCAACAGGTTGGAATGACAAGCTCAAAATGTAGCACGCAGTACTCTGATAGGGACTTTGCACAGTGAACCATCTAATAGGTTCAATATGATTCTATGCTCTGTCGTGGACCAAGTATGATGAACCCATACCCCTTTTAAACAGCTCAAAAACCAGCTCAAGATCTCATTATGTTTAGAACTCGTCTAGGAATTTGGAAATCAGCAAATTTAATAAAATTAACTGGGATACTGTGATGAACATTGCAAAACAGCAGCAGTGAAGCTGTAGAACAATGGCAAAATGGTAATTCTATAGCAACATCCAAATGAGTTCAGCACAAAATGCAAATACCAGCCTATTTTACAAAAGATTAGAAATCATTTTGCATTAGTAATTATTTAAAATCTAAAGTTAAGATATGCTTTTGGTGGCATACTACTGCTGTATGTCTGCTTTTGGATAGTATATTCAAATCCTAGCCTAGTTAAATTTTTTTTCTGTTTACCGTGGCTTTCCTCCATATTCCAAAGGCAAACAGTGCTTTTCATAATGTTTGGGACAAAGACACATTTTCCCTTGATTTATCCCTCAACTTCAAGTTTTAAAATTACAAATCAAACAATTCAGATGTGATTACAGTGCACAGTGCAACAGTGTTGGCATATTTTTTGGCCACTCCATGTAGAAATTACAACACTTTTTCTACATGGTCTCCCATTTCATGTTTAGGACAATTGGTATCACAGATGTTTGTGATTACTCAGGTATAGTTTAACTTGGCTGGTGACTATTTTTTTCAAGTCAAGTGTGTGATTGTATGTATTCTTCAGTAAACTGCTAACCTGTCTTGGGTCACCTTCTGCCTTGTCTCCCGTGTTAGTAGAACATGACCCAGGACTGGATTATTCAGGTTCAGAAAACGGAAGAATGGATGCACAAATATTTTAAACTCTATACATTGATAGCACCACAAAATATTGTGATTAACTAATTTCTATTAGTTTTATTGTCTCTTATACTGCTTCTAAATTATCCATGAACTACATCAAATAACAACAGCAACAACATTTATTTCTATAGCACATTTTCATACAAAGGATGTAGCTCACCTACCTTGCAAGATGACAAAGAAAAAAATAACATGAAAAGAAAAACAAATTACAAATCGATAAAAATAAGAATGTATAAAAACATACCAAAAATCTCTCCATTTTAAAAAAAAATCTTTTTTTCCTGCGACGAGAAGTGATCTTTGGAAGACAGACAGAGAGACACTTTCATGTCCCGCAAGATGGACAAGTTACACCATACTTACAACCTTCGGAAGCAAGTCCCGTGATACAGATGCAGAGCAGGTTAGAGATAATGGAAGTAGGAAAATTCGAAAGTCACAAAAAAATGAGAGTAAAGATTGCATTAGTGCAAACAAACGGAAAATATTACTCTGTGAAATAATGGAACAGTGAAAAGAGATTGCATAGTGTTTGAGGATGTCTGGGGGACAAGAGAGACAAGGCAGTGAGACAAAATGACAGGTGCTGTACAGGCTTTTAATCGCATTACTGTAAACAAACGAAAATATTACTCGGTGAAAGGACGGAACAGCGAAAATAGATGAGTGTAAAAATTGCATTAGCGCAAACAAACTAAAAATATTACTCTGTGAAATAACAGAACAGTGAAAAGAGATGAGAGTAAAGATCGCATTAGCGCAAACAAACGGAAAATATTACTTGGTAAAGATTGCATAGTGTTTGAGGATGCCTGGGAGAGAAGAGAGACAAGGCAGTGAGACAAAAGGACAGCTGCTGTACAGGCTTTTAAATGTTTGAAGCGCTGCACGGAATGCAGATCACGTGGCACGGCAGCAGCAGCAAGCCAGCAGCTGATTAAGCAAAGAGGAGGTTAAAAAAAAGTATTTGTTTCCCATTGTATCACTGTTTAAGAGGGGTTTCGGAGGAGCGGCACATGTAATAAAAAAGTAGAGTTCTTACATACAGATTTGTTTTTATGTCTCTACAGGTAAGTCCGATGAAAGAAAAAGAAGAAAAACTCCACACTGAAGGAAAAACAAGATCTGCAGGGGTTCCAAGGCCAAAAGACCACCCAGCCCCACAGGGTAGTGAAGAAAGTTTAGTCCCAAGAAAAACTAGCAAGGATTCAAAGGTAATTCATTTGATTTTAATTTTGTGTGGTAAGTACAATAAAAAAGGATTTAAAAAGTAAGTTATTTATTCAAACATTCTTTCTTAATGGATATTTTATAGAATAATGATGATTTCAAATACTGTGACAGATGGAGACTGCTGGCACTACAGGATGACCAGTGGTGTGACAACACACACATTACAATGCCTGTGTAGTAATGATTTTTTCCATGCAACATACAGTGCAAAGCCGTGCCTGACAACTGTTGTCCATTTAATAAGGCAGGTGGGGGGAGGACTCTCTAGATATAAGATAAGGTCCTTTTAAAATAAAGTAAGGCTCAAAAGTGCAGACCAGAGCCACTTGAGGGAGGCCTAGTCTGCTATTCTGGTTGCAAAAGTTAAAATCACAGAAATACCATTTACATATTAACACATGGACAGACTTCAAATACAGGTATATCAAAATACTGAGTTTGAAATTAATCGGTCTAACCTCAAACTACATATCTTGTTCCAGAACTTCTACAAATAGAAGATTTATTGTTAACTTATTGATTTTTTTTATTTAGTTAACTTATTAATTTACTATTCTTCTCAACTTGTCACTACAGAATAGTACATAATTACAATGTGTTCATTACTATGTGGGTCGTATAATACTATAATATGTACTATATATACACAGTATGTATAGTATAATATTAAAAAATAACAAATTTGACAGGCATAATGAAAACAGCTAAACCTTTATATGTCTTTTTATTTTTTTCAGAAGTGATTCAATCATTATCATTTTTTTCTTTTACACCCTTCTCTGACTGCCTTGCCCTCTGTGCTGACTACTGTTTTGTTCGGTGTTTGTGTGCTTTTGATGTGTGGGACTTTTGTTTTGAAGTTGTCTGAAGATATAGGGAAAGGTGCTGAAGTAGTTTTTTCTGATTCATTTTCCTTTAGATGGGAAGCCAGTTAGAAGTACATGGTGTACAGAGACACAAACATTATTAATCTTCCTGTTCTAGCCCCCAAAATCAAAGACTGTAAGTTTATTTTTGATTGTTTTGACATTCTGTATTCCCAAATACTATTGTTTTAAATAAGGTTACATGTTTTAATACTGAATGACTATTCTAAAATTGCAATGTACTGGATATATTGCCTCAGACTTTCATTGAAGAAGTAATGATAACTTGAGAATGGAGTTTAATGTGCTCTTTATCTGTGTCAACACTTGAGAAGTAGCATGTATTGAGTTCTCATGTTCTCTTAAAATTAAGCTGGTTGATGAGAAGTATGAAAAATTTAAATGCACTTTTTAATGAATGATTCAGAGCATATATAGCCAAAACGTATACAGATAACCTATGTATATCCCAGTAATTACATGGTTCTTTTAAAGGATAAGCAAGCTACCTAACAAAGAAAAAATGATCAAAAGTTAATTGGCAAGCACTGTGCAGAGCTACGATATAAAATACTAAGAACTAGTTTGAATTGGATTATGCAGTTTATAGTATCTAATCCTAAATCCAGGACGGTGCATTATGTTACATACATTTTGCCCTCTGCATTGAATACTGTTTTGTTGTTGGTACTTTGAGGCTGACTGATGATACAGGGAAAGGTCAGGAAGTATCTATGTCTTTTGAAAGGTTCATGAAAGTAATGACACTCGGCCCCTGATTTGTTAATGGACTTACAGTGCGTCTGTGTCAATACTTGGGAAGTAGCACATGCAGAGAACTGTTCAACATAAATTTCAAACTTGGAGTTCACACACTGTCCTCTTATACAGCCGTCCTTTCTTTTTTGATATACATATAAAAAGTCATAAGGATGCACGTATTCTCCAGCAACACATTTGTATACACTATGCATTTGATACTGGCCTCAGGCCTAAGGGAACCTGTGCCAGGTGCAAGCCGCTGTTGCTACAGGATGTAGCCACAGCAATGTGGTGCCAAAAGCATAAAAGAAGCAGGCAGCAGTCCAGAGTCTCTGACCATGCTTACTTTTTTTTTAAATTCTTATTTACCCAGAGGTATATAACTGCTTCAATGCAATATGATGAGCGGTTAAAACAATGGTACATACCAATTTCCTCTTGTTAAACAATGGTATTGTTACTAACTATCAAGATGTACACAGACCACTATATGCAGATTAGGGACCACTGTCCCCTGAACTTGATGATTTTCAAAGGAAATCAAAACGTTTTCTATGGAAGCAGGCAGTTCTGTTGTTACAGTACAGTATGCTGATGCCAGTCAAAGCGGGTGACTCTTTCGTGAGACATGTAAATATCGATGACCTGTAGATATCTACCAACAATAACTTGTAACAGGATTACTCAGGAAATTTGCCTTTTCATTTATCCCAGCCTCAAACAAAAAAGGTGTCTATTGTCGCCTCATCTATAGGCTTTTCCATTTATTTATTTTTTCCTAAAAGCAACATACAGAAATGTCCTTTTCAATAAAACACTAATGTCTAGCCCATTACACATTACGCCAGAGTTTCTCAGATTTTTTGGGGAAATGTCCTCAGTTTGTTTTCCCCGTTAAATATGCCCAAAAATAATAACTTTCTTTTTATCTTTCAAAAAATAATTTTTCAGAAATACCATACATTAATTTTATAATATCACTTTTACATTTCAGTAGAATTTGGACTTCGTGTCAAAAACACCAGTTGCAATGTCTAAACTGGACACACGTCCATTGCAGGGTGCACTCCGATACACAGCCACCCTCATTTTTAGTTACGAATTCTAGACCTCCCAAATAGCCTAGCAAGCCATTTCTTTCTCCAAATTCGAGGGAAACCAAAATATCAAATGAGTCGTCTACTCTACCCGATGTTTCATCAAGCTTTCAGTAAACTTCTGTAAGTCATGGTAGTTCGGTTCTTCCTACAAGTCCGCTCGGATTCCTCGGGCATGGAAATGACGTTTGCGTCGGGTTAATTGTCGATCCTGAACTGCCATACTACGACAGACTGTTGTGATGCGCGTGAGTTTGGGCCGATCACTTCAACAAAATCCGTTGCAACGATAATCAGATCTTGAAAGAGGAGATTTGATGGAAACGTCAAAGAACCTAATTGAGTATCTGAATAGTTCAAATGCATTCGAGCTGCAGTTTGAATTCAGACAGGATTAATAATCACATTGTTTCTATATCAGTATATCTATAAACCGATTGGATTTTTAAAATCGAACCACATGATAATGAATCTAACTCCCACTATAGTACGGTCGAGGCCTGTCATATGAATTTTGGCACTTTTGACTGCCCGTAGGGTGGTTCGGCTTTAAGCGTTCGAGACAACAACGCAGTGTGGTTTACTCATAGTTTAAGCTGTCACGAAGTTGTGTGAAAAATGAGTGCTGTATGCGTAGGTTTTTCTTGTATATAGATAACATTTTTGTAACTTCTAAAGTGCGTGAGATGATATTTTGGTATGTAGTCTGTAATTTATCTTTTCCATGTGTAAGATATTAAAATATTGGAATTTATTGGGGGGTTGGTTTGTTTGAAACTTCAAACTCTGTGCTGCATATAGGTGATCTGTCAAGATGCCAAAAATTCAGTTATATTCATATGATTGTGCTTTATAGCAATCGTTTGAGTATTGACGAGTTATTATAACTTGTAAATGTGGGTAGAAAAGGGTTGACTAACTCCGGGACACGATGGTCCTTCTGATTTTTTTCTGTTTATATAATAGTGGTTAATTCATACTGGCTGATAAGTCAGTTTGATGTCCTTAAATTTTTACATTCTTTTATAACCGTAGAGTTAGATTACAGTTGTTTTATCGTTCCTTATTTAATAATAACTCAGGTGTCACTGTTGAGAAAAAAGTCACATTCTAGCAATCGGCATTCTTGTCAGAAGCATGTTATTTGCGTGTGTAAATTATCATATTTTTAAGAATAAATCCACAATTTATATAAACCGGGGAAACTTTATTTTCGCCTCCAAAACGATTCAAACATACCAAATTTGCTTTAGTGCACTATTTCTAAATAAGATGCGAATGTAGAATTTTGAATGCAAAACTAACCATATAACCATAAAAATATTGAACGATTATAATGCATTTTGAATTTGAAAGTGGCGAAAATCGCTTTCGATTTAGTTTAATTAATTTGGATAAAATAATTATTGTTTAATATGCATTTAATTAACGCTTGATACATTAAGGACACGAAACTTAAGATTCTGCTCGATTTAATCTCTGTGAATATAGACTGGAAAGTCTTAGGTATTGTTAAAGTATGTGTCTTGTTGGCCCGTTTCATTTATGATGATATTTTTAACTGAATTTATTTTTTTTGGGAGTGAGATTGAGACGGTTCGGTTCCTGAAGGGCATTTTTATTTCTTAATAGGCAGCCAATTCCTACAGCTAGTGGAACGTACTTCGCACAGCCGAAGCATTTAATTCAATTAAGAACCACATTTATTGCCTTCCACTTATAAAATTGGCTGCAGTAAAAATATGAGGCCATTGCGCCCCGTTAGAGGCATTGTTTGATATCACTGCATTAGAGAGCATGATATTGTATTCACTTATGATACAGGCATTTCTAATATTGTTCTCACCAAAAAAAAAAAAAAAAAAATCAAAATATTTTTGACCTGGATCAGATCAGCGTCTTCCTTTTCGTCTTCTTCCTTCTCCTCATCTTTCCCACTTTTGTGTGGGGATCAGATCGGCACTTACTGTTATTAGACATCCAGGTAATGAAAAAAGAGTAATTTAGGTTTCACAGTCTTCAACAGCTAATCCATCAAACCCAGTGCAACAAAGTATGCAAAATATTTTCTGCTAACAGCAATAACTGAATGTTAGTTAGGCAAATGGCTGGAATAACAACCCGTCTCCACAGCTGCCCTTCAAGAACTGAACTTGACACTCCAATTTATACAATATCCTTTATTTATTATCTCAGACCATCTTAATTTATAATTTTGTATATTCTACACTTGTGTCACAGAAACACTAAGAAAATCTGCAAATGGAATTTTACAGCCAAGTTCGCTGTTAGTCATTCTTTTCAGATTGCAGTTTGCCTTATTTGCTCAGACTCTAACAAACCTATTTAAAACAATACATTTTTAAGTTAGATTCATACTTATTTTTATGAACAACCTATATATATGTATGTATATATGTATTAAGGGTGTCCATAAAGTCCATGTGCAATTTGAAAATAGTTGTAACTTTTTAAGTACTGTAAATGTCATAGGAGGAACTGTAAAAAGGATTAGAAAGAAGAAACACATTTTTTATTGTTCTTGTTAATTTCCAACATGTCCACCATCATTACTAATACAAAGGGTAATACGATTCTGTCCGTCTTAATGACTTTCTTGGACTTGCCTCAAAGGTTTCTTCTACGGATGCTACAGTTTCTTCACTAACCCATGGCTTATCATTGACAGAACCTGTTTCTTTAAATTTTTTCATCCACTTGGATATGGAATTTCTGTGTGGAGCTTCTTTCTTGTACTGGGTTCTAAACCTTCTTTGGACAGCAGCGGTAGATTTTAGTTCAGCCAACAAAAGGACACGATTTACTTTCTCTTCTAGTGAAGCCATGGGTCAACAGTGATTCTGAAAAATGAGTAATTTTTAAGTTAAATTTCTAAAAATAAAACTTCAAATGACAAAAAACTAGATACATCAAGCTATTTAATCCTTTTTACAAATTCTTTCTATCACACACACTTACAAAGTTACAACTATTTTAAATTGCACACGGACTTTATGGACACCCTATATATATATATACACACACGCACTATATATATATATATATATATATGCAAAACTCATTGATCTTAAAAATCTACCTAGTTAAAGTTTTATAATTATCTTGATTTACAGAAAATTTATGTTTAAGTGCTCGGAGGTGTAATGGAGTCTACATCACTAAAATGCAGGAAATGTCGGAAGAATGTCCTGGATTCAGCAAGTCTTTTGGTTAAGGTATTTGATTCACTTTACTTAGTAAAAATAAAGTTATAGAAACAACTTTAGTATGGCATGATACAGCATTGTGCATCTTTTCAATGGTAAGATCTTAGGAACTACTTGTCTATACATGTCCTATAACATGATTGACGAGTATGTAGTAGGCAAAGGCGGTCTTATTATTATTTAAAAAAAAAATAGTACAAAGTCCTACAAAACATGTTATTAGAAGGTGTCATTCAACTGTAAATAAACTGAAAGTATTCTTTTTTTAAATGCCTTTTTTTAAAGCTACATTGGTATTTGTTTCAGTGACAGTTATATTTACAATTACATATCCCTCCTAATGCTTATTGTCCTATTAAGGAAATCCCACATTGATTTCCAATCAGAACATCTTTTCAAAATCCACAAAATTGACAATTGTGGAAGGTCTATTCTTTGTGCATGTATGCTGTCCCATAACTTAATTTAAAACTACCAAGATAGCTCAATAAGACTACTGGTTGAATATCTTGATTTTTAAATAAATGACAATATTCATGGTTCTCAATGTTTTGATAGCATTTATTTAAGTGCTCTTATTGCTTTATGCTTACCATTACATCTGCTAACAGTGTCATCCTCCATAATGAGGGTCACAAATGTCTCTGACATGCATTTAACAGATGTGAAGTTCAAATTCTGTGAGTTTTTTTTTCATTATCCTGACTAGGTTTTGTACCTGACCTTTTTTTGTGTTGTCTCGTGCTCCAGGGTAATATCAGGAATACTGTATATTAACCACTTCACCAATTTCAGTCTATTGTTCACATTTATGCTTGACGTACATTTCTGAAGAGAAGACTCCTTACGAAATTTCAGTCATCATCAAAATTTTCAGCACTAAACTGACAGTTTACTACATGCCCACTCATACAGTTAATTTTTCTATATTACCTTCTATAACAGGCACTTCAAACACTGTTTTCTGGTTTCCCAGTTCAGAAAACTCTGCAGTTTGTGCAGTTATTAGACAGACTTTAAGGTAACTAATATTTTCCTTCTATTCTAACACACTTTCTCTTACATAGGTCATTAAAATAATTTCCCCCTTTTTCACACTTATTCTTAAACAGGAACCTCTGTTCCAAATCCAGTCATGCTCTCCTCCTGCAAAGCACCTAACTTATGGAAACTTACAACTAAGAACCAGTTGCTACACCAAGCATTTTCATGTGCAAAAGTTAAAATGTAAATACCTCTTCAGTAATAAAGCCCCATTGGATGCTTTAATATTACAAAACTGGCCTACTACCTGTCCAGAAGCCTTGTTTTGATAGTTTATACTGCAGTTTAAATAGCCTTAAGGTGGGAGAGCTTGTACATTGTTTTAGGAAACCTGTCTGTGCCTTTGGATCAAGGACATCATTAAGCTTTTTGTTAAACATGTCACTTGAATGTAGCCACACTGCACTTTTTGTTTGTAGCCTTTTACAGGGTTTCAAAGACAACTATCAAAGAGTGACAGTAGTGATACTATTCTTAAATTTGGATCACTTATTTTTCCAGTACAGAATGACCAACTAACCTTTTAATCTGTCACTTTATCTTTGATCTCTACTAGTATTTCTCCCCATCCCACCTCTATCTTCTCCTGCTTGTGTACTCCTTTTCAGGCATACTCAACGGCTTAACAGCCCAAAAATGTTCTTTTGTTCTCCAGCATGGAAAAACCCTGATTTTTCCACTGTCTATTTTTCTCAGTTAGTCATACAATGGAACTATACTGTAGTTGTCATTAACATCTCAAAGCTTTGGACTCTGGGACGGAAGTGCCTTCTGTGGCTAATTTACATGTTCTCCTTTGTTTTTGTTGGTTTGTTCTAGGAATGCTGATTTCCTCAGAAAAAATAAATGCTACTTTGTTAATTGGCTTCCATGTGTTGTCCCTTGTGTGTCAACATGAGTATGTGTTGTATTTTCTGTATATCATATATGTAGACTATGTTTCCCTTCTAATATCAGTCTCAAAAGGAACATTAAATTGAATCTTATGTGTTAAGCATATTAATTTACAGCTCTTAAAACAAAAAAAGCATACTGCTTGCGTGTACATGTGTTGTTAATTTCAAATATTAACATGCTGTCATATGAAAACAGAAGATGCATTTCACATGACTGTCCTTGATCATTTAGTATTATATAAAAATAATTAGCACTTGTGTTTATGCCTCACATTTTAAAAATATAAGCTTAAAAAGATTGCTTTGTATGTTTTGGGTTGTTTGAATGATTTTATTACCATAATAATGCAGTATGTTCAGGGTGACTGATAAAAATTACAGTGAAATAAAACCAAATTGGAAATTGTCAAAAAAAATGTCTACTATTGTTTAACCTGCCACACACATTTTGCTGTAGTACAAAAATAAAGCAAAGACCATCTCCTTTACTTCATCATTTCATTCATTGTAGTTTAGTGCCTACTTTGTGCATAGCATGTATGTATTGTATAACTTGCCTATCAGTTGAACTTACATGTACAGGCAGTCCCCGGGTTACGTACGAGATAGGGACTGTAGGTTTGTACTTAAGTTGAATTTGTATGTAAGTCAGAACAGGTACATTATTTTAATAAATGCTATTGTTGACCGACTGTAACCAAGTGCTCTGCCAATGAATGATGGAGTTTCACCTCTCTCTGACCTTTTTATTTCTACTTTATTTTCAATGGTGATGGTTTTTCTCTTCTTTACTGTATCACAAGCACTTGCATCAGGTTTGTGTTTCAGAGACATTCTTGAAGGGTGAAGACAAAAGGTTAAGATGATCTCTTCTGCACAGCACTTGTACACGCTATCACAGCAGGAAGGCACCCGTCGTCAACACGTCTGTACTGAAAAGAGAAAACTTCCTGCTATGTGTGTAACAGTACAAGCAGGCATGCTATTGAGAATGAATGGGGGTGGCGATGGGCGATTCACCACCTGCCCACCACACAGTCACCTCCACTACAATATGCTGCCTGCAGCGTCTGCCCAACAAGAACGAACATGGTGTGGCCAAAGGCAGGTAGTGAATCGCCCACTGCTACCCCCATTCAACAAGCAGCCACTCGAGGCATACTACAATGCTACCCCCCGCCGCCCCATTCACCCTCAATGGCCTCCATTCAGCTACAACCGGGTCACCGCTTGCAGCATCACCAGCCGCCCACCGAGAACGAACGGGGCAGCCGTGTGTGGTGGGCAGGCAGTGAAACGCCCCCCAACGCTCCATCCAGCCTGCGTCCAATCAGGAGCAGTAGCTGCGGCGGTGTGGTGGGCGGGCAGCAAACCGCCCCATCAAGCCTTCGTCCTGCATGCGAGCGATAGCTGTGGCCCCAGTGACTGTGGACCACTGGTCACCGCTTGACGCCGGGAGTCGCCCGAGGGACACTACACTGCATGAGCAGCAAAATCGCCCCCCTCCGGTCTCCGTCCAGCCTCCGCTTGCACCATCCCCAGGCCAAAGATGACGGAGTGGCAGTTACTGAGGCGCATGCGTTGCAGCTGCAGCCCTGTTCGTAAGTTGTAGGTCGGATGTCCGTAACTTGGGGACTACCTGTATTTTAAATGTTTGGGGTGATTAGTCAATTTGGAATAAACCCAAGCAAACTTGGAAATTAAAGCCTTTCAAGAATGCATATTAATTTATAGTTATTAATTGCAGTTCCTCATAAGAGCACAGAGTGCTATACAATAATTGCTAATATGTTATTAATGAAAAAAGTATAAAAATACAAAATGTTCAAACATAATGAGAGAAGCATTGTGCAATATGTAAAACAAATATATCCACACACACATACTGTATAAACAGGGTGGTTTAAAGTCCTGATTCCAACTTTACTTTATGATAGATACTTTGTGAATTTGTTTTCAGTCTGCAGTGTCATTTTACAGTGGATATAACAAGGCTAAACACCCCTGCCAAAATCACAGATTTTGTGTAATAAAAAAATAAACCAAGATTAATCCTGTCAGAACGTATTCCACCTTTATTACAAGATTGCAGTCTTTACAAAGAATGTGAAAACCTTCCATTTTGGCAGTTGTGTGTAGACTTTTTATATCCACTGTAGGTACAGTATTAATAATATTCTGAACGTAACTTACTAATGTAGACTAGTTTGTAGTTGTAGGCACTTAGATGATTGATAATTAGTGTCATATTCAGTCCATTGAAGCATTTTGAGTTAGTAGTTGGTAAAAACTCATCTCCTCAAATCAGATTTGTCAGGGATGCTTGTATCAGTATATGGAAGAAAATATTAGTTGGTTAATCAAAACTCCTGATACTTTATCTTTCCCAGTTTCTGCTAATGTATTTTACATTTGACTCAACTTTAAGGCTTCCTTTTTAAAACTAAACTTCTCAGTTGAATATCAATGTAATATTTCAGAATTCTGGTTAAACAGCCTTTGTTCTATTGCTGTCAAGCCCCATCACATAAACATTAATGATCGAATGTTATTTTTTGTATTCCTAAGTACTAATCGAAATTAGCCATTGAATTGGACTGACTTTAACTGTAGTAATTACCCAAAACTGGAGAGTGTATCTCATTCACTCTCCATATTATTCAAATATATGTAGTATGAACAGAGAAAGAAAAGAGTGAAAGGAAGAGAGTCCAAGGTTTAAAGGGGGGAAAAGATTTTGGAGACGTCAGGATCGGGAGCCACCTGGGTGCAGAGGAAAGGAGGCAGACAGTTGAGAGGAGAGCCCCTAAAAAGAAAGTAAAGCTGGCACTCTAGGAGGCTAAAGAGGGTCACACCAATTGAACATTTCTTGGGATAGCTGGAGCGACCCAATACTCGTTCACACATAAGGCTGAGGAGTGGCAGTGGGAGTTAAAGGAGCAAGGTGAGGCTCGACCTGGGGTGATGGCAGTGACCCGAGCATGTGAAAGAAGGTTGGCTGTGCATGTTGGAAGGACATTTCCTCTGGCTGCATGATCCCATTCCGGGTAAGCAGAGGAGATGTCAGTTTTTGAAAGGATGCACTGGGATCTGACTTTTAGAAATGTTCCCTGGCTTGTGATTTTAACCTTGTTTTTTAAAGGATATTTATTTATGGATTGTTTTAACCTTCACCATCACATGCATTTTTTTACAGGTATATCAATTGGACTGTTTATTTATGCAGATAATTACACTGCACTTTGTTTTGATATGCCTTATAGTTAATAAATACACTGACAGTTTTTTTGTATTGTTAATAAACACACAACCCGTTGCTACAGGCATGTGTCCTCATTTTCCTGGCTCATCTCGGTCTATGACTATCAATGGTTTTGGGTTGGAAAGGCTCCTGGGAGTGACAATGGAGAGTGGAACCGACCCAGACCATCACATGGTGGTAGCAGGATCCTAATGATAATCACAATTGAAAAAATCATAAAATACTCTACTTAAAAGCAATTTCTAATTGCCTTCATTTTGGCATGTTTAGGATTCTTTGGATGATAGTGATGCTGCGTTCTGCAGTATTTGGCATGTCAGTGTTGATGCATTACCTGATTGGATGAAAAAGCAAATAGAAGAGGTAAGGTAGTGGTTTATGTATTGATGATTTTTATATTATGTGCAAATTCAATTTTCAAATGTGAAATGGACTAGTAATTTAAGTAAATGCCGTGTTGAATTTTAAATTATGTTTTGTTCTCATTTTAATTATTGTTAAAATCTATATAAAACACATTATTAGTGATTTCAATAATCTGAAGATACTGACTGATTTGGTTGTACTATGGTAAATTTAAAATCTTTAACAAATATGTATGCTAATATACTGTAAGACATGCTTCAATGAGGCATAGAAACCAGTAGGAAATACAAAACAAAATAAAAAAAAACCTTGTACACGTGCCTCTAGAAAAAAAATAATACTCATTATTGTCATGTTCCTTTGTCCCATTGCTTCTGGGGCGCTGGTCATGCTATAGTTTTTTTACATTTATTAAGAATTATACTCTTATTTTAATAAGAAACTCAACCTGATACTTTTTAGTTTGTAGCAATCATCTGACAAATGTTTCTTAAAAAGGTAAATACAGATCAGTTAATTGTGTATGTTTCAAAGCTGGTTCCACTGTAGTCTATCTGAAATTAGCAATAATTAGCTCCTAGGACAAGTAGATGTCAGATGTTAAGAATAGTACATGCATAATTCTCATTTGCTTTGGAAAACCTGCTGCTGATATAAATGTTTTTACTACTAGATTTTAAAGGTATGCCATAAGTCATATACCATATATTGGGGCACATTTTCAATAGTTTAAATAATTATACCGGTACTTTCTTTTTTTAATCTTTTCTTGTATATATACAGTATGTCTTGTTATTTCTACAGTATTACAATGTTATTCATGCTTTGTTAAACTGTGTGTTGTACTCTCAGATGGTTTCTGCTTGGTCAGTTTTGTTTGCGGTCAACAATTAATGTAGTATAATGGCTTATATAGTATGTTTGTGCTGATTAGCCCACATTTAGTTATTATTCAAAATTGTGTTTGAAAACTATGAATAATTTGGATCATGATAGCTATTCAGTGTTTTGCTGAGTAACTACCTCTGAATAAATCAAAACAAAAAAAAGCTGACATTGTCACTTAAAAAGAGGTTTATCTGGTTGTTTCATCAGTTTGTATTTTTTTTCAATGGAAGTGTTGTTCCTTCTTTCTTTTCTGTAGGCCCAGTGGACAATTGGGAAGCTGAAATGCCAACACTGTGGGGCTCGCTTAGGGGGCTTTAACTTTGCCTGTAGCTCAAAATGTTTTTGTGGCCAAGACAGAATTGTACATGTGTGTAAGAGAAGGGTTGACTATGAGGAAAAGGTTTTGTTGCCTATTTTAAACCCTTCAGAGAAGCAGACACCTTTAAAAGAGAATACGTTACAGGAGCCCCAAAGCTTGGACAACGGCATTAAAGTTAGGCCACAAAGGTTAAATAGAAATATGTTTACTCATGCTGTTGGATTTAATAATGAAATTAGACAGATGACTGAACCACTTTGCCTTGAGGAAAGATCATTTAACAGGGATTTCAAAGGGCCTACTTTGCCAGCATTTTCTGTGGATTCATGGTTAGCTAGTACAAAATATGCTGTGAGAGCTACTCATAGAAAAACTCATAGCTTGGATTATATTAACAAAGATGATTATGACTGTTCTTCTGATGGTTCTTATAAGAGTTCTTTTCATGGATCATCTTTGTCTGACTTATTGGTCAAAACATCACAACCGTACAGTCAGAAAGCCACTTTGACAGAAGTAAGTACTACAGGATCTCTTGATGTTTATGCGAATAGAAGCAATTCTGTCACAGTTTCTGAAACTGATAGACTTTTAAGTCAAATGAATGTGGATGGGGAAGATGCATGTAGCATCACAGTGCATGCTTCAAGACATTTTGCTGAACATGCTGTAAATGTGACAAGACAGTTGCCTTCAGAATGTAATACAGAGGGTGAACTGGAAGTAGAACATATCAGTTCTAGTGAAAGCCTTGGGCTAGCTGCTTCATCAACATCTTTAGCAGCAGAAAAGAAGTTAAGCAAGAGGGAAAAAAACAAGCAGAAAAGCATAAGAAGAAAACAACGCAGAAGAGAACGTTGGATTCTGGATCAGAAAAAGGTATGGCTCTATTTAAGATGTACCTGTTAAAATAACTTGTATTAATACATTTTTAGCGTTTTGTTTTTGCTTTTTTAAGAATGCATAGAATAGTTTTCAGATGTTCTAGGGCAACCAAGAAACCAATTTTAAAGCTAGTTTCCTGGACAGTAATTATACTATAATTGTTTGCACGTTAAAATAGTATATAACATTAGAGTAAACCTAAATAAACATTGAAACAATTAAAAAAGCAGCCAGCATTTGCTGTGTTTTTTAAAAAGTAAAGTCATTATTTACATGACTTCCCTTAGAATGTAACCCTAAAGTAACTGCCTTTGGCACACAGCTTCATAATTTTATTCTGGTAGTTCAATGGTTAATTCTAGCAGGCATCTTGTAGGATATGCCATAACTCCTTTGTTGACAAGGCTACTTTTTGTTCTTTTTTCCCAGTCCATCTGATCCTAGACAGCTTCAGTTATGCTGAATTGGGGCCCAATGCTGGCCAATGTAATCCCATTTATGTTCCATCTGCAAACTACTACTCCAAGTAATTCTTAAATGTTTACAATGTGTTTTGAGGTCATTATCATACTGAAAGATTAAGCTTTTGCAAATAACTAATTTTTTTTCAGAAGGTACAGTGTGAAGGGTCAAAATCTGTCTTATTTTTCAGCCTTTATGATTATGTTAAGTTATTTGGCTTGGTCTCCTATGCTATTAGCCGAAATGCATCCCCAGACCATGGCAGAGTTGCCACCACACTTCACCAGTCTTTACAAACAGGCATAAGTGTACTTATTGTCAACTCCTATAATATATTTTAATCTTTTTGATATTAAAATTTTAAATTTGGACACATCAGTCTATGAGGATTTCTGCCATTGGGTGTTGCCAAATATATAATCTTTATAATCTTTGCAAACTGCAGTCTTTTCTCCATGTTTACTTTCTTTTAAGAATATTTTTTTAGCAGCAGTATGCCATGCAAGACTTCTTGACATTGGTGTCGGGTGACTTTACCCAGTACAAACTCTTCACTGGATTTCCTTGTGTCTTTTAACCCAATGAGTTTATATGCATCAATGATAATATGTTTTTGATACACATTTTAAGTGTTATTCATTAAAGATTGGTTTGAGACATTATGATGCTTTCATTTTCATGCAAAAGCTGAGTTGTACCATTCTAGGCAGGAGAATGTGTTCTGTTTGAGGAGAGGGTAATATCAAGATAATATTTTTGACAATGTTTCTCCTTAGAGCTGATGAACATCATCACTGCATTTAACTTTTAATGAAATTATGCTTTATTTTTTATTTTACTTGCTTTTGTTTTGCCTTTAGAGTTGGTGCACATCAATTCTTCTTTTTAGATAGAAATGCTGTTTATTTGCTTATACTAATCAGGTGTCAGTTGTAAACATTTTAAGTTGTTTCAGCTGAAAGTTAGAAGGACAGACAGATTTCTTTCCATCCATCCACCCATTATCTAACTCACTTATGGAATTATTGATCATTGGGAGCAAGTGCCTGCCCAGCAGCACTGAGCACAAAGCATTTAGCAACATTGGATGAGGTGTCTCTCTGTGGTTGTACAAACCTATACTGTACACATATCTACACAATTGGGTACAATTTAAAGTTGCCAATTAACCAAACCTTAGAAGAAAACTGTGATACTAAGTGTAAAGCTCATGAAGACAAAGTAAATGAGGAATATCCAATCAATCATTGCCAGTAAATAGTTGCAGCAAATAAATATCAATAAAAATCAAGACAGGTTTCAAGCCAAGTGTCTATGACTGTGGCAATGGATAGTCTACAGTTCTAATGAAAATGAGCTACTCTTTATATTCATTACAAAATAAAATTTAACAGCCATTGTTTCAAACATTACACATTCCCCAGACATTTGTGTGGCTTAGCACATAATGCTGCTTAGAAGGTTGAAGTAGGCAGCTCTAATGATACATTAACTGCAGCACAGAATCACAGAGACATACAGGTAATGGATTTGCTGAAATGGCTTACTTAACTTATAGAAACTAATTAGCAAATAAACATTATGGTACTCATTGGGTTTTTGAAAGAAAAGTGAGTGTCCATCAGTACAAAAAATAAAATGTTATGAACATAGTGAAAGAAAAAACAAATTGTACATATTAAATGGTAAGACTGACTGTGTTGAAGTCTTCAGTTATGAGTACATTGCAGCAGTTAAGGCCAGTCCTATTCTGAATGAGAATGCTGGCATAAATAGTAGCAACCATCTAAACATCTAAATGTACCTTCAAAATAACATAACAAATTCTGTTTTTAAACTATTTGTTTTTGACCTTGTTGAAAACTTTCATTTCAAAAGGATTGCCTTAAAGCAGGAGTGCCCAGCTTCAGTCCTGGAGGACCGCAGTGGCTGCAGGTTTTCATTCTAACCCTTTTCTTAATTAGTGATCTGTTTTGCTGCTAATTCACTTCTTTTGAATTAATTTTAATTGACCTGATTAAGATTTGTTCCCCAGACTTTCTTCATCGTTCCTCTGAATTGCTTCATTTCTCTCCTTAAGCGGCACCCAAACAGAAGTGAAATGTGAAGTGAGTGAGCCAACAGAAGACCAACTAAGTCAGGGCCTCAAACTCCAACCAGTTTCACTCCAACCAGTTGCTTATTGAGGCGCAGAGTCTTGTTGTTAATTAAACTCTTTCTTTAATTCCATGGCTTGTTGCTTCTCTCATTGTGCAATAGCAGACATTTCCAAAATTATGGATTTTTTCTTTTCTAAGAGCAGATCAGCATTCCTAAGACATTCATCTTTCTTTATTTTCAGATATTATATGATGGACACAGTTTGCTGGTCCTGTTTTGACGCATTTTGTATCTCATTATTGTTTGGCTGCTAATTAAGGAAAAAGAAACAATTGAGGGGTCTGAGTCTTCAAGAGCAAGTCAAATAAAATTAATCCAAAAGAAGTTAATTAGCAGCAAAAACAGGTCACTAATTAAGAAAAGGGTTAGAATGAAAACCTGCAGCCACTGCGGCCCTCTGGGACTGGAGTTGGGCACCCCTGCCTTAAAGGGAAAAATGTAAATAAGAAGAAAATTGGAAAAATACAACATCACTAGTACTCGTTTGTGACATATTAAATTTTAGTTGATTTGTTTTCCCTATTAAATGTTACTTTACCGCAAATGTTACTAATCAGCTAATGTTTCTAGTTTGCGAAGATGCAAGCATGTATCTAACATTAACATAAACCTTTACAGACATAGCATGAAGCACAATGCAGACAAAGACTGCACACTGTATTTGAACCCAGGATATTGGGTGTATATGCCAGTACTACTTACCACTGCACCTGTGTTCTACATTTGATAAAATATTGTGAAATTAAGAATATGCAGACTTCACACGGACAAATAACAGGCATGGGATTCAGATCTAGGAAGCTGGAGCAGTAGGCAACTGTACCAAGTACTGAACTGCACCTTTGGAATTCTTTTTAATATATATATTAAAAGCTATTGTTGTAAACCTGGCAAAATTATTTTGAACACACCTCATTTGAAAGCATTTTGTTAACAAAAGCAACTTGAAAGTTTTTTGCGAATAATATGTTGTAATGTATCCTGAATAATCTTTGTATTTACTAATTCATGTGGCACCAAAATAATAATGTTTGGATATTGATTTTAAGCCGTATTTATTTTTCCGTTACCAAAGAGAAAATGTGACTGAATTCATTTTGTAAGTGCACAATATAAAGTAAATCGGGTAGTAGTCCATGATAATCGCCACAGAGATGGGTATAAAGTTGAGAATGCTGCATCTAATGGGTTATTGTAGAGAACACTAACTAGGAACTTGGCCTTCAGCATTTTGGGTGTGCTTAAGATTACTTTCCCTTTGATCACTTCATTCATTTACTTAGCATTGACTGTTAGGTTTTTGATTTTCGTCTACCTGTGGGATGAACTCCATAACAGTCTGAGTACTATATATTACAGCAGTAATGGCCAGTCCTGTCCGATGTCTGGTGTAAGGAATAACAAGCACCAAAACACTTAAAGGCATCTTGAAAACAACACAGCAAATTTTGTTTTACACAAAAACTGAATTTGTTGAGAGATTTAATTTCAGGGTGGCACAGTGGAGCAGAACTGCTGCCTCGCAGTAAAGAGACAGGGGTTCACGTCCCCGGTTCTCCCTGTGTGGAGTTTGCATGTTCTCCTTGCGTCTACATGGTTTTCTTCCGGGTGCTCTGGTTTTCCTTGCCACAAAGACATGCAGGTTAGGTAAATTGGCGATTCTAAATTGGCTCTAGTTAAAAACGAAATAAAAAGAGAGCTTTAATTTCACAAAGGCTACTTTTGGGGGGAAAATGACAAACAGCAAAGCAGGTTAATACTTAACCAAGAAAATTAATGACACCAAATGTTTTTCCAGTTGTTTATGATGTAGTAGAAAAAGGATCCAATGATTTCAGTTACATTGTTACTAACTATGAATTAACATCATTGCCACAACATAAAGAGCCCCTGCATCTTATGTATTTTTATAGGACATAGTAGAATATTGTTCATACCGAGGTAATATACAGGTACATTGTAGTGTTTTTAAAGCCGGTAGTAAAAAAAAAAAATTAATGCTTCCTCTGCTATTGCCTTTCTCTAAGAAGCATGGGTTTCAAGCTGCAGCTTTCACGTACTGTATATTTGTGTAATTCATATTGTGTTTGTATAAAAACAGAAACATATTAACCTTTTTTAATGTTTTGAATCCATTTTCAGTTAGAGTCATTAATTTAGTTCTGAAAAGCTTTTTTTCTTTTAAAAAAACTGCGACATACCACCAGATGGCACCAGATTTCCTTTACCTTTGGGGAAAAAAAACAAAAAAACTTGTATTCACCTCAGTCTTTGTACATTTTTACAATAACCATATGGAAATTCTGTATTATAATACAACTTTTTGTCATTTTTATTACAATTTCAAAGACTGAAATATTATATCTTAAGTTATGTATTGAATATTGCCATTTTAGTTCAGAGCAAAGAACAATTATGGGATATATTAAACCACACATAAACAGTATAATGCAGGAAAGAGGCTGACACATCTTAGCAAAATACTTTCTATTTAGGGACAAATTCAAATTAAGGACAGAGTGGAAGTCTATAATTATTACATCTTCTGATTCACCCAGCATTTTCCCTTAGCTATGGATATAATTGACTTTTTGTTGGCAGCTATATATTTAAGATTACTCATTGTTCTCATGGTAGTTATAGTTAAACTTTTGGTTGTGCTGTTCTCAGTTGTTACCTGCATATGCTAAGACTACTTATTGACAACCATTTGCTGCAATCTGTTGATGTATTGTATCAATAAACTAAAAGATTCCAGCTTGCTGTGATAGTGGTGATATATTCAGATAAGCAAGACTTGCTCTTTGAAAGTTAAACTCAGTTCAAGTACATTTACTCATTGATTTTTCAAATTCTTTTAAATTTCTGTAGTAAAACAAATCAACTGATTGGCACTTTGTATGCATTACATGCTGATGGATTTGATGGATTGACATCTGTTTGACATAAGTCACTTTGACATCTGTTTGACATAAGTCACTTTTGCGTGCATACATCTACAAGCTCTATGCTGCAGACCAGAGTGAAATGTAACGCAAATGTAACATAACTTTTGTAAATGAATGAAATGATTTAAATTAATTTCAGGGTCATAGTGACCCGTAGCCTATGTCAGCAGCACTGGGTGCACAGCAGGACTCATCCCTGGGTGAGGTGCCAGTCCATCACAGGGGACATTCATACTCACTTAAGGCCAATTTGGAATTGGCAATTAATGTAATATATATATGGAGAAAAATCCATGCAAACCTGTGCAGAATATGCATGTGTGTGGCATTTGAACCCAAGAGGCTGTGTACAGTGTTACAGTTTTTATAAGACCCATTCACACAGGACCAATTTAGAGTTGCCAGTTAATGTAACCTGCATGTCTTTGGGAGTATGAGAGAATGTTTACAGTCCACATAGAAAACAACTTGGCACAAGATTCCAAAGCAGGATGCTTGCTGATCCATGAGAAAGGAGCACCAACTTAAAAAATGAAATATTCTCATTAGGTCCAACAATTATTACTGTTAATGAAACAGTTGTATAAGCCTCAATAGCAGCCTCACCAGCAGATCTAAAAAAGGTTAATTTTACCTACCCTGAGAATTTTAAGAAAGCCTGCATTTTATATTCACAACAAATGCTCTGTAACTTTGACATTAATAGTTTCTCTAAGGTATATGTGGGAATGGAGGTTGATTTATACTGTTTGCAACTTATGACAAAGAAAATATTCTAAATTCGTTTCTGAATTTAGTTGTAGTCTAAAAACTGGAGTTACACTGAAACTAAAGATACTTAAAAATTCCAGTCATTATCATTACAGTAATATTTGAATTAAATGTGGAAAACTGAATTACAATATTACAGATTATCAGTGACACAGCTTCTCTATATCATGCACTGGATTATTTTTATTTTTTTACTGTAATATTAACATGAAGAAACAAATCTTGGCTGAAAACTATTACTGCCAAAGATAACATATGTAATGTTATGTGGGTTCAACCAATGCATATAAATATTATACTGTTTGAGAATATCTACAATCTATACTAATAAAAGGCAAAGCCCTCACTGACTCACTCACTCACTCACTGACTGACTCACTGACTCTTCACTAATTCTCCAACTTCCCGTGTAGGTAGAAGGCTGAAATTTGGCAGGCTCATTCCTTACAGCTTACTTACAAAAGTTGGGCAGGTTTCATTTTGAAATTCTACGCGTAATGGTCATAACTGGAACCTATTTTTTCGTCCATATACTATAATAGACTTCTGCTCGATGCCCGTGGGAGGTGGAGTTACGCCTCCCACGTAATTTAGTGCCTGCCCATATAAGGCCGTCCGTCAGCGGCAATCCAATAGAAACACTGCCGCTAAATATTCACGGGTGAAGGACTGTGCTTATGCAGAGGAAGATGAGATGGTCAGGGTGGTGTTTGGCACAAACTCAGCGAAACTGCGAGAGAAAGTTTTAAGTGCCGGGACTTAGGTAACATTAAATACAGCCGTGGACATAGCACGACATGGCACCAGCACAGCTGGGAAACTTCGATGCATGTACACCGAGCGGCTCACGTGAACTGACGCAGTGCACAGACAAAAAGCAACAGTTCCAAAGAG
>JANRMT010062835.1:58853150-58891247 GCA_026402145.1 Polypterus bichir lapradei | reverse complement strand
TATATATATATATATATATATATATATACATACATATATACATATAATGTATATGAATGTATATAAAATTCTCACGTAATCAATTAAATAATATTGGCAATTAAACTCTGCTTAAATGTAAATATACTTGTTCTTATAGGTTTTAATCATTTTTAATCATTAATTGCACTCCAGCTTTTTTGCTGTTAAAATATTCATTTACTATATGTTGTGGACCAGCAGGGGGGCCTACCAGCCGCCCTACCCGATACAGACAGGCAAACACAAAAATTGTCCAGTACACACATTTTATTTTAAGTGGTGCAGCGCTTTCCCCTCTCTCCCCACTACAGAGCACAGTACAAAAGCACAATCACAATCCTTTCTTTTCTCTCTCTCTCAGTCTGTTGCCTCTGCTCTTCTCCCAGCAAGCTTCATCTTTCTCCTCCCAATTCTGGCTCCTCGACTGGAGTGAGGCAGTCCCTTTTATAGGGCATCCGGAAGTCCTCCAGGTGCTTCCAGATCTTCTTCCGGCAGCACTTCCCAAGGCTCAGAAACTGTCCAGGCGCCCCCTGGCAGTGGCCATGGGCCCCAGTAGGGTTGAGCTTCTAAACTTCAAACCCATGGCCACGCTGTAAGCCAGGGGGGTTGCCCTCTCATGTTCCGGGGGAAGTATTACCCTGAATATGCTCTCTCCCCAGGCCATCTGCCACAATGTATAAAGGTGAGTTTTTTTTCAGTATATCAACTAGACTCTCGTAATTCTTGAGGCTTAATTATAAAATATGAATTACCTTTTTAATTATGTAGTACTTGTTTTTTTACCAAAATGTATACTGTATGACACACAGAAATAAATAATAAACACAGCCACAAATGTATCAAATGTTCATAAGTTGTTTATCAAGAAGATACAAGATTAACATGCTTATCAGGTTTATTAGTAAAAGATACATTTTGCTGTTAAGTTAACATGCCTATTGTTTGCTAAGCAGCAATTTCAAAATCGTCTCTATCTGTTTCCAATTAAAAAATGTAAGCTGCTGCACTTAAAACAAGGTCTGAATTCATTAAAGTCTAAAAGCACAGATGACTTTTCTGATTCCATTTTCTCAGTTTAGTACTCCACTTTAACGTAAAGGCTAAGCTCTCTAATAAAACAAGCCTTGACTGCTCTTTGTTTACACTGCAGGAAGTTTGCAGCAAAATAAATAAATAAATAAAAACTGCCGAAAAGCTTAGAAAAAGCAGCGGCAAAAAGATCGGATTTCGTTCGGCCAATTTACTGATCACCAATAGAGTCTTTATTAGTGAAAATCAGCCGATTTAGATCAGCGACTGATTAATCGGAGCATCCCTAAGAAAATGTGTATCATAAAAAAATTTTATATTTTTAATCATTTAATTTCTTATTTTTTATTGCAGAACTGAACCACGCTGCAGAAACACGCTTTCCAAACGAATATTTGTTAAGGAAACAGAGTTTTCAGAGAAAAAATTATGCTAAATGGCCCCTCCCCAGCTCAGGAAAAATTTTTCATTTTTTCAGAGGTAGGTATTTGCATCATAAAAAGGAAAAAAAACACATAGTATTCTTCCTGCATAGTCAGTATACAATCTGAATATGGTGTTTCTATTCATGCTTTACAATAGAAAAGAAATTACAGTTCTTATGTTGCATAGAAAATTATAAAAAGTATATAATTAAGGAGCCTGGGAAAAGAGCTTAACAGTATCTATGCCATATACAGTACACTGTACTTGATCTTTTTCCATGGTCCCTTTTTTCATTTTCTTATATGCAGGATAAGGCTGTGCTGACATCAATAATATTTAGGTTTTTTTTAAATGACTTTTAAAAGGTGAGTTTCCTTAATATAAATTAAAATGACGGTAATGTGCAAAGCACAATACGAAAAGAACATTTGCTTCAAAAAGAGAAGGTTTTATGAAAACTGTTGTAAGTGTTCATTTTAGCAGAGAACATTTAAATAATCAGCAGTGCATGCAGATGTAAATAGTTACACAAAATCTAAACTAAGAATATGATTTTGTACATAATATTTATATGGGATAATAAATGTCTTAAACCACAGCATTCATAATGAAACCAAAACCTGAAGTTAGAGCCAATTATTGAAAGAAAACATACCAGTTAAGAGAAGAAGGAAAAAATCAATCTGGCCTTACTGCATGTTTCATTTTATCTGTCATTTGGTTTTAATTCTTTTCTGCCTTTGTACAAGCACCAATAGTGTTGAAATTTACCAAAGTGTTTTTTCACAGCAAATAAGCTGTGACTTTGTTTGTTGAATATTTTTCTAAAAGTTTGTCTTTGGATGGCTTAGACAATTTTTTTTAAGTATCTCGAAGATTGGATCTCTGTGAGTGTAATGAAATATTATTTTACTTATTGCTAGTCTGTGGTCATTTTAATGTTGTTAGTGGCTGTTTTTCTGTTTTCTGTTTTGTTCCTTGGTCACATTTTTGATCACAACTAATTAGCCCAGGATAGGTGGCAGATGTGTTAATAATAGCTTTCAGGGACACTTGAAACACAATTACACCATTATAATCTACTCAAAACTAGTTCACCCCTCCTTCCTCATTGACTACAATGAATTTTGCAGTGTTGAGTGAAGTTACCGACGGTCTCTATGACAGGCCTATTCAAATGGTGGCCCATGGGCCACATGTGGCCCAGAAGCAACCTCAGAGTGGCCCAGCCCGTGGTCCCACCAGGGCTCCAGACTGCAACTAAAATGATCTCAGATGCAACCAAAATTCCAGTTGCGAATTAAATCATTGAAAGTTTAATTAATATTGTAACATTACATGCTGCTGCTGATGGGATGGCTGTTTATTCCAAATTTCAATGGGTGAATTTCAATGAGAGCATAGTTACACTTGTGCTGGAATAATGAATGAAGGTCTGAATATAATGCAACAGGTCATCAAAACAAAAGATAGGCATGCAGAACATTTGAAATTCATCTGCCCATCTTATAGGTCCCCTGTTGTGAATATGTCTGTGCCCTGTGGAATTCAGTTGTCCCTTCTGATTTGGCATGACACACTAAGGTATTATTGTCACCAGTCTCCTTGTGTTGATTTAATGCATACTCCATGCAAAATGCCAACCAGTCTATCAGTAAACATGTACAAGCAGTCGCCTGCCCGCTGTTTCTCAATGCATGGCGATATAATGTAGTCTGTGTTTTAAGGTTGAAGGTGTATTACAGTCGTTTTACCCAGGGTGCTCTGTGATTGACGGCAGACAGTAAACTTTGTTAAAATGGTATAAAAAATGCAACTTTGTTAGTTGTTATTTCAGTCGTTTTGGCATGTGCACTATATGTTCTTGTACCAATAAATTCTTCAACAGGAGCTCATTAACAAAGAAACATGGAAAATAACATTTAGTAAAAAAAAAAATAATAGTAATAATTATAATTAATAATTCATTACCTGACACCCAGAAACTCTGTACAAAGACATTTTAAAGAAAAATCATTAAAATAAATGTACCAATCCACTTTCACACCATATGGGGTGTCGTTTACTCAGGTAGTATTTTTCTGGGGAGCAGGAATAAAATGTCAACAGGAAAGGCTTTGTTGTGGAACTCAAATTTAACCTTTGTCATATGACTGATCAAAACCGTGTGAATGAAATAGTTTAAGATCTATGAAGAAAAAAACCCTTGCTTATCATGACCACCCATTTAAATTAGGGGAGGATCTCATATTTCAAAAGGGAAACAATATTATTGCTAATACTGCTGTACTTTTTGGATTTTACATACTCTGAGATGTGCCTGGGTCACATGAGGAAATTGTTTTTTTTTTTTTTATTTCACAAGTGGAAAAAAGTACTGCTGCTACCTCAGATTCTAATCAGTTTTATCTTTTTTGTTTTTTGTCTGTCTGTGTCAGAGGTGACCAAATGTAAGAGGGAAACAATTAATAAACATTACTTGTTTTTAAATATGTTAATTTGTGTTAATTTAAAATTTGTCATTACCTGCTGCTTACTGGCTGCTGAAAATGTTAGACCCAGCTAAATTTCTTGGTTTGAAAATCTGACCCAACTGAAATTGTAATTGAATTGACCTGCTCTAAGATTTTGCCGCTCTCATGGCATAGTAAACTCCGCAAGGTTTGCTCATCACAAATCACCAACAGCACTCCATATCTCACCCTTTCATCTGTATTAGTCTGTCTCCCCCTCTTTTATTCTCAAAATCTGATCTTCCATATCTCTGTTAATAATCTCTTGGATCTGCATAACATGCTTGGATTGCATTGTCACACACACGGACTTGAGAGGTAGTCTAAGGGTTTAACTGAGGGTAAGACACAGAGCCAAGGGTTAATGAGCTGCACTCAGTGCAGGATTTGCATATAAGCTACACAAGCTATAGCTTAGGGCCCCCGCCTTCTTGGGGGCCCCCAAAACAAATTGTCCGAGTGAGCAATTGTCATATATACTTAAATATACTACAGCATATCTGGACTTATAAAGGGCCCCATGTCTCAAATAGCTTAGGGCCTTATCAAGTCTAAATCTGGCCCTGGCTGCACTAATGCCTTTTCTCTATCTTTCACTGACCGCCAGAAGGGATATCCACTTAGAGCTCCACCCACTTCTGCTACCAGACCACACCCTCCTACTGACCTCATTTCCACCAAGGACCCGCCTTTTCCCACCCACCACCTATAAAGATCCAGCCACTTCACCATCCAATTCAGTCTCACTTTGACTCAGTCTCGTATGATTACTTTATAGTGTTTTCAATACTACTGCCTGTTTCAATATACGGGGTGGATCCCCAAACCTTTTTCTCTGTTTTGTCTCTTTTTACAGCATATATGGATTTATAAATATAAAGCAGTAAAAGAAATATGCAGATAACATCCTCATGCATATATTCTTTAATAACATCCTGTATGGCCATTCGACAAAAAAACAAACAAAAACGTACATATCCCTAAAGCATCTGATGGAATTATTCACTTGACTGCAGTGCATTTAGTGAAAAAAAAAAATTACAGTATCCATATTTAGCAGTTAGTATATAAAAAGCAAAACAACATGGTTGTAGATATACAACAGCATTCAATTAATTCCATTCTTTTTTTTAATTATGTTTTTTCCTAACAGATTTTAGAAGACATGCTAATCCTGTCTCAAGAAGACTTTTGCCACGTAGTGGTTACAGATTGGACACTATGGAAGTTGACTCTCGAGGATGGCAATTTGACATTGACACAACGATCATCTGCTTGTACTCAGTTAACTGGATTCTTGTATTCATTATAGTCTGTTATTTGTGTTACATTGTCATTTATTGTTAATAGTAAAGTATCTGCTGTGTTCATTAGACAACGATAGCAAAGGGAAAAACTTGTTTTGCTTAATCAACACTTTCTTTAACATTTTACACAAGCTTTGTTCTGTACCTGATAAAGCACATATGAAATGAGGGTTTTGCTCTATAATTGCACAAGTTCCAGCATACTGGTTTATTTCATAGTTGTGGATGCTCAGGAGCTATATTAGAATAGTGTTAGTTGAAAACTGAATGTTATACTTTATATTAATATACATATAATCATAATATTTTAAAAAGTGTTAAATCTATCAGAATCATTAAAAACTATCAAATAGATGCGTACAGTGGTTTACTGATATGTTTTCTGCAGACTTGATATAGGAGTCCTTCACTGAAATTTACAGGAAGGAAATACTGTAGTAAAATAACCATTTTTTTATTTGTTTCTAATGAAAAAATTGAATGAGCATGTGTTAAACAACTTGATAAATGTAAAACTTTTACATTTCTTGAGCACAAAAAGCCTATTAATTCACCCATTGCTTTAACCTGATTAGTCAGATTCAAACCTATAGTCATGCACAAGTTATGACCAAATCCCAGACTACACAGCAGCACAGTATATTGCAGTGCACACTCACTCAATTACTGGCTGATTTACAGTCTCCAATAAGCTTACCAGTCTTGTTTTTATGATGTGTGTTGAAAACCTAAAATAAAATACCATTCATAATTATTTTAAAACATTAATGTTCCCACTAGTTTCGCATAGCTGGTATGACTATATGTTATGATGTGTTACATGTTAAGGTTTCCTACTAAAATATTTTGAAATTACCTGGATTAAAGAAAATGTCATAGTTTACCCTTCAGTTACACATTTCAATTTTTGTCACCTTTCTGTGATGGAATAGTAAACTCTCGAGACATAGTGTGTTAGATGCACTCAAGCTCAAAGTTTTCATAATTTGTTTATAAAATCTGATGTGTAATATTAATCCGCATGTTGGTATATTTTTATAAAATTTTATTTTGCGATGACAGATGTAGCGTGAAAGTCTGCACATCCTTTTTGAACTTTCAGATATTTCTAATCTATGTGCTTCATCAAAACAAATCATATCAGACCTTTTTAACCTTTAATAAGAACTGTTGAGACACAATATTATATCTAAAAACAGATTTTTAAACAAATCAAAATAAAGCACTTTCAATGCCTTGGTTGCATTATTATGCATAGCCATGAGTTTGTTGTTCATTGAAGCACCTTTTGCTTTCATTATAGTAGTAAGATTGTTTAGCTGTACAGTATGTAATTTTAGTACACATGAATGTTGCAGTATTATCCCACTCTTCTTTGCAGAACAGTTCAAGGTCAGTCATGTTATGATTGAATCCCCTATAGATGGCTCACTTCAGATGAGGGAATGACATGAGAGCTCTGACTGGGCCATTGAGCTTCATATTGTCAAATTGAAAGGTGAATTTTAGCTTTCTAGCAGAAAGAAACAGGTTTTGTCCCAGAATATCTTGATATATTCCCCATTATCCTGAGAAGAGTTAAAGTCTCTGCTGTAAAAAAGTAACCACTTTAAAACAATGCTGCCATAAGCATACATTATGTACTGTCTTGTGTAGGTAGGTGATCAACTGTGATGGCTTTTGTATGCCTGAAGCTCCTGTCATCCAATTGAGGTGTAAGTAAAACAGGTCTTACAATCCTGCAGCATTGTTGAAGGTTTAGCCCTACTGTCTTTCAAAAAGGGATGTGTTTTAAAGTCTTCTGAACTTTATACCCAAACACTGAACAAGCTTGTTTTATCTTTTTCTGTTGTTGTTTTCATCAGTCACCTTCAGCACTTTTTTCGTATCCAAAATTGAATTAAATAATAAATGCAATAAGATATAATGAATCCATTTGATTGTATGGTTTCTTTTTAATTACATTTTATGACTTGGTTCCAACTGGCATAATGTTGTTAAGTTTATTATTAATTACTTTAAAATGCATACCTATTTATTATGCTATAATGTATGAATTAAAAAATTAATGACATCTGGGAGTAGAGTTATGATGAACCCGAGGTAGAGAGGTTAGATGTTAGGCCACAATTGAGGAACATCTCCTTTATAGTTTTACACATTTTGTCAAAGGCAGCTGTCATAGATTTCTTAGCCTTTGCTTAATTGTACATTTTTAGCAATTATAACTTTTTTTTTTTTTTTTTTTAATTTTCATCATTTCGTGGTTATGGTCCTCAACAATGTTTTCTTTAGTCTCTCAAACATTTTGTTACAGTCGTCAATAGTGGTTCGGGTAAAGTGGAGGCTGCCAAAATAGGTAAGGTAGCCTCTGTTTTCCAGGAGGATATTGCTCTCAAACCTTGTAGTGATATGGTTGAAGGATTTTAGATATCTTGCTAATGTTAAGGTTTGATTAAGGTAAGCTCCTGCTGTGAGGAACTGAGGAATCTTTGATCACTGATCTCTATGCCAAGTATTTTTTTTTTTGCCTTATACAGTGTCTTGTATTTAGAATTTGTTAGTTTTCACATACCCAGTGTGGTCAGAGCACAGGGTCAGCAATTATAGAGCACCCCTGGAACAATTGAAGGTTAAGGGCCTTGCTCCAGGGCCCATCAGAGTAGGATCCCTGGATTTGAACCAGCAGCCTTCTGGACACCAGTGCAGATTCTTATCTTCTGAGCCACCGCTTTGCCCTAAAGTAGTGTGCTATGTTTCATTATCTCCCAGAAGACTTTCATTTTTGTTTGGAACACACATTCTGGGTAACACATAGGGCCTTCATGACATATGTTGAACCTTCAGATTTTTTTTTATTTTTTGGTCAACTGTTTATTTTTAGATTCTTGCACACTAAGCTAGATATTGGTCTTGGCTCTGAATTGTACTTTCCTTTTGACCCAATACGTATTGATATTCTGCTACAGATGGAATGTTACCTTTACACAAATGCGTTTTGTGTTTTCTGAGTGAATTTCATTAAGCTAAATTACTCTCCTTGATTTGACCATCATGACATTTTTAAGAATGGTAGTGCTTTTCCACCTCACTGTCATCACCAAATTACCGGTTACCATTTACTCGTAAAAACAGATATTTTTGCAAAGGTCATGCAAGTTTTTGCACCCCTTTTTTGTAGATAGCTATTTAAGTCATGAGTGGCAGGTTTTACTGTGGAATTACCTGTGCATAGGGAATATTTACAGTACATTTACGCTGTAACCGGGTTGGGCTGTGCAGAACTTCAGATTCAAATATGGGCAACATCTCATGCCAGCATAGCTCTTAGGTTCATAGAAGTGCGCTGCTATGTCAAGAGTTGCAGTTTCTCAGAGAAGTTTTTGCAAGGCAGTAGAAATTATTTTAGTGGACTCAAAAAAGGTGTTTATAATAATAACTTTATTTATGTAGCACCTTATCATCATACATTTACATGCAACTCAAGATGCTTTCCACAGATTAATCAACAAAAACAAAGATATACCCCATTTACTTGGATTATTATCATTAATTAATTCTAGAATAATTTCTAATAAATGTAGGTCTACTAAAAACAAAATCAACCAGGTATTGTTAAGCAAAATTTAACCTCTAAAGTGCAAAACAAACCTTCACTCTTATCAGAAAAATGTTTTCTAATTAAAATATTTATACATTTATACATTAAGGTTGACAATAGATCACAGATCTACTGTAATTAATATATATATATATATGTTTCCACATTTTACCTAGGCAACCCATTTAGTACAAACACTATATAAATAAAGTTATTATTATCTACTATGGCTGCCATTTTTATTAAATTAAAAGTTGGGAAGAGTAATACAGTAATCCCTCGCTATATCGCGCTTCGAATTTCGCGGCTTCACTCTATCACGGATTTTAAATGTAAGCATATCTAAATATATATCACGGATTTTTCGCTGGTTTGCGGATTTCTGCGGACAATGGGTCTTTTAATTTATGGTACATGCTTCCTCAGTTTGTTTGCCCAGTTGATTTCATACAAGGGACGCTATTGGCGGATGGCTTAGAAGCTACCCAATCAGAGCATGTATTACATATTAACTAAAACTCCTCAATGCTATAAAATATGCTTCCCGCGCGGTGCTTGATTGTTTGCTTGTCTCTGCCTCTATCTCACCCTCTCTGACATTCTCTGCGCCTGACAGACGGGGTGTGAGCAGAGGTTCTGTTTGCACAGAAGCTGTTTGCCTAGTTAATACGGACGCACCTCTAAGAAATGCCGCTTTATTGCAGTGCTTCCAAAAGCACACTTATTGATTTTTTGATTGTTTGCTTTAATCTCGCTCTCTCTCTCTCTCTGACGTTCTTTGCGCCTGACGGAGGAGATGTGAGCAGAGGGGCTGTTTGCTTAGAAGATAAAGATACGGACGCTCCTCTAAAAAATGCCGCTTTATCGTGGTGGGGCATACTTAAAAGCACAGAAGCACGTATTGATTTTTTGATTGTTTGCTTTTCTTTGCGAGCGCTCTCTCTCTCTCTCTCTCTCTCTGAAATTCTCTGCTCCTGAAGAGAAGATATGTTTGCATTCTTTCAATTGTGAGAAAGAACTGTCATCTCTGTCTTGTCATGGAGCACAGTTTAAACTTTTGACTAAAGGGTGTTATTTCATGTCTAGAGGGCTCTAATAATGTTAACAGTGTGGGAGAGTTTATAAGGGCTTAAAATATATAAAAATAACCATACAAACATATGGTTTCTACTTCGCGGATTTTCATCTATCGCGGGGGGTTCTGGAACGCAACCCCCGCGATTGAGGAGGGATTACTGTACTATGGAAAATAGCATTATGTGAATTGCAGTTGATATTGTGTATAAGCAATTTTTAGATATTTTAGCAACAGAAATGTGAATTTATTTTATATCTCCTAGTGGTCATTTTCTGGAATAGCAAAAGTTTAGCAGTTTAAGGACTGTTCTGTTCTGTCAGAGAGAAGGATGCAGTACTCCTGTGTGATATACGTGGCTTCTGCTTATTAATAACTCGGTTCACAAAATATCTAGTATGAGCTCTCTGTATAGCACATTCGGTTTCACAAGACAAGACCTGCTTGAACCACTGTCAAGTCTTGTTCAACTTTATTCAATTAATTTATTCACCAATGAAGCCTGGCAGATGATAATGTTTGTTGTTGAAATGCATAATGAAACTTAACAAAAAACTGTTTTTAATTTTCTCATATATATACATCCAGTCCAGCATTATTGGGTTTCTTTTTAATTTTCTTCCTTTTTAGACTTTCTGGTGTGTGTTCAAACCATAGTATCTATCTATCTATCTATCTATAGAGCTTCTGTAAAAAGCCAAATTTAGAGTCTCTGGTTATTGTGAAAAGGATTTCTAAATAAATAATAAATGGCTACCCATACTTGTTTAATCTGTTTATTTTAAAACAACATGAAAATTGTAAACTTTTTTGTCAACAAATCTTCATTTTTTAATTCATTATGAATTAAATGCACAGAACAACTTCACATGTTACAGTGCTCAGTTGTGTTAATATTTTGTACCTCAACCCACTCTGCTTTTTATTTTCTTATGTGTAGTTTTGGTTTATTAATGTAAACATAAACAAACTACAGGAACAGTGTTGGAGATATAAATTAAGAGAAAATTGTTCAAAGTGAAATTTGTGCCTTTAAAATTATGATTATTATGCCAAAAATAACATAATATTCACAAAGAAGAAAACAAAGGAGTTGATTATGATTGCTGTTCTGCTCTACAGTGAATACAAAGCAGCTTTTGAACATCATGAATAGTGTGCATTAACGTTATGCATTTAGTCATTTAATGATTTACCAAGTAAACCAAAGACAAATGAAATGGTACTACACTGGAGAGGTACATCTGATAACACACCGGTTTGGACATTTCTGTTTCATGGTGTGATTGCCTTCTTTTCCTCAAGAAGTCTTCTCATAATCTTCCAGTTTGCTCTCCTTCCTTTAAGTTTTGCATTACTGTCCTTGTCTAACTCAGTATACCATGCTAGTGTCACTTCCGGGGCACAAGGCCACACTGCTCCGTATCACCCCAGATACACTCCGTGAGAGATGATCATTAATGGGTCTTCTTTTAATTACAACATGGTGATTTCTATAGTCTGTCTTCATTCTGTTGCATTGGAGGAATCATGGTGTTCTCTTTCCATGCGACAAGGCATATCTTTTGCTATGTTGTGAAATGTCATTCTTCAGGGTCACTTTTTGGAGCCAAAGTGTTGGATGTCTCTTTTTTTGTGGTCTTAATTAGGTCCTTACATATTTCCATCCAATAATGCTTGCCTGGTCTCCACCTGGTATCACCACACTCTTGTAATTTGTCGTGCTATTTACATTACCTGGATTATAAAACTGCAGCTAGTGTATGCCACCCCACACTTTGATATATAATCTATCATTTTAGTGTTTTTTCTCCTGTCTGCAAACATTTCATATGAGCTGAAGAAGCAGCACTAATGTGACGAGAACTAACATCTGCATGTCCTGATGACACATTCACATTTCAGTAAACTGATTTCATACTACAAAATAATTGGAAAAATAACATGGCAGGGGTTCAAACACATTTTTTATAAATATGATATTGCAATACTTTTCGGCCTTCAGCGTAATGATGCATCTTTAAAAAAGTATACAAGTCAATTTCCATAACAATTTAATGCAGGTGATGATTTAATGCTTATCAACTGGGTTGTTCAATTTATACAAACAAATGTGAAACTGACAGCCATAGGCATTTGTTTGACCCTTCATCACCCTGCATTTTGAGGATTACAAACTGAATGTATTCCATGCATGTGAATTTCATGTACATTACTGTATGACTTGAAACAGTCACTTTGATGAGACATGCTTGCTGTTAGCTTTTTTAAGAATAACATAACCTAAAGAAATACTCAGAAAAGACTTAAATGATTATGTACTTTAAATGGCTATGAAGTCGGTTTCAAAATTCTACAGCTAGTGATGGCGAAGGTTCAAGCACAGGGTGTGAGACGAAACTTAATAGTCCAAATAATTTTGCCTTCAAACATTTAGTAGGTGTCACTGTGGCACAGTGGCAGTGCTTCTGCCTCGCAGTAAGAAGACCAGAATTCACGTCTTGGGTCCTCCCTGCGTGGAGATTGCATGTTCTCCCTGTGTTTGTGTGGTTTTCTTTTGGGTGCTCTGGTTTCCTCCCATAGTTTAAAGACATGGAGGTTAGGTGGGTTGGCGACACTAAACTGATCCTAGTGTGTGGTTGGTGTATTGTGTGTGTGTGCGTGTGTTCCACCTGTGATGGATTGGCGCCCTTTCCAGGATTTTTTCCTGCCTTGTACCCTGTGCTGATTGGGATTGGCTCCAGCAGACCCCTGCTGCAGATTAGAAAATAACTGAATACCACTTACTAAAAGAAAAAATGTTAACAAAAAATGAAGAAACATGCAGACAAGAGGCTTCTTCTCGATAATGTTACCATCTTAGGCTTTGGTCTCAACGTTACTTTTAGCAACGTTTTAAGCTTATTTCTTTGCATTACAGTTATGCGTATGCCTTTATACCTTGCCATTTGTAGATATAACTGTCTGTTTGACTAAGTCTCCTTGAATGACACATTAACATGTCCACTTGGAGGTGCGCTATGCTAAACTAACAGTGTTGTTCATCAAAATAGACCAAAGTGGTTTTTTTGCAGCCAATATGCTGTATTTGCCTGTTGACCTTGTTTGCCAAATATGTTCTTGAAAATTTGCAGTGCACCTTGATGATTTTGTTCCCAGCACCCCATGATGCTTTTTGGAGAGAGTGTGACATCTCAGAGCTGTTGGATGATATAGTCCCCCAAATATATAACCCTAATCCTAGTAATGGGCTAAAAAAACATTTAAACACATTTAAACACAAAATGCACATGTAAATGGTAACTGGAAATGTGTTGGTTTATTTGTGTCTTGAACGTAACCGCTTTTTGTATGGACTTGTATGTGACCAGCGTGTAATACGTGAGCCTACCTCTTTAATTGTATTACCCAGAGTGCTATGTAGTTGATGCAGGCAGGAAGGAGTGAAGAATCCATGTGCTTTAATGTTGCGCTTATTTGGAAGCAGCGGCAGTGAACAATCAAAAAGCATTAGGGAAAAAAATTAACTGAACACCTTGGTTCGAGAGAGGTGAGTACCTGCTACTGAATCTGTTAATTCATTCTTCCTGTCTGCAAGAAACTTTACCATTCTGATATTAAATTCTATTAATTTTGTCTCAGAGCGGTATAGTAGTGTCTTACAGCATAGGTCACATTTCTGGCCACAATAATCGTACCAGCATAGTTGGCAGACATTTCTCTATCTGTTAGGGACATAAAAAAAAATCCATTATTCTGTTATAATCCACTCAAAACTAGTTCAGCTCCTCCTTCCCTTGAGACTTCAATGCATTTTGGTGAGTTCAGCAAAGTTCATAATTCTGCGATTTCACCAAACTCGAGATGAAGCAAATTTAGTGAGGTTCGCTCGTCACTACTAACAATCTTAAATGTTTGTGTTGACAAATTTACCCAGATATCCTAAAGTATTCCTATCACAACTAAGCAAATACTGTACGTGTGTGTACAGTGAATTCAGAAAGTATTCAGCCCCTCTTCACTTTTTGTCACATTTTGTTTTGTTGCAGCCTTGTGTGAAAATCATTTAAACTATTTTTTTTCTCCACATCAAGCAACACTTAACAATACAAAAACAGGATTTTAGAGATTTTTGCATATTAATAAAAAATGAAAAAGTGAAATCTCACATTGACACCAGTGTTCAGACCCTTTACTTTGTACTTTAGCATTTCCAGCCTGGAGTCTTCTTGGATACACTTGATTTTCAGGATTTTCTGCAATTCTTCTCTGCAGATCCTCTCAAGCTCTGTCAGGTTGGATGGAGACCATTAGTGGAAAGCTTTTTGCAGGTACACCAAGTGATGTTCAATTAGGTTAAAGTCAGGGCTTTGGCTGGGCCATTCACAGAGTTGTCTCTATGCCACTCCTGTGTTGTCTTTGCTTTTTACTTAGGGTCTGAGGTCCAAATTACTCTGGAGTAGGTTTTCATTTAGGACTCCTCTGTACTTTGCTCTGTTCAGCTTCCTGTCATCCTTGACAAGTCTCCCCTGCCTCACAGAATGATGCTGCCACGACCGTGCTCCACAACTTGAATGGTATTGAGCAGTGCCTGGTTTCCCCGAGACATAACATTAATTTGGTTTAGTTAGACCAGAGAATCTTGTCTCTCACAGTCCTTTAGGTGCGTTTTTGCAAACTCCAATCAATTTTTACTGAGGAGATGCATCTGATCATTCCTTCATAAAGCCAGGATTGGTTGGGAGTTGCAGTGACTGTTTGCGTACTGGGAGTTTCTTCTGTCTTCACATAGGTTCTCCGGTTATCAGCCAGAATGACCATCAGGTTCTTGGTTACCTCTCTTATCAAGGCCCTTCTCTCACAATTGCTCAGTTTGCCCGGCCCGGGTGGCCAGCTCTAGGAAGAGTCATGGTTGTTTCAAACTTCTTCCACTGTGTTCTCAGGAACCTTCAGTGTTGCATTTTTTTTTTTTGGAAGTCTTCCTCAGATCTGCTCCTGCCTCTAAGCTCTGCAGGCAATTCATTCAACTTCATGGCTTGCTTTTTGCTCTGTCAGACCTTAATATGGACAGATATGTGCTTTTCAAATCAGGTTGTGACATGTGAGTCCCTGTCTTGCACCCCAAAACACGAGGCTGAGTCTTAGTACTTTAGCAAATCCAGCTTTATTTCACTTGAAACAGGAACAGCATGGTTATTTATTGTAGTGGGATCTACCGCTGTCCTATACACAGACACCGCTATCAGGCAGGGTCATGGCCAGGTTAGTGGCCAAGTAATACTGTTCCCCGCATTTATAATGTTCCTTGCATCACCCGTTGGCGACAGGCTCTTATAGCGTGACCGCGGTCAGCTCGGATTTGCTTTCATGGTGAGCCACTGCAGCGCTGGGAGCTTGTGGTTTCCCTGGCAATGGATAAGCTGTTTTCCACAGATGTGGCGATAGCACTTTGGGTCACTCTTCGGTGTGTCTTCCCTCCCGTTTGGAGTCCCAAAAGAGTTTAGAAACCTTACACTGTCCAATCATGAATCGACCACAAGTGGGCTCCAAACAAAGTGCAGAAACATCTTACTGATCATAGGCAGAATGGGATTCACCTCAGCCAAATTTTAAGTGGCACAGCAAAGGGTCTGAATCTGTATGTCAATGTGATATTTTAGTTTTTTATTTTTAATAAATTTGTAAAACTTTCTAAACTTCTGTATTCACTTTGTCATTTTGGGGTGTTGGGTGTTGCTTGATGTGGAAAACGATGAATTGAAATGATTTTAGCATAAGGCTGCAATATAGAACAATGTGAAAAAAGAGAAAAGGTTCTGAATACTTTCCAAATCCACTGTAGTGTAGAGGGCAAGAATATTCACTAGCTAAGAATGACTCTTAAGGTGTATTTTATTAACAGTAGATTGGTAAACCAGTCTGCCATCAGAGAAACACAAATACATTGTGAAATCTTACAGTGCAACACAATGTGGTGTTGAAAATGCATTTTAGATTTGTATAGGTTTATGGGGTCTGTATTGTCACATATGCAGAGTGTAATTCTTACCAGCATGTGCTAATAAACATACAACACATCACTACTCTCTGGCATCACATCTAGTCAATACAACAACCTTTCCTCCAAACTTCTGTCTTCCTCACCTGAAAAATCTCAGAACACATTTGTCATAACTAGCACACAACAAAAGTATTGATACTTGCATGATTTGGTGGACTCTATGAAAGGCTTGTATATAAAATAACCCTTGATTGAATCCAGTGAGTCTCACAATGTCAGCATATTAATCGCTGGTGGAACTCTACACTAAATAGGTTCTTCCCCTGCAACCACATAGATCTTTGATTTGAAAGCTGCTGAGGCTATTTTTCGGGAATGACCCCACGCTTTTCCTCGCCTTGTATCATTATTCTGGCGAAAAAGTCTACAAATTCACAAGTGAATAAGATGCTTCCAGAACAGAAGCATGTACAGCAGTGTTCAGATACTGTGTGCAATTCAAATATTTCTGTATTCATATGGAGGGACCCTGTGTGTTCCAGGATAGAATACCTTACACCAGGGCATACATACTGCCGGACTGTATTGTTGACTTGTGTGGATACATGCCACCCAACCATGGTGGAATCATGGGACTTATCTGCCATATCTTCACTCTCCATTAAGGTAAATCAACGGGAACTGGGATTTATCAAGTTGTGTAGAAACAGTCCTTGAGTCCTAAACCTTCTTCCCTCCCTTCTGTTCTTCTCACACCACCATGACATTCTTCCTCACTCTCTGGCTTAACAAATCACTATTGTTGTGTGTTGTTTTTGCATTGACTATTTTGATGAATTGTTCTTTTGCTTTCCATTTCATCATTTCTTCACTTATTTAGTCATTTTCCCACACTTTTAGTTGTCTTTCATTTTTTAAAAACTCTATATTTCTTTCTTTGTAATTGGTATTTTTTCAAACCTATTTTCACAGACTATTAATTTTTTACTGTCTCATATACAAAGTATAGGGAAAGTATTGTAATTGTTCAAAAAGTCAATCTCTAGGTTTTGAAGAATCTCAATGTTTTAGACCTCCCTGAGTCCGAAAAAATAATTTTTGGAATTATGTCTGTGTGTTTGTGTGTGTGTGTAAACACAATATCTTTCAGTTAGGTTAACCAAAATTTGCATACAAGTATTCAAGTATTTGGTACAAAACGTAGATTTCTATCAAGTTTTGAGCTATTTCCGCTAAATGGAAGTGGTACTTTTTTATTCATGCAGCTGCAGAGTCCAATTTATTCAACTTTACTTTTATAATAATTGTTCAACATATTATTAATTTGATTTGTTGTCGATGGTTCTTTAATGAACATATAATAAAACCACTCCCAATTTTTTTCTTAGTAATCCTGTCCCATATTGTTATTTGTTTTAAATTTTGCTTATTGATTGTCATTGTTCTCGCATCTCTTCCCTATGGAATCTCATGGGGACAAAACCGTGCCTCTTCTGTATTGGGGAAAACACACACTGGTCACAATGGCATACTTACTTCAGAGAAAACTGTGCTTATTGATTCAGTAAATGTTGAATGCATTAAGCCTACATCTCAGTACTGTTGGTGATGGTGCAGGTAGAACAGATTCAGGAGAAAAAGAAAGGAAGGTAAGAAAAAGTAGGCATGGGCATCATAAGTGGGCAAAAGATTGCAGTACAATATGTAAAAGCAGATAAGAGTCCATTATTGTGAACATTGAAAAGATAAATTTCATCACTGAGGAGCATACTTTGGGATCAAGACTAGATATCATTTAATGCATATAATGTACCAAGACATAGTGTTAGGTATGCTTCCATTAAAATATCCTTATTGTTCACTTCTTCATTTTGCTTCTGAGCACATAAGTGGTGGACATTTTTCTTCATGCTGCCACAATGTTAATGTTTCTCCGCCTGATATAATAATAACACACAAAATGAAAGTTTTTTTTTTTTTTTTTTTTTTTATAAATAATGACACATTAAAAACTTTCAGACAAAACAGTAGGCAGTAGATTGATTTCTAGGACTAGGTGTTACAGTCCTTAGGTGCTGCCTGGACCCTATAGTGTGGGGTTGATTTTCCTTTAAGTTGTCCACATTTGGTAGTTGCTTGGTTTGGGACATGTCTCCATTCGTATATCTTGGTGTCATTAGGTATTTTGCCTTTTAAACCCAAGATGTCCTCCGCCAAGGCAGGCCCACCACAGGCTGACCTCAGTTAGTGGTCATTTAGGATGGTCAAAGCACACATGAGCACAGGTGGTGTCTGGAATGTGTGCACATTGAATTTCATAAATCGCTTTCCTCTGTGTTCATGAAGCACATTCAGTATTCTTGTTAGACTGGAGGGGGTTCTCTCTTGGTGTCCAGAGCACATGCCCCTTACCAAAATGGCACTCCTTATTGTTCATAGCGCAGACCACAAAGGGTGCCAAAGTCCAGGGTGTTTGTTGGGGGTGGTCTCCCTCGGTGTTCATTTCACAAATCCTTAGAATTACTAAAAAACCTTGGTGGGGTTAATTGCAGAGCACACACGTCTTGGAGCAGTGCCTCGATGTCCAGAGCGCACAGCCCTTAACTTTCATTAATGGCGCCAGTCACAGGATGCTGCCCCAGATAGCTGCTTATGTAGTTGTCCGCATCTCCATTTAAGAGCACAGCTAGTATCCTTTCTTTTCCACCACAGCTCCTGATTGCTTATTTCGGCTGTGTCACAGAGTACTCTTTTAATTACTTTTCTTAAGGCTTGCCCTGTGATTCCTACCTCTTTCAGAAGCCACATCATGGAGCTGGCAACAAATCTTCTGGAACCATCTTCAGCCAAGAAGACTCTCTCTTCTACCTGCGCAGCAAGATCTTTTGTTCATTAGGCTCATCCACAGAATCCTTCCAGGGCACTGTAAGCTCAATGATAAAGACTAGGGATGAGTGACTAGGACTAACTGAACTACATTTGGGTGGATTATAACGGTTCACTCGTCTTTAAAGTGTCCCTGAGGGCTAGAGAGATGTCTGCCAACTATACTGGACTGATTATTCTGGCCAAAAAGGTGACCTGAGCTGTGCATCAGTAGTGCCAACCACTGCACCACCATGCCTCCGTGATATTAAAGAAGAAAGTACGCAGTCATAGATGTGCACTCATAGATTTCATTAAAACAAAGCAGAAATGCTGAAAGCGTGGTCAAAAATCAGAAAAAATAGGTAGGTCTTTTAAAGGCAGAAAATTCAAAGTGGTGTGTCATGATTGAAGCCGCTGCCTCATTCTGTTTTTTGAAGTCCTGCTGAAGGCTCTACAAACTATCTGTGCTGATGCTTTGCACTTTTTCTTCTACTACCTAAAATATAGAAACATGTTGTAAATACTAATAAACCTTTCATTATTATTATTTCACAGGGTCTCCTCTGTTTGGAAAGGTGTCACGGTCCTTCAAAGTTTGTTTTTTATCTTCACGTGGCTAATTATTATGCATGCATAGGGTGCGCACCTCCTTCTCTTATACTGACGTGGAACTGGAAGATCAACTTGCACATTTGGCTTCAAACACAGATAATTTGTCCCACAGAGTCTGTAATGCAAATGATGAGCATTATATATTCGCTGTGAATAACACTTTGGTGAAATTCACTGATCAACACTAATGAAGACACTCTGCTGAGAATTCGACCATAGGGTCATGTCTGGTCTCAGGTTGCTAAGAGGAAAGAGGAGTCTCTGGCCTAGCATATTCCAGTCTCTGGCTGCCTGTTTTAAGGAATGAGGAGTGAGTCCTCTATTTGTACCCTTCCCATTGAGAGCATTGAGAGGCATTTTAACAGTTGTTCTTCTCTTGTCGTCAAGTTCAATTGCTAGACACTTTAGCACTTGATTGTGTTGCCTCGTACATCTGTCTTGTATTAGGTTGGAATCTTTATATCAAACCAGTATGCTTATTAATTTAAGATTAAATATACTTTTCAAGAAATACATCCATTCATTTCTTCTGTGCGTATAATAGATTCATAGGATGTGTGGAACAATTCCAGCAGCATTGGGCACAAGATAGAAATTAGCCATGAATGAGGAAACTGTCCTTTACAGGGCACACTGGCTTAGATACCATAACCCAGCTTATAGGCTTAAATTAACTTGACATCTATTCCTCTTTGTTTTATAGGCCTGTATGTCTTTAGGATGATTGATACAGTAGATAGATAGATAGATACTTTATTAATCCCAAGGGGAAATTCACAAGTAGTAAAAAGTGTCCAGGGAACGAGTCCGCATAAAAGAAATTGGTAGGAGTGATCAGTGAAATAGAGAAAAATAGAGAAAAAGGTAGAAAGATAAAGTCATACATACACGGAGCTGCTGGAAAGGCTGCCACTCGCGGTGGCGCCTGAGTCATTGATGTGGCAGGACACATTGAGAAGGGCAGCAGAAAATGACTTAGGTGGGTTTTGAGAAACTACCACTAACTACTGCCTTCCTCCAGTATTTGGTGAAGGGTATTACTTCTAAGTACCATACCAACTCTAACAATGCCAGCTTTTCATGAGTGCTGTACTGTATCTACAAAATATTTCTATTGATAAAATATCTTTTAATAAGCTCAAAAAGATTTATACATAATATGGTATTAAATACATTTTAGAGATGAATGAGATGTGCAGATACTGTATGCTCTAAAAATGGACAACATACACTTTCCATGGTTATTGGAAATTTCACTTACTACTTATGAATGCTTTGAGTTTTTTGTCTTGCACGTTCTGACTCACCAGTACAAGAAAACCCGCCACATATGATATACGGTATTGACTGATTTTTATGTCTGGTTATGCGAGACATCAAAGTTTTTGGGGTTCCCTCCTATTTATGTCCCTCATTATTGGACCATATTTTGTGATGGAAATTACACACTTATGATAAAGAGTAAAGCAACAGTTGTCTTTAACAAAGAAGGAACTGAAGTTGTGCATGCCACATTAACCAACTCTGGGGGTTCACCCCCCAATGAGATACAAGGGGGCCATCCATAAGTTACTCCTTTCCACAAAACACTGAGAAAATGGGGATCGGTAATATAAGCATGCAGAGTGTTGTTGTATGCTATTTTTAGGTTGCTGATCATGAATATGATAATATTTTTGATATTTGATTCTTTACCAGTGGTCCTAGCCCTTAAAAAGCTATTCCCAGAAAACTGAAAATGACAAATTTGAAACTCCACTACTACCACCAGGCCTGCCCTCATATACAGTATATATACTCTCCAAGTTTAACTCATTTTAGGCTTGCAGACTCATCCGCATGCTCAATTTCTGGAAGACAGCAGTCAGTTAACACTTATATGAGAAGATGTGAGAAGTAAGAGATCATGAGTTTACGTCCCAGGTCCTTCCTGTGTGGTAGTGCTTTGAGAAGAGAGAAAAGCAATATATAAATGTAATTAAGTATTATAATCTCTCTATTATAAAAAAAAAAATCTTGGAAGGAAATGAGCCGTGATTTTCTCAGAGAGACACTTTCACATCCCGCGAGTTGAGTCAATGTGCCAAGAGATTTAACCACACCCGGGGCCGGAGAAAAAAGAGAAAGAGTAGATGATAAAGTAGAACGTCGTAAAGAATTCAAAAACATTGGTGCGGTACACATGCAGAGAAGGTTAGAGATAATGGAAGTACAAAAAGTCAAAAGTCTCAAAAAAGGGATAATAAAGATTTCATTAGCAGAAACAAACGGAAAGTATTACTCGGTGAAATAATGGAACAGCAAAAAGAGATTGAATATATTGTTCGAATTTAAGTCGGAAACTTGTAGATCGTCTAAGTTGTGTTGCCATCAGGGAAAAAAAGTAGTGTTTCTTCCCAATGATTGAAGCACATCCGCAAGAATTAAAAGATTTGTTGTTTGGTGAAAGTGAAATCCCGAGGGAGAACATTTCAAGCCCTGTCAGACAAGAGCTTCTGCAAAGAGATTTGGAAAAGTCCTACCCACATAACCACACACACGGTTCAATTATTTCTCATTTGTGTAAATGCTATTGTCAGACACATTTCTTGTAGAGTGAAAGAAACGATATTCACTCACGTGCGGTTATACGTTACGTTGTCTCGATGTCATTCCAAACACGGAATCAAAATTCAATGCGATATTGATAAAAAGGTAAAAGCAAAAAGATATTGAATATATGGGCATAGGTGATATGACAGAAGTATGTAGATATTGTTTGGCTTTAAACTTTAAGTCTGAGACTTGTAGATCATCTAATTCATGTTGCCATCAGGAAAAAGTAATGTTTCTTCCCAATGAAGAGGCGAACCTCCGAGATTTAAAATTTTTGTTGCCGTGGTAGTGAAGCCGGGGGGGGAGGGGGGCCCTAGTTATTATTAAGTACTGGTACTGCAAAGTGGTGAGTACTGGTCCACTGGGCACTTCTTATTGATCGTCTTTGTCATAAAAAACTAAAAAAAAATAGAATAAGTAAGCTGCATGCAAGGTTTGTTGACAAACACCAACTGATGTAGATATAAAATTCATACACTGGAAAAATAAGGAAGATTATTAAAAATAAGAAAAAATAACATACAGTATACACTAAGGTAGGGAAGGAGGACAAACAGCTATTCCGTACAAACTCGGATTCTGATTTAAGCACAACGCTGAGTGATTCGAACAGGTACAATTTAAAGAAATGTTTTTGGCAGGTCATACTTAAAATTCATTTATTTTTTCAGGCTGAATGCATTAGACAATTCAGTTTAGTGGTGGAAAACAATAATTCACCACTTGATGGCATGGAAACTGATAGCTGTGATTGCACTAATCCAGTTAATGCAGCAACCAAATGTGATTATTGACTCAGATAAAATAGGGAAAACTTGTACATAATTAATTTGGTTTTCAAAGTCATAATTAGATTAGTTGCATACCTAAGCGTTGTTATTGTGTTTGGATGAAAGAAGTCTAAGTAATACAGATAATTCGACTGATAATGTTATGTTTATATATAACAAATAAATATACACTATATTTATAAATATATGCATATTTACACTATACAGTACATGTAATAAATATACACTATATATATGAAGACCATGCACCACTACAAGACATTTTCCTGTGGAGTCAAGATTATGATAGAATATCACAAATGCAAACATAATGCAGTACTGCCACTAGGAGAAGCCTTTACAGGACAATCAAATTTTAAAACAAAGTACAATCATGCCGCAACAATGAAATAATATGACAAATCATAATTCAGAGTACAGGATAAATTGATCAATTCAGCCAAGAGCTTTCAGACATAAGCAGCGTATGTTACTGGACTGTACAGCAGAGTCAGTGGTAGTGAAATAAAGAACTGAAAAAAATCTGTAAGGGCAGGGGAAAGCAATGAAACAAGACAGGGGGGTCTTCAGACTATGCTTTAACATCATGACTGACGGAGCTGCATTAACAGACCTCAAGAGACAGAAAAGAAGTGTTACCCATGGGCTCTGAATTGTATGATAGAAAAATATGACATTGTCAAATGGGTTTAATCCAGTTCACTGTAATTGGGTAGAAGGAGCTATTCTGGCAACATGGCGTGGCCATCCACTCGCATATGTACCCACCTCGGATTTATTTAAAAACTCCAGATTACCTAACATGCACCCTCGGGATATGGCAAGAGAAATGAGAGTGTCCAGAGAAAAACTCATGCTGACATGGAGAAAACACACAAACTCTGCACAGAGGGTGCCATACACAAAATTTAAGCCCATGATGCTGCTTTCTTTAAACCGTACCACTAACCAGTCAGCCGTCACACCACCTATTTAGGGAGGTTTATTTAAATTTAAGTAAGTGATCACCTGATGATGCAATGTGTTGCATCTTTACATGATTCCAGACTGGGTTGTATTCTGTTGTAACCGAGTTATTTCGCTCTTCTCCACTGTCTGGTGTTCATGAGTGGTATGCCCATGGCTGAGTCCTGCCTTGTGTCTGTTGCTTCCAGTTTCCAGTAAGGCTTAATCAGTTAATGATGTTAATAGCATTTAACTCTGTGTGATTGAAATTAACTACTGTAGGTCCCAGAAGAAGTATTGCGGCGTCAAACCAATCATCCCAAATGAATTTCAGTCCCAAAATTAAGGAAATAGGATGTGTGTTATGTGTGTCTCTATTACAAGCAATTGCAAAATTCTTTAAGCAACTCGGGACTCCATACTTCAACTCAGTCAAGTCAAAACTGACTTCCCTCTGCCTGACAGCAGTGAGATTTAAAGCCGGAAAACCGAAAGGGGTGAAATCAATTGCTCTAGCCAGGTGTCTTCTCGCAGCTGCAATGGGAAAAGAAGAAGAGAAGGTTAGTGCAAGCGCCCCTTCTCGTTCCAGGGTGGTGTTGCTGGTTTTACATGAGCCCAGAGGGTGATCCACAGATACCTATCTGTGAGAGTCCCAAGCAAAAAATGGATGTGGCAAATACATTTTAAGAGAGTTATTCTCAGCTTTATTTTTGTGAATCTTCGAATGTGAAGTAATTTTATTATCAATATACTATCATGCCTGGGTGTGTTTGCCTTTCTGGTTACCAAAGACATGTTTTCAATTATAGTCATTTTTGAAAAGGAAACTCAACTTAAATCTATTGAAATTTTGTAAGAATGAAAGGAGGGCACACAAGTGAAAATTTTAAAAGGTAAAAGAGTTTCAGCAAAAACAAATGATAAATAAATCCTTATATATAGAGAGGAGAGGGATTGGGAGAATGCGCTGATAGTATGTTGCTGCACCCACCACATGACAAACCACCTGGATTGGGACCCGAGTGCAGAGGGTGACACCTCAGCACCACACTGGAACAGTGTGAGGTTTTCGGACAGTGGCTGGAGTGCCAATCCTGCCACCATCCCCCAAATTCTCCCCACAAGTTGGAGGAAATGCTTGGAGGGCTGGATGCAGATTAATGTCATACCCAGGATGAAGCAATTGCAGGTTTAGGGCCCAACGGAGTAGAGTTGCTTCTGGCATTTATGGGATTCGAATTGCTAGGGCAGATCTCTAGCCTCAGAGCCACCACTCTGCCTATATATATATTCTGAAAATCTTCTTCAGGGTCCTGAATAGCCTTTCCTGGCAGCCCTGAGTTCATGACCAGAAAAAGCCCTGAGCAAACACTTGCCCACTGAAGGATGTACGTTTACACAGCCTACATGAACACAAGGCCAATAAGTAGGTTTTTTAAAAGAATACTTGATAAAAAGCTGGTTTGGTTTACTCACCTCTGATAGCAACCACAATGAGGACTTTTCACTATTAAACCTTCTGGAATGAAGGAAACTGCAGGTTTTATTTGACATTGTTCCTGGGCTCTTGTTGGTCTTGTCAGTAATTTCAATTTCAAAGCTGTCTTTGGTATAGAAATCGGCACACTGAGGCCGGTTATGCTTCTGTATTAGTGAAACATGTGACACTGGTGGCCAGAAGGAATGGCAAGTTGAAGAACATTAGTTCGATGTGGAGGTGGGTTTACATCAGGGATCGGCTCATGAGTCCTTTCTTATTTGCAATGGTGATGGACAAGTTGACAGACGAGATTAGACAGGAGTCCCCGTGGACTATAATGTTTGCTGATGACATTCTGATCTGTAGCCATAGTAGGGAGCAGGTTGAGGAGACCCTGGAGAGGTGGAGATATGCTCTAGGGAGGAGAGGAATGAAGGTCAGTATGAACAAGACAGAAAGCATGTGTGTAAATGAGAGGGAGGTCAGCGGAATGGTGAGGATGCAGGGAGTAGAGCTGGTGAAGGTGGATGAGTTCAAATACTTGGGATCAACAGTACAGAGTAACAGATATTGTGGAAGAGAGGTGAAGAAGAGAGTATAGGCAGGGTGGAATGTGTGGAGAAGAGTGTCAGGAGTGATTTGTGACAGACGGATATCACTAAGAGTGAAAAGGAAGGTCTACAGGATGGTAGTGAGACCAGCTGTGTTATATGGGTTGGAGATGGTGGCACTGACCAGAAAGCAGGAGACACACCTGGAGGTGGCAGAGTTAAAGATGCTAAGATTTGCACTGGGTGTGACGAGAATGGTTAGGATTAGAAATGAGTACATTAGAGGGTCAGCTCAAGTTGGACGATTGGGATACAAAATCAGAGAGGTGTGATTGTGTTGGTTTGGACATGTGCAGGGGAGAGATGCTGAGTATATTGGGAGAAGGATGCTAAAGATAGAGCAGCCAGGCAAAAGGAAAAGACGAAAGTCTAATGTGAGCAGCCGAATGAAGAAGAAGAAGAAGAAGTATGTGTTAGCCTTTTTCACAATTGCCACTAAGATGTCAGTCATGCTCATGTACAGTATATTCACATGTTTTCTGTAGGCTGTGCCAGCCAATGCCTACAGTAAAATGCAAATGTATTAATTAGATTAAATGATGGTTCAGCAACAGACCACACCAAAAATAAATTACAGCGTACTGTGAAGTCTCCCGAGAAAATAATTGTCTATGCTCTTCTATCTGTTGCAGACCTGTATGCAGCTTTGTGATACACCATCTATTGGAATGACAAATGCAATGCATATGTCTCTGTTATATGCCTAATTAATATGGCATTTGTAAAAGCTGTGATAATGTTTGTGATGCACCATGGAATGACAAATGCAATGCATTTGCTTACTAAACATGTTTCTGTTGTGCCATCTGTTGGAATTACAGAGACATCTCAACTGGACACACAGACAGACACACAAACACTTATTCTTTAATTAAGGTACTAATCCATATTTCAGGTAAAGGAGTTACATTGATTAAATCGTTATTCCAAATAGTACAAATATTTCCTATAAATCTATACTAATAAAAGGCAAAGCCCTCACTGACTGACTGACTCACTCACTCACTCACTCACTCATCACTAATTCTCCAACTTCCCGGATAGGTAGACGGCTGAAATTTGGCAGGCTCATTCCTTACAGCTTACTTACAAAGGTTAGACAGGTTTCATTTCGAAATTCTACGCGTAACGGTCATAACTGGAACCTACTTACGTACATATATACGCCGTGTGAGGTGGAGTTGTGTCCTTCATCGTCACGCCTCCCACGTAATTGAGTGCCTGCCCATATAAGGCCGTCCGTCAGCAGCAATCCAATAGACACTCTGCCTCTAAATATTCGCGGGTGAAGGACTGTGCTTATGCAAGCGAAGATGAGATGGTCAGGGATAGACTAGTGTTTGGCACAAACTCAGCAAAAGTGTGAGAGAAACTTTTAAGTGCCTGGTCTTCGCTAACATTAAATAAAGCCGTGGACATTGCAAAATCGTACGAGATAGCACAAGCACAGCTGAGAACCTTCGATGCATGTACTCCGAGCGGCTCACGTGAACTGACTGTGAACACAGTACACAGAGAACAAGCAAGAGCTCCAAAGAGCACTGAACAAAAAACTCATTACACAATTGAGAAGGCAGCAAAAGAATATGAAGCGAGTGACGCATACAAGCTTATTCATAAGTGCAGCTACTGCGGAAACAAAGCACGGTGTAAACCTTAAGTTTAAATTAAGTTCATAGACACGCTGCTGCTGGCGTTTGTCATGCCTACGACGAATACGATATTCGCAAGATACAAGTTTAATGAGAAGACACAGAGTATAAACGAAACTTTTGATCACTTTTTAACGGAGTTAAAATTGCTGTAAAGGAGTTAAAATTGCTGGTGAAGGACTGTGCTTATGCAAACGAATAGGAAAGCAAGGTGTAAAGCTTAACTTTAAATTAAGTTCATAGACACGCTGCCTCTGGTGTTTGTCATGCCTAAGATGAATACGATATTCGCGAGATATAAGTTTACTGAGAGGACACAGGGTATAAACAAGACTTTTGATTACTTTGTAACGGAGTTAAAATTGCTGGTGAAGGACTGTGCTTATGCAAACAAAGATGAGATGGTCAGGGATAGAATAGTGTTTGGCACAAACTCAGCAAAAGTGTGAGAGAAACTTTTTTACGTTCATAGACACGCTGCCGCTAAATATTCGCAGGCAAATCCACAATTTAATACCGGGAATGCCTGTTGAACATCTTAGATTCACGAGTACCGATTTGGGTGGTGATCACTTCGATGAATGAAACCTGTTATCTTTACAACGGTTGACAACGAAGATGAGATGGTCAGGGATAGACTAGACAAACACGGAATGTAACTTGAACACAACACATCCTCCAAATACGAACCTGATTGAAACAAATAATGATAATCAAATCCTTGATATCAGCAACACTCATAACAGTCACAAAACATTGACAATCATGTTACGTTATTTTTTAAATTTTTCCTTTTCTTTTTCATAATTTCTTTAACACACTACTTCTCCGCTGCGAAGCGCGTGTATTTTGCTAGTTCAAAATAAAATACAAAGCTTCTCAACGATTATTCAAACCTCCACTCTGTTGTACATTGAAGACCAACCTCCCCAAACGTGTTGGAGTTTTTAATGCTTTATTTAAATAAGTGCATTACAGTACTGCAGTCCTCCAATACCAATTAGCTCAAAACATTCGGACTGTCAATAGTAGGTGATCGAATGTGGCCAATTTAAACAATTAGTATTAATGGTGTAACCCCAACTCTAACATTTATAACAAGTTAGAGCCCCCAACAGAGTTACTCACGCAAGTGGAGCCCAAGCAGTTTTATTGAAGTTTTTATGAGGAGAAAACTGGCTGCTGCTTTCTCCACCCTGACAAGTGAACACAGTTCCTCTTATGATCTTTGTAAAATCTTCCCTCTGGTGCTTTTAGTGTCCTCGGTGACCCAAAAACAATATGTTCTTGCAAAAGCTAAGCGGATTCTTCTTGCTTCTCACAATTTCGTGCTCATAATGTTACCTAACTCTACCCAGAGATTTTCTACAAATAGTATTCTTGTTGTTAATTGTTTTTCTGTGAATAGCCTTTATGACAAAATGTGCAGGCCAAGTTGATGTGAATCTATCTCCTGAATTTGCCTGCACTCTGGCAAGAAGACGAGTGCAACTGAAAACTGAATGAGGCCTTTAACAAGTTAAACTGAATAAATGACATTTTCTTGAAATGTTTATTACTGGCAAAGCAACTTTAGTCCATTTTAAATGAACAGCACTTAGACTGTTAGACTTGCTTTAAGCCCAAGCCGGCTGTTTAAATGTTCTCCTTGTCCGTGAGTTGGTTTTCCATCCGAGTCCCAGTGATGTGTATGAGGTGGAATGGCAAATCTAAACTGGCTCTGTGTAGATGTGTCGATTTTGTGTGTCTTGTAATTTAATTCTTTAACTGATTATTGTTAAGTGCGTTTCCTCTTACAAGCTCAGTGTGCTATACAATAATTGCAAGTGTACTTTATAAATGAAAGACATAAAGAAATATATTTCCCAGTGTAAGCTTGGGTCTATACTGACTGACTGAAAAGGAATATCAGTACTTGATTATAAGTGAAAGGACCAAGAGAAAAGACTTTGTTAAAAAACAAAGTGCAGCTTTATACCAAGAATCAGGAAAGGAAATGACAAATAGTGTTGAGAAAACAGATTAAAATACAAAAGAATTGTACATAATTAAATTCAAGTAAAATTCAATCTCTAATGAACTGGGCCTGCACAGGGTGAACCTTATACAGTCGCACTGATGACATTACTATTACATAATCCTGTATCTAGCAAGAGGTGCATGAACCCTGGGAAGAGGTTCGTTAGAGATTGCAGCCATTACTAACCCAACTATATACATAAAGATGTATTTTATATTTTTCCCTAGCGGTACAGTGGTGATTCTAAACAGAATAAAGAATCAGTAACACTAAAGGAAAATTATACTAGCTTCTGTTTAATATAAGATTAACACTCACAAGAATATAAAACTCAAAGAAGAGCTATACTTGGCAAATGCATGATATAGTTGTGGTTTCCTGCGATTGTCGTTTGTCCAACTTTGATACAGAGTGAAAACACGTTGTCCTAGACACGGGCAGGAGCGATGTCTTCCATCCAGCTGTAGGTGAGATCTGCTGTTCTGGGCACTGTCTAAGCATTTATACATTTCCTACTGTACCAGAGTCTGAAACACGATCATGCAAGGTCCAAACATAGGTACATTATGGTTTGCTGGTTCGTCACTCACAGAAAATAGAACAGCCACTGAACTTTTGAGCCACTGCACACTCCTTCTTTCCCTGAATATTCAGCCTTGGCAGTGAACAGTTGTTTGCTGCTCATCTTCTTGTCATATTGTTAACGTAGCAAACTTAAGAAAACAAGAATGCCTAAAACCAAAGCAAAAATGACAGTGAAAACTGAATTTTAGTAGGGAAAGAAAATCCAGGAAAAGTTAATACCATCATCATCCACAAGAGGTTCTTGTTTTGTCCCAAATAACACTAGAATAGGCTTTTATGTTTGGCTAGGGCTTTGTGTCTGGCTTTAGTTTTAGATTTATTTATTTTGTGGTTTTAAATGTATTTTATGTTTTAGTATATGTTTTTGTTTTGTTTTGTATTTTATTCTTTTTACTGTGTTTTGTTTGTTGTATGAATTACTGTGTATTTGTTAAGAATTTTAATTTTGCTTGTTTATTGTATTATGTTCTGTGCTCCTTATATGTGGGACCTGAGGAGGTGGGCCCCCTGGTGAGGCCTCTTTTGAGGTATTAGTTTATTAGTATTATTAGTTTATTTCTCTTGTTGTTCAACTCGTTGTTGAATTCCCTAGTTTTTCACAGATGCTCTTCTACTTTTCTGGTTCCTGCTTTATTTTTTTGTCTTCTGATTACAGATATTTGAATTTTAGACTGATTTTGTTAGCAGTTTGGATATCCTTTTTCTCTTTTTGCAAACAAACTCAATTATTAAATAAATTATTTATTTATTTATTTATATATTTATGTAAAGAGTTATTTTTGTTATTGTGGCCAGGGCTGTTTTTCAGTTTCCTTCTTCCTTTAGACTTTTTAGACTCTGACTGTGTAGACTACAAGCCTCTTTTTTGGGTTTGGTTGCCAGTTCCACCATGTATTTTCAAGGCTTGTGGAGGAGTACAGGTCTGAGTTTTGAGAATTTCTTTTTTGAGTTTGTGAGCTCTGCAATAATAGCATTAGATTAGGTTAGATAAACATCATTAATCCCAAGGGGACAATTTAGATGTATACAGCAGCAGAAACATAGAAAACAAGGATAGAGCTTCACAGAACAAATAATATATGCTCTGTCTGATTGCAGCACTGAATTTGATAAATGAGAACAGACAAACATGTACAAACATTTTTCTATATGGGTTCCTTTGCTATGAAGTTGTATGCTGAGTTAAAGTACATATTTTCTTTATGATCTGTATTTAAAGATATGCACACATCACTGTTTACTGCATGGTAAGACCATCTTATTTAAGGGTGATCTGTAGATATGAAAATTGTCTCAACTCTAAATAAAAATGAAGGCTCTTGTGAGAGAAAAAAAGATTTTCTTTAACTTTTTAGTTGAAGAATGTTTGAGGTTTTAGTCATTTTCAGAGTGCCTTTGAGTTTTGGTTTTGCCTGTTTTAAAAGGCCAAATCATGCACCAGCTGGCTTCCCTATCTTTCATTACCCCTTAAAGAAAATCTCTACAGCTTAGAAAAAATGTAAATTGTATTACAATAGTAAAATTCATAAGAATCAGTTTAGTTTCATCTTTGCTCTCAGTATTTATCTCTTATTTAAGCGTGCATAGTTTTGTTGATTTTTCTAGAAATGGATACATCGTTTCACTGTTATAGTGGTCTCACAAAGTACTGCCAATGGTGTCAAAATACTCCCATCTGTGTACAACTGTTCCACTTTGCCTACAAAATAAAAATGTACGAGCTCTCTTCCACCTCTGTGCCTAATCCTCTCTGAATACACTTGACCTTTAATCTCTTACTACTGAGTAGTTTAACTTGCCAATCAGTGAACGTAACAGAAATAATATGATCATGACTCTGGGTATTGTTCTCATGCACTACCTACCATGATTGGATAGATTTAGTAATAAAAGAAGAGCACTCTAGATTTCTGATATGTTTGCCTGGGTTTGTAGATCTTAGCTGTGGATTTTTGGTTTGAACATTTTGGTGGGGCCATGTTGGTCTGGGAAAGAAAAACTCTCGGAAGAAGTGGAGCCTTCCTGAGAAGATGCTTTGAGGGTGTGTGTGAGTGAGCATACGACAGAAAGAAAGAGGAAGAGAGAGATGATTAAGCACTTAAAGACCTCCTCCTCAGCTTAAATCCAATGTCCTCCGGTAAGATCCTGGCTTGGATCAGCTCACGGAGTTAGTAAAAGGGAATGCAGGTGAGGTGGAGCTAGTAGCGTTAATGTGGATGAATGCTTAGCCAAGGGGCACGACAAATACAAGATCGTTAGAGCTGTACGGAGGAGCAATCATGAGAGGAAGTCAGAGACACTGTGTTTCACGATGTATTAGGATACCAACACTAATGATGATAAATGTCAGCCAAATAATGCCATAAAAAACATAACATTAATTTATAAATATTTTGTTAAGCGGTACAACCACCAAAAAACAGTATTAAAAGATGCCTCATCATAAAAAATACCAAGAGCAGAAAATCAAATGACGATTTGTACATCTCCAATTTGTATTCAATGAACAAAGTGTACATAAGTAATTGATTTGATTTGTGATAATGATAACCACTCCAAAATAGCAAAATGTACAAATTCATGCATGCTTTAAATGGCATCACAAAAAAAAAAAATTATCAATGGGTCATTTAAAACACCATAGGGTCAAAGGGCCTGCCCAAGCAACCCAGAAACAGGCTAGCAGCGCGATGTAATTTCACACACTCCGAAACAAAATATTTTTCAAGACAAGAAATTCCATTGGAAATATGATGGAAAATCGGAAAACCTTGATTATGGCGACTAAATTGAATTTGATGTTAAAATTTTAACAATACCCTTTATTACAGAGTCACATTTACTGCTTATTTAATTTTTGTACAATAGGCATATCTGGTGGGAGACTGGAGGCCCTAAATGCAGAGACACCACTGTTTTATGTTCTTTTTTATATCATTATCTGCCTTTATTTAAGGCCATCTGCCAATTGCCTACTATACCCTTGTATGTGCAGACTAGCATAGTTCTCTTTATTCTTTATATTCTTGATCCTGATCACTGCATTTGCTGTGGTTCACGTCTCTCTATTGCCCCAAACACTCATCCAAATCTACGCACAACACCTTCTTATGTAGGCAAACTTTCCTCATGCTCTCCCATCTTATTCAGGGAATATGAGGCTGGCTGTCTTCCCAGCATGTCTTAAAGGAAAAACTAATTTATCTTTATGTTGCTAACAAAAGAGATGACAATTTCAGAAACTGAGCTTTTCTCTAGTCTTCTTTTTTTTGTACTTTGGCATTTCAGCCAATACGAGCAGCAAACAAATCTTTGGTTCACATCACATATGAATAGTTTAAATTATTCAACAAAGATCACTCTTTGAGTTTTCTATTTAGCCGTAGGACCATTTTTTCTAAAACTGATTTTAACCTTTATCTTTTTTGAAAATCAGATCTTATTTAATGTGTTAAATTTTAACAACAACCAAAGACCAAACAACATTTATCCAGTCCCGTACCCATTACTATCCATCACATACAAAATATACATAATGAATATTGAGAGCTTAACTAATCTGTAGCCATCTTAGCTTTATGTTTACCTCAGGAGAAGCAAGCCCAAAACGTTGAATTTTTTTGAACAAGAAAAAATGTTATTACGTGCAACAGAAACATGAAACACCAAAACGTCAACATTAATACAGTACAGTAATACATTGTACAGTAGCAGATTTAGTACACATCTGTTTAGACAATCACCAACACACAGCAATCGGGGCAGTAGAAGCGTGTTTCTTTGGGCACTGTTGCTTGCACATGAGAGGGTAAAATGTCAGTGTCTGACCTGCATGATTGATTTTTGTTATTGCAGGCTAAGACAGTGCACGTCTTAATGACTTCCACATTTTCCCTGACATGAACGCTGACAGTTGCTGCATTGCTTTGTTCTTGCACTTAATTGCAATTACAGTTGCCTTTATGTCACGCAGCTACTGTCGAACCACAATGAAGCTTCATGCAACTGAATTCATTAAGCATATCATGGTGGTTTAGTCATACAGTGCCGTATCACGTATCAGTTTCACTTTTTGTGTCAAAACCTGATGACTAATTCACATCGTTGTCACTATCACTCAATTTGAGCAGTGGTTCATTTTCAGTTTGTTCTAAAACTGCCTTTATGACTGTTTGTTTTGCCAATGTGTTTTTCGTTGGAGGTGCTGCACCATTCATTAACATTGATGAGTTACCTTAGCGTTACCACAAAGTAGGATAAAGCATAGAAATATTCTCTTTTTCGCTGCATGATTTTAATTCATCCACTAGATGGCAGTAGAATACTGTTCTAAGAGTTATTTGGGCTTAACACTATAAAGTGAATCATTACACATAACCCCAAGCATGACTCAGGTTTAACCGTAATGGCGCTCTTGTCACTTTTATGATTAACACCAAAATAGAGGTCTGTGCAGGACTGATTTTTTAAACCCACACCCGCCGGCTTCTGCAGTACTCCATCCTGTACCCTCCCACTCCCATATACACATCACCTCATTTGTCCCACTCCTACCTGCAGAAACATTACTTCCATTAAGGACAAAAGTCAAGTATGGTTAATAAACCCGTTTAACATGATCATGTACTAGGAGGTGACTGAAGCATTTCCCTCTTTGGCACATTCGCCCTTTTCACTTTTTTTGCAATGATTCTATGTCATCAGGATTTAATACAGATCTCCGATGGAACTTAAATTATAATTTCTGAGCACAAGTCCGCATTTCCTTTTCATAGAAAGGAACAGAAAAGAGCAGTGTAAACAACATATCTTGTTAAAACTTTGTAAGAGGGCAACCGCATACTATTCGATATGGAAATAAAGTATTATCTACGCATGTTAATAATTGCTATTCATTCCACAAACATGTGACATTCTGACACAGAAGCATCATGCGTCACATATTAGTTTTGTTTAAAACGCAAGCTTTCCTATTCAGCATATTACTATTAACAAACACTTTAGAAATTTATAAAGCAAGAATTTTCTTTTCTTTTTCACAGTTCACAGTCCTTTTTGTTTTTCAATACAAGCACTCTGCAACTAAGCACAGCACTGCAAATATAAAGGCATTTCCTCGTCTACACACTAGCTCAGATAGGAAAGAGGGCGTTATGAACAATGAACTTCACTGCCCTCTTTGATTTAGTGCAGTTTCATTAAGGCATGATGATTATTACAAATATTATAAACCTCTTCTTGTTCCTGCGCCTTTGTGATCCTTCTCTCCTTCTATATCTATATATTATATAAAATAAAGATATAGAGGGAGAGGCTTTGGGCTGAGAAATGTTGCTACTTTGTAGAGCATGTAGATAGGAATTTGTGTTGAACAGTTAATCGAACAGTTCTTTCAGATATTGTGCACAAATGGATGCAACTTCACTAAATTTAGGTTCAGTTGTCGCCGTCTTGCAATGTTCTTCGAGTCTCATTTCCTATGAAAGTACTAGACAGGTACGCAGTTGTATCCTTTTGTTAATGCTGCCAATCGTCAAATTGCTGCAACACTGAATCCTGCATATTGTAATCTGAGTTCCTTCTTGTCTCCACAGACTGTTTAATTGACCTCGTGAGCTTGCCTTGAGTATCCAGTATGTTTGAAATACCTATCTTTTTTGCATTAGTCAGAAGCTGTGCAAATTTGGGTGCTTTCTCCATCACTACGTGCAATAGCACTTGAGAGAAATGTGTTACAGTATGGGCAGTACAGTTTAATCTGGTTTTCTCAAAGTTTTCCAATCAAATATCAGTTGTGACAGCATGTCCATAATTATTGACAGTCTCTAACAATACCCCTTCTCATTTTTTGGGCTTTTTCTACCACATGCTCCAATACAGTCATCGGATGAGACAGTATGTCTTTACTATTCAGACTTTCCAATGTCGGCCACCATGTCAACCAGGTACTACTCAAGTTGAGTATAGCCCTCACCAGACACTGTCTCATAAAGCCCTATTTCCTCGCAATCAAAATCCACACATTTATCCTGTGTTAGTTGTTACCTTTCACATGTTTGGTAAGAATGCCAGTTTAGTTGTATCCTTCTTTACTACACATGCATGGCACTTTAAACCTTAGGTGCCTGACTAGTGTCTACTGTATGCTAGCACTTTCGTAGATTTATCTCAGCAAGTAAATGGAAGTTGGTTACCATTCCTATCAATAACAATTGAAAATGACTGTCAAATATCAGAGGTCCCTTTAGTGAGTTCTGCAGTCTTGTAACCCTCCCTTTTTTAATGCTGTTTCCACTGCTGAGGATGTAAGGCTGTCTCCAGGCTCTGCATTCATTTTGAATGAACGTTTGTTTCTGTTTTAAATTTAATTTTAATTTCCCAGACTACTAGCTCCTGCATGCACATGGATGTCAGTCCCGCATCGCACACAATAATATTGGGTCCCATGCAGGGCCATCTTAATGTATGAGCACAGTGGGCACTGGCCAGAGAAACCAGGAGCATAGTGGCCCACAATGTTTCTGATGCCTATGTATGTTTCTCTTTTGCTATAAATACTGGGGCACCAGCGCACTACTTTGGGCTGTGTTTTTCAACCAGTGTGCCGCGGCTCAGTGGTGCGCTTTGAGCTACCCAGGTGTAGTGCAGCTGGGTCTGAACCTGAGAGAGGCATGCTCTGCAGGTGGTCTAGAGCTTTCTGTGGAGGACATGACTACCTTGAGAAGCTGGCATAAAAGCAGCTTTACAATCACTATATTGCAGACACTGGATGTAGAGCACTTCAGACACGTATCCTGGCTGCTAAACCTGTAGTCGATATGCCTGTAGGTGTGGTTGCCAGCGAGTCTCACAGGACTGGTGGATAGTAGGCATACAAGTTGCCTCTTAGGCAGAGGAGGGTGGGCAAAGGGACAAAACAGCAGGGAGATGCCACCAAAGTGCCTCGCTAAGTGTCGTGTCTGCAAACGCTGATCTCAGATCTGCTTTTTTACCGGCTCCTCTGTAGTTTCACCCCTTCGGACAACTGAGCACATGTATGAGATATAATGTGTTTGTGGTTAGTAAAATAGTGGTGTGCCTTGGGATGTTTTTGGTTACAAAAGTGTGACAAAAGGTTGGGAAACACTGGATTAGGGTGAGAGTGGAAGAGAAGACTTCAGGATGGAGTTTTTCCTATTTACACAATTTCATAAATAGTGTTTCATTAGGATAAGTGGTACTATATATCTGTGTTTAGATGGTTCTCAATCAACATTTGATCACAAAGAAAAACAAAACATTTATGTAGCTGGCATCTAACCTTTTCCGAATGGTACTTGGCAACCTATAATAATCATTGTCACTGTTCTGAGGAGACTTGAAAGTAAGAATTTCATTGTACTGTGTACACTATGTATAATGTAGGTCATCTCAAAAAGAATGAAAAGACTGGGGGATCAATGTGACTCAAAATTTCAAAGTCAAAAAAATAGAGATCAAAATGTGCCTAGCAAGAAATCCTAAACATGAAACAAAAACTCGTAGTTGAAAAATCAGAGGAGTAATTAAAAATTCTTGACCTTAGAAAAAGAACTGCAAACAAAATTTATTTATGTTGTTGTGAAATTCAAAACTTGGAGGAGGAAGTGATCCCAAAGATTGACCTTTATGACCCGTGACCCCTATTTGTGACCTCTGATGTTGTCATTAGCAATCCTTCAGAATAGCGAAGAAATCTCCTAAAACATATAATCTTAGAAATACTCTTGGCAAACGCACTTATAATCACGACAATGTCTCTCTATTATAAAAAAAAATCTTGGAAGGCTGGAAGAAGACGAGACGTGATTTTCTCAGACAGACACTTTCACGTCCCACGAGATGTTTCTTTGTATCAAGAGATTTAACCATGCCCGGGGCCGGAAATAAAACAAAGAGTAGATGACAAAGTAGAATGTTATAAAGAATTCAAAAACGTTGGGGCGG
>JANRMT010062835.1:58781822-58852750 GCA_026402145.1 Polypterus bichir lapradei | reverse complement strand
TATATATATATATATATATATATATATATATATGGACATTGGTGATATGACAGAAGTGTGCCGTGCGAGACTCCAGACTTCTTTTTTTTATTTTTCTAGCAATACCTCTTGTTTTCTCCACTTATTCAAAGCTGCCAATCAACCAAAGTGTGCACAGCTAGCCTTGTTGTATGAGGGGTTGAGGGGGAATGGTGCAAGTGTATAGCAGCAGCAAGCCAGTTGATCGAGCAAAGAACAGGTAAAAAAAAACTGTATTTGTTTCCCATTGTATCACCATTTAAGAGGGGGTTTCGAAGGAGCGACCATGTCTCCTTGGGGTGCGTTCAGCCCCCCTCTTCACAACATGAACGGCAGAGATGCGAAGTGGCTGGCGTGTAGCCCCCTAGCAGACATAATAAGAAACTTGAACTTGAACATTCTCGGTTTTTCCCAACCCATCATACTGTCCATTTGAATGTAAGCCTAGTCTTTGAGGCTAAAGGGAAGAATATGCTGCATGATATTATTAAAAAGAACATGAGCTGAATTTTTTAGAAATCAAATTATGATTAGTTTCTACGAAAATACGTAAGATGTCTTTTGTAATTTGTATTAAATTCTTATTATTATCCAAAGATCACTATGGGGAAACTAAAAATAAGTACTGTGATTTAGGCTAAGGGAAGCTTATCTTAAATTTGTAAAGTGTCAAACTGGGTCTTTCAAAATGTTTTCAATTATTTCACCAAGGCATATGACTCAGACAAATTTAACTTAGTCTTTATCATACCTGAAAAGAAAATATTTGTCCTGAATCAATTATAAACCTATGTGCTATTTTTGGAATAAAGCTAAGAAGGTCACTTACTTTGAAGATATTCATTCATTCTCGAAACATGAAAGAATATTCATCCCTAGAATGTATAATGAAATGCAAGGTAGATAGTAGAGCATTTTAGAAATTTTAATCAAAAAATAAAATGTGGGAATGAACTCTTTTGTAAGGCATTCCTAGAATTTTTGTGCGGAATTTTGATGTTCTCCCTCTGTCTGCATAGGTTCTCTCAGGATACCCCAATGGTGCACATGATGGTTTAAGTCGTAGTTGTTGGCCAGAAGTTAATGAGGTGTAGTCAGGCTACACATTCATGGTGGGTTGTTGCTCTGCGTCTAATGCTGCTAGTCCTCTGTGATTCTTTAATGGAAAAAGCGGACTCATGAAATGGATGGAAAAATGTATGGAACGCAATTATAGCGACACTTCATCACTCTTCTTGCTATACACTTGCACCATTCCCCCTCAGCCCCTCATATAACAAGGCTGGCTGTGCACACTTTGGTTGATTGGCAGTTTTGAATAAATGGAGAAAACAAGGGGTATGGCTAGAAAAATAAAAAAACGAAAAACAATCTTTCTTTATTCATGGTTTTGTTATTGCACAGTGTAATTAGGGGAAAGAGTAAAAGTTCATCAACTAATACACATCATTCAAAAGGCACAATACAAAAACAGGCATACATCCTAATAGAGCGAAAGTATACTTGAAGAAAGCCTTTAGCTGAACCCACCATTTTTACTGAGTCTGCCCTTCCTGTCATGTGACTGCCACATAATTAGAGCAGCTAAGCAACAGACATTAACACAAGGCACTAGAAACAAACTGGTTACGTCTGCAGCACCTGTGGCCTGCAGGTTGGCACTCCTGCCACCCAAACTCGACACAGACAGATGCAGGACAAAAGTTCAGGGCACACGGTTTTATTTTTTTTTCTTTTCCCTGTGAGAAACACCTTCCCCCGTTTCCCATGTGTAAAGCACTGTCACAAGCACAGCCAAAAGCACACTTCCCTTCTTTCTTGTTCCTTCTTTTCTTCTTGATGCACAAGTAGAGGTGTGATGCAAGATTAAATGTGAATAATGCATGGGAAGTAATGGGATGTCTGCTTGATACAGAGGTACTGGACATACTTACCCAGTAAAACTTTCATGTAAAGGAATAAATAGCAGACAAAAATTTCTTAAAATTGATCACAGATTATGAGATGGTTCTGGTACAAGGTTATGTTTGGGAGCTGATTCTGAAAATTGTGACTTTCCTCTCTTTTTCTCCCTTTCCAGTGCTACATTCTGTCTACTTTAAATGAGGGGTAGGTTGTCCCAAAGTGAACTGCTGTCTGATGAATCTTGAGGCACCATAGCTGACATTTGTTCAGTGGCTAGGGCTTCACAGCTGAGGATGTTCATTTTTTTTTTTTTTTGTTCTTTATTTCGCCTTATACAATTTCTTGTATTAGGAATTTGTTAGTTTTCGCATACCACTTGGGGTCAGAGCGCAGGGTCAGCCATTGTACAGTGCCCCTGGAGCAATTACAGGTTAATGGTCTTGCTCAAGGGCCCAGCAGAATAGGATCTCTTTTAGCAGTGACGGGGATTTGAACCGGCAACCTTCTGGATACCAGCACAGATCCTTAGCCTCAGAGCCACCACTCCGTCCCATTTAACCTTTTGCAGCCTTGAAGGTATCTTTACGAAACTCTTACATCTGGCTACCTTGGGTTTTCTGAACTTTGCTTATTTGGGAGTTAAGGACTTGACATAGAATCCAGTGTGTTCACAGCTGACTGAATTTATCCTGTGTAGCTGACACATTGAAAATGATAAATCATTAAATAAAGGACTGTGGATGACTTGTTGTGCTGTTCTTTGTGCCAGTTGTTCAATTCAATTTAAATTGCTGTCGTCTTACTTCTACTCATGTATTGTATGCATTTCTTTTGGGATTTTTTGTTTTGGCTCGAGCTGGTTTTTTATCTTCAATACAGTATGTCATAGGTAATGTAATCCACTGTTTATGTTCTAAACATACGTTGCCCATTACAGTCTCTTTTGACCCTGGAGCTAATCCCAGCAGCATCATTTTGTAGGTGCTGAGCTTTCTGGCATCTCCCGACACATTTCTTGTCTGTTTTCAGATGCCATCTGTCTATGGGTATGTGGTCCACTGATTCAGATTAGGCTCTGTCATTCAACCTGCTTGTCTTGTCATCCTTCCATTGAGTGCACTCATAGTGTGATGAAATAAAAATCCCCTAATGCATGTAAATAATATGTAATAATAAATATAATGTTATTGTATTGCATAATCTTGTCACCTTTACTATAATGTTATAGAGGAAAGTACAGGAAGTACTGTAGGTGGAAGTAGTATGGACATGTGGTGAGAAGAGACAATGAATATGTGGGCAAAGGAGTAATGGGAATGGAAGCACAGGGGAAGAGGGGACGAGGAAGGCCAAAGCAGAGGTGGATGGAAAAACTAAAAGAAGATCTGAAGGAAAAGGGCTTGACTGGCGAGGAGGTGCAGGACCGAGCTATTTGGAGAAGGATGACCCCACATAGAAGTGGGAAAAGATGAAGAGGAAGAAGAAGAAGAAGTTTATTTCTGTTTTCTGGATTTTTTTTACTTCTACCAAACAGTCCCAATATATCTCATTCTGGTTCTTGCTGGTTGAAGCCTTTCACAGGAGCGCTGGACAGTAGGCAGGAAAAAGTGCAAACATAATGCCAGTCTAGCACAGGTCCTTCTCACACACACACACACACACACACACACACACATGCTCACACTCAAGTAAGGTCCAGTTTGTTATTACCAGTTAATCAAACCCTCTGCTCTTTGAAGATGTGGGAGGAAAACTGGAAACTCTGGAGGAAAACCTGCATTGACAATGTCCAGGTGTGTGATATGAGCCCAGGATACTGAATCTGTGAGACGTTAGCATCATCTAATGTGTCATCCCAGTGCCTGATTTTAATTTACAAAATTATACTTAATTTGCAAGCAATTGTTTTGTGTCAGGTAAAATTATCTGACAGCAAGAAAACAAACTTTACATTGCCCTTTCCTTTGATGAAGACAATCCCAAAGGTTTAAGGACACCTGACCATCACATCTATATGAGTCTTTGGATATCCCTTTCTAAACCATGGATGTTGTCTCACATTCAGAACTCTAATTCCTCCCAATGGTTTTCAATAGGGTAGAGGTCAGGGTTCTGTGAAGGCTACTCAATTTCCTCCATGTCTTTATGGACCTGGCTTTGTGCAAAGGGGAACAGAACAGGGCCTTCCATTAACTGTTCCCACAAAGCTGGATACACACAAATGTCTAACATGTCCTTGTATTGTGTAGCATTAACAGTATCCTTTACTGGAACCAAGGGGCCGAGCCCAAACTCTAAAAAAAGCTCCAGACCGTTATCCCTTCTGCACCAAACTTTTCAGAAGGCACTATGTAGTCTGGGAGATAGCGTTCTCCTGGATTCCACCAAACCCAGAGTTGTCCATCAGACTTCCAGTTAGTAAAACATGAATCAGCACTCCAGGGAACATGTTTCCAGTGCTCTAGGGGCCAATGGCATCCCACTTAATGCCTTTCCAACCAATGTTTGGCATTGTGCATAGTAATCTTAGGCTTGTATGCAGCTGATTGGCCATTTCATGAAACTCCTGATGCACAGGTCTTGTGCTGATATTGCTTCGAGGCAGTTAGGAACTGTGTTGGCAGTGATGTAATAGAGCATAGGTGATTTTTACAAGCTATAAGCTACGGCACTTGGCAGCCTTGCTCTGTGATTTTGCATGATCTACTACTTCATGGCTGAGCTGGTGTTGCTCCTAGATGCCACCAGTAGTACCACTTATTGTTGACCAGGGCAGATTTAGCAGTGCAGAAATTTCATGTACTGACTTGTTACAAAGGTGTCATCCTATGCTCTTCTCCTGGAGATTATGGCCTATTCTAATAGAGATTACATGGTTACATGCTTGGTTTTTATTCTCTTATGGATGCAGTTAAAACACTTAAATTCAACAATTTGTAGGGGTGTCCACATAGTTTTGGCCATAAAGTGTGGCTGGTTGTTGGAAGATCTACCTAAAGGATATTCAGATATCAATGTTGTCTTTACTAAACAGAAGCCTCTGGTTTTAACTTCAGAGAGGCTGTAGGATTATCCAACTGACCTGTTACTTAAGGAGTATTTATAACTTTCGTCTGTGGTGGACACCAAAGCTGTGCAAAATGAGAGGGGAGAGAACACAGTTTTACATAAAGTATGGTTCAATTTGGCCATTTATTGATTTTAAGACACTTTATAAAATCAAATAAGTGCAGAATTTGAACCCAGGATGCTAGATGTAGGAGGTGTCAGGAATAGAGTTTGCATCACTGTGCTCCTCACCAGTAATTCCTATTAGGCATACCCTGATAAACAAGCGTGAGATGCCCTTGTAATGGACTCCCTGGCACTCGGTCTAGAGCCCTGTGCCTGTTGCTTCTGGATGGGCGGCGACACCCAGAGACTGTCAATTGGATGTAACGCGTCGAACAGTGTTTTGCTACGTTAGAATTATTGGCCTAGTTCTGCATCTCTTTTAGTGTGCTGCATTAATGTAGTACAATGTTTGTCAAGACTATAAAAGAAATTGACTGATCAACATGTACAAGTTGCATGGGAAATGTTGAAAGATATAAAGTTTGCAGATGATCAAACTATGACAGCAAGCACTGAATTGGGACCCTAGAGGATAATGGATAGACTGAATGAGGCAGCTAGGAAATATGATATGAAGATCAATGGAAGAAAACAACAGTCATGACTATACTGGAAATAGGAGAGGAGTTGCTACTGCTAGCATGTTTACAAAGGCAGAAGGAAAAGTAGATAATTTCAGCAAGAAAATTGAGAAAAGTGAAATTACAAAGACACCTTTGGTGAAGTAACTTAGCAAAAGAAAATAATTGGCTTTAAAATCAACACTTCTATCATGTTGTATTAAATAAAGTATTATTGAATAGAACAAGTATCAGAAATGTAAGCTTGAAATGTTCTATTAAATTGAACAGTAAAGAGAATACAGTTATGGGTGTTATCAGCTCTTGCACCTTTCCCCCTCCAGACCCTTTCTCAGTTTGTTTAACTTTCAGCAGGTCCACACATTCCCCTCTGGTAGAATTGCATCCCATTTAAAGATGACACAATTAAAATTTTCTCTTTCAAAGAGGAACCCAGACTTGCAACAGACAGTATAAGTAGGGGTCAGGGGCAGTAAGTCCAGTTAGTATTACGAGTCCTCCAGAACAGAGTGTGAAGTGTGTTTGAATGAGTGACGAATTCTAATGGATGGAAAGCAGATCAGTGAAACTCCCCCCCCCACTCACCAGGTCAAAACAGGGCAACCGAAAGACCATACCTGGTGGAGATGGAATGGAGATGCCACTTATTTAGGGCCATTTGTTTGGAAGCTGCCAAGAACATGCATCCCTTTAAAAAGAAAAAGCAAGAATATGCAGAGAATGCTATGAAGAGGTCCCAGGATTTTTAAACTCAGGTCAGAGATGCAGTATTGGGATTCTGGAGAGCACAGTAAAGTCTAGAAATTATTCCCCATGTAGTTCAAAGGATGCTATCCACAAAAGTCCCACTATGCCATAGTCATGTGGGTGTGCTGTTGAGGGTGCTGTAGCCCTAAAATTATCATTGGTAATCTTATAAAGATGATTTAAAATATATATAAGGACAGGCAAATGATTAAATTTTTTTATTGCAACTAATCTCACTTTTATTGAAGGGTGTTGAACGATATCCAGTAGTCTGCTGTGAATGTGACTGCTGTACAACTTCTTAGCTGCTTGAACTGCAAAGATGTTTCTTTTATATAAATCCTTGATAAGTGACACAGTCGTCCTATGTGTTGGTAATGTGTCTGACCTCACTGAATTTTATTTCTCAGCCAAATCCCGTAAATGCCAGAAGTGACTCTACTCCGTTGGGCCCCTGAGCAAGGCCATTCACCTGCAATTGCTTTGCCCTGAGTATGACATTAATCTGCATCCAGCCCTGCAAGCAGATCCTACAGCTTAAAGGGAAAACTTGGAGGTTGATGACAGGATTGGCACTCCAGGCTTGTCAAAAAACCTCACACTGTTCAGTGTGGTGCTGAGGTGTCACCTGTTGCAAGGCTGCACTCGGATTCCAATCTGGGCAGTTCATTGTGTGGTAGGTGTGGTTGTGAGCTGTAATCAGTGTATGCCCCCAACCTCCTCCTCCTCCTTGTATCTAATTCTTTTACAGAATTGCTGTCTCATGTGATCCATGTTGCAATAGACAGTAGTTTACACTTTATATTTTGTTACATTTGTCGACATTAGGTCAAGTTGTACATTCATGGATAGCAGTCCACAGATTTTGCTGCTTAATGTTAGTGTTTTTAACAGCGTCATCATGCATGTTCTGCTCTTAAATGTATTCTGTGATATTTAAAATTGCCTTCACTAAGTTTACAAGTATCAATATTTTTTTTTCCTTTGAGCAATCTGCAAGGATTTTAAATGAAACACAAATATCACACTTTGTCTTTCTTAGCAATCTTTAATGGAATAGCTTAGATCAGGTGTTCCCAAACTTTATCTCAAGACCCTCCAGAATGTTGTAAGCTCTGGTTAGCGTCCCCACTAATACAAACCCAACACAATATAGTAGAGCTGATTATGGATCTCGATTACTCTTAACAGTAATCACACTATACACCAGGAATCTCAAGCTCCCGTCCCGTAGGGCCACAGTGGCTGCAGGTTTTTATTCTAACCCTTTTCTTAATTAGTGACCTGTTTTTACTGCTCATTAACTTCTTTTAAATTTATTTTATTTCACTTGCTCTTGAAGACTCAGACCCCTTATTTGTTTCTTTTATATTAATTAGTAGCCAAACAATAATGAGATACAAAATTAACCAAAGCATGACCAGCAAACTGTGACCATCATACAATGTATCAAAATAAAGGAAGGTGAAAGTCTCAGGAATGTCGATCTGCTCAGGTACCAAAAACATTTTAAAAGTACTCTTAGAAAAGAGAAAATTAACAATTTCAGAAATGTATGCTATTGCACAAAGAGAGCAGCAACAACCCATAGAATTAAAGAACGAGTTTAATTAACAGCAAGAATCAGAGCCTAATTAAGCAACTGGTTGGAGTGAAATTGGTTGGAGTTTGAGGCCCTGGCTTAGTTGATCTTATGTTGGCTCACTCACTTCACATTTCATTTCTGTTTGGGTGCCATTTAAGAAAAGAAATGAAGCAATTCAGAGGAACTATGAAGAAAATCCAGGGAACAAATATTAAAAAACAAATCAATTAAAATTAATTCTAGATAGATAGATAGATAGATACTTTATTAATCCCAAGGGGAAATTCACATAATCCAGCAGCAGCATACTGATACAAAAAACAAAATTACATTAAAGTTTAATAAAAATGCAGGTAAAAACAGACAACAACTTTGAATAATGTTAGCGTTTAACCCCCCCCCCCACCTTCCCCCAGGGTGGAATTGAAGTATCGCATAGTGTCGGGGAGGAACGATCTCCTCAGTCTGTCAGTGGAGCAGGACAATGACAGGAGTCTGTCGCTGAAGCTGCTCCTCTGCCTGGAGATGACACTGTTCAGTGCATGCAGTGGATTCTCCATTATTGACAGGAGCTTGCTCAGTGCCCGTCGCTCTGCCACAGATGTTAAACTGTCCAGTTTCATTCCTACAATAGAGCCTAATAATTAACAGCAAAAACAGGTCACTTAAGAAAAGGGTTCGAATGAAAACCTGCAGCCACTGTGGTCGTCCGGGACTGCAGCTTGAGATCCCTACTGTAGACTGTGTATAACAGTAGACCTGTTAATCAAAACAAATGCTTAGCTACAACAGACTATTGACACGTACTGTAAGTGACTAACTGTCACGTCATATCTTTAGGTTGGGGGTATTCAGCCTTTTTTCATAGCATATGAAATATTTTGAGGCTCCTCCATTCTCTTAAATTATTAGTGCTAAACTGTTGCCAGGCACAACAAAAAGTGAAATGGTTTAACTCCCATTCTCCCCCTAATATTCCATTTTTAGATTTTAATAAATGATTCCAGAGAGTTTTGTGTGTGGTTTGTTACTTCTTATGTACATCAAATGCTTTTTATTGAATTAATTTTTTAATGTAAGAACAATAGGATGGTTTGAGAAGAAAAAAAGGTGGTCCTTTATATATTATCCAACCCAGAAGTGCTTCTGTTCTTCCGACCACATGGCCTGCCAGCTCTTCTGGGTCAGGCGGATACGTCATGTCCCCCAGTTCATTCACAGCACCCTCTGGCAGTACCCACGGCACCTAACAGGGCTGATATACAGAACTCCAAGTCCCATGGTGCCCAGTGGGAATCCGGGGCACTGCTGTAAACCAGGGGAGCTGCCCCGTAGCATCTTGGAGGAGGCAGTGCCCTAAAAAAGCATCCTTCCCCCATCCTTACATATATATGTTTGGTATCATTCTTTTCAGACTTTATCAAACTTTAATGTGATGTTGTTAGATTTACAGATTCTTATTCCGTTTTTAAATTCTAAACTAAAATATCAAGAACTCACATCCCGCGAGATGAGTCATTGTGCAAAGAGATTTACCCACACCTGGGACCGGAAATAAAAGACAAAGAGTAGATGACAAAGACAGCTGCTGTACAGGCTTTTAAATGTTCGAAGTGCCACACAAGATGCAGATCACGTGGCACAACAGCAGCAGTCAGCAAGTCAGCAGCTGATTGAGCAAAGAGGCTGTAAAAAAAAAAAAAAAAACTATTTGTTTCCCATTGTATCACCGTTTAAGAGGGTGTTTCGGAGGAGCGACCGTGTCTTCTTGGAGTGCATTCAGCCCCCCTCTTCACAACACGAGTGGCAGAAACACAAAGTGGCTGGCGTGTAGCACATGCCAGGGAGGTTGGCGAGTGAAATGAGCGGGGTTAACCCCCTAGTGTATGGGGACCATGGGAATGGAACATTGAAACTCAACCCTATAGGGGCCTGTGTCACCACCGGGGGGCGCCCAGATGCCTGAGAAGCCCTGGACGTCAGCACTTCCGCCGCACCCGGAGGTGCTGGGGGAAAGAATACCAGGGACACCCGGAGTGCTTCCAGGTGCTCAGCCGGCACTTCCGCCACACCAGGAAGTGACAGCGGAAGTTCATCGGGAGGCACCTGGAGCACGTCCAGGTGAGCATAAAAGGGGCCACCTCCCTCCATTCGATGGCTGGAGTCGGGTGGAAGAGGATGGAGCTCAGAGGAGAGGAGTGGAGCCAGTCAAGAAGAGAGAGAAAGGCATTGTGAGAGGTCTGGACTGTGGGTGATATGGTATGGAGTACTGGGCTGTGTGCACTGTAAATATGAAAAATATGAATAATCGTGTGTTGGTGGTTGAACCTTTGGTGTCCGCCTGTCTGTGTCCGGGCAACCTCTCACAATGGCATCCCAGATGATACTCTCCGCCTGGTTCAAGGCGAAGACCAGTCTCTAAAAATAATTTTGTGGACGGCCTGTCGCAAGCAGGTGAGCCCACACACACACCACGGGAGTGGTACGCACACAACCCCGTGGGAGCGACTCACCCAACGGACCACCACTGGTTTGCAGAAGTACCATTTGCACCTGGTGTGGGAAGATAACATCGGGTGTAGCAGGAGTGCAGTGGGCTCCTACGAGCGTGCCGCCGTTGAGGATGCCCGGGATGGTATCGCGTCTAGTAAGGCCATGCCTCAGACAGACGGGACCCAGAAATAAGTTCCCTGCTCAACGGCAGTCGGCCCTGGGGGGTCAGACTTGTTTCTTGTGTTGCAGACAGGGACTGCCCAGATCTGTGTCGGTGGCAGACGCGTGCTGATCTGCAGGGCTTAATTAGCGCGGCAGCAGCAGGAAGAGCTGTCGAGGAGGAGTCGCTGCAGCTCGGATGGCCGCTGCAGCTGCGGAGCTGCCCAGAGGCTTGCCACTGCAACAAGAGCGTGGGAAACAAGATGGCCGAGGACCGGAAGTCCCTCCCCGAGGCAGGCAAGGGATAGGACGGTGTGCGTTGTGTACCTGCCGACAATTGAGCCAGGGAAGGACCCGATTGGGCCAAGGAGACGGCCCCACGGCAGGCAGTCTGTGAGTACACTGAAAAAAGTTTGGTAATGATTCACACTTAATATTTTCAATCTGAACCAATTTATTGATCCCACAATTTTTAAGTTGAGGCAAACATTTATAGTGATTGGGTGCAATTCATTTGTTTTATGCTGAAGTTAATCTATTTTTTAAGTTGTTCTTCTTTTTTGGCAGTTGGAAAGCCATCACACTGGAAAGTTCAACCGGAGGAATATACAAACGGTCTCTCAAACACAGCACACAAACAACCTAAAATATTAGGTTAACTGAAATAGGATTTTTACGTTTATTTCCTCCACCATAACTTACTTTGGTACAAACAAATTTTTTTACTTTGATTGAGATCTGAAACCTAATATTTGAAGCTACGACACTAAATGATTAATCTTAAGTTGCAAAATTTACGTTGAATGAACAACATCAATGTTATACTTTTTTCAGTGTAAGGTTGATCGACAGGTAAGTCCACTGCCGGCTGACTGTCTGTGCTTGCTGGCTGCTTTGCGCGAGCTGGAGGAGGGCCTTCAGCTGGCAAAGTCGCTATTACAGGTGATACATGCCCTCCAGGAGGAATTGAAGAAGCTGGAGGGGAAGGCAGTCGCGTCTGTGAAGATGCTGCATGAGTGGGCGGAATGATACGGTGCTGGATCCTCCAGCCAGAGCGGCACGGCAGGGCAGGTAAGTGGAACCAGCCCCGTAAAGAAAAAGCGAGACTCCAGCGAAAAGAACCGTGATATGGCTGATTGTATTCAAGTAGTGGGGGCTCGGAAAGTGGATGTGGTGGCGGTGACCAATCGCGTGGTGGGGGGGAAGGAGCAAGGTAGGTCCTAATGCCCTATGTCCCAAGCCAGCGTTGGTCTCGTGTTGCTCTCTATGTTCGCAGACGGCATGGGGTCTTTTCCTTTCCATAAGGAGACCCAAACCATCATGGCGTCTCAGAAAAAGAGGAGGACCCAGAGAAAGAGAGCTGGCGTCTCCAATAGAGAGGGACTTGAGGCTGGGAGCTCATGTCCAGAGAAGGGCTGCCCTCTGTGGAGGCAGAGGGAAACCCTGAAGTTGGCTGAGGCAATGGGGGTGTGGGCGGTCCTGTCTGATGTTCCAATCTGGGAGGCACGGAGACCTCGGAGGGGGTGCTGAAGTGGCAAATGCTGGGGTGCCAGTCGGAGGGGGGAGCGTTGCCTGTGTGCGACACAGAAGGATGCCAGCTGGTGGTGTCCAGGCAGCGTCTCCGCCCCTGTTTCTGCTCTTTGTGTTGCAGGACCAGACCCTGGGAAGGTGCAAGTAGGACCCACTTCGTGGGAGACCTGCCCTCGCGGGAAGGGCTGCTGGCCCCTATGGTTCTCAGGTGGCGATGGGGCAGTGTAGTATATAGTCTCACACATACTCACAGGGGGTAGCTGAAGGGCTCTTGATTGTAATTCCACCATCACACCAGGGGTTGGCGCTGCGTCTTAACATTTTTTTCTCTTTCTCCCACTGTAGAGTGGATGATTGACAGCTAGAACACCACTGATGTCACTTCCAGTGTCCTTCCACCTGGTACTGAAAACCAGAAGCTCTGCTATTTTTGGGAGTTCTGTTTTGAACTTCCGTCTGCAGAGACAACTCTGCAATAATTGCATGGTTTTCGATTTTTTGATGCATCCAATTATATGGGGTGGCCATTTTGATACCCCAACTCTTTATCATTTTCTTCTTTTCCTTTTACAATATATAGTTGCATTTGGGCTTCTGAGTTGCACAATATACAGCTATGAGTTTGCTTGCACACAGATTTTATTCTTGAACTTAAACAAACAGCAAACTTGACAACTTTTTTAGCTGTTCTGCTCCAGTTATGAATCCTTTGGATTAGAAGAATTTGAAGGCATATTCCTCGGGGGTATCAAGTTGAAGGGAGGCAGGAGCAGCAGCGTTGTGCCTAAAAGACAGAACAGACCGAACAGGAGAAAATGAACAGACTATTGAGTAAGTTGCTCAAATTTAAAATTTCCTATCACCATGAGATATGCATGTTCACACTCTGAGCTGCAGCTATCTGCAGTTGATCTTTCATGGCTAAACAGTGTGTTTCCTCTGTACTTGAACAGCTCTAGAGAACAAAAGCACAGTCACAATATATATAAATAGCATATATATTTATATTGATATTGAGGGGGGAATTTCCTTACACGTTACGCTTTTGTTACAGGAAAACAAACTTTGTCATGAATTCCACTCAGCACCAGTATGGCTGCAAGTCTTTTTGTCTTATGTTAATATAAGGCTTTATATGTTTCAGATTCTCTAATATAAGAAGCAGAGCCAATCCTTCTGATCACACACTATGCATGGGGCCTGTGATCAGAGAACCGATGGTGGTGGTAAGGGGGGCCTGTTGGGGGTTGGTAGACCTCAGCAATTCAGGAGTTCTGCTGGACAGCCAATTGGATTGCATGTTTTTGTAGCTTAGTGTACTTGAATTGAGACAGATAACTTCTTCCACAATCTTAATCATGTATGCTTGTAACTGGGTGTATTGCATAATATCACTGAAGTAGAGACAACCTCCTCAATGGAGCTTTGGAGGTCCACAGCTGGATTGTACTGGGGATTTTGCTGTTTCATGAATCGCCAAATTAACATTGTTGACAGTCACCTGTTGTGACAATTTTCCATATATGAGCCAAGAGTTGGGTTCAAGTCAAAAGCATTCAGGAATGCAGAAAAAAGAAAAACAAAAACAAAAGCATGAAGAAACAGCCCATGCTGCATTTACAGTTGTGTTTAGAAATCTAAATTTTTCCAACTTCCAGTAAACTAGTTAATGTTACATCAGTTGCCACTAAGCTAAAGCTAGAGGTTTACTGGAATAATGGAGTAGCATTTTGTGTAACAGTATTACTTATTACTGCCAATAAATATCTCATGACCTCTACACGTAGTTGAAGGCTGCTCACGTTACTCGACATATGAACTGCTCTGAGTGTTGTTCATCGAGGACATATTTGTAAATGTCACCATTTGCTTACTAGTTGGTGATTGGGTGAAACAGTATGCAAGCAACTTTGATATACAAAAATAGCAATTAGCTCAGATTAACTTCAGTTGTTGGCTAGTTTTATTGGATGCCAACATTACTGATCGAGTTAATGTCTTATTGTTATCTGCTATCATTGGAAGGACAAAATTAAATTAAGATAAATTCAGAAGTGTAGGTGATATAATCATGCATTCATTTTTTAATTATCTAAATATTCGGCTTCATTTTTACCTGTATTTACTGAATTAAAGTTTATTAAGCATGTTCAGTAGTAGTAGTACTAGTAGTAGTTTTTATTTTATTATTATTAGTAGTAGTGTTTTATATATTAGTAGTTTTTGTTGTATTTAATATTATTATCTTCATTATTATTATTAGTAGTAGTAGCAGTTCCTCAACTTACAGATTTAGGTGTGACTGTCAATCCTAATGTGATGAGGGAGACCTTCTGCGATAAGACCCTGAAGGTTGCTGAGGGTTGTGTTACCAGTGTTCCCAGAAGGTGGTGTTTCATCTCGCAGGACACTCTGGATATGATCGAGAGGAGTTGCAGTGCATGGCTTGATGGCAACTTTGGTCTGTACCGGGAACTGAGAAGCTATGACGGCAGATAAGGAGGCATTTGTTAGAGGAATCTGTAAGGAAGTAACAAACCATCTACTATCTACTGACCTATGTCCTGCTTACAGAGGAATCAAAGCATTACGCAAATCTGAATCTGTTCCTCGGAGAGTGGCAGTCATGGTGGGTGATGGAACAGTCCTTATGGATGACACGGCAGTTGTGACCCGCTGGGATAGCTACTTTGAGCATCTGTTTAAAGCTAATTCTCCAGCTAGGACGTTGAACATCTCTGGGTTCACGGTCCTTGAGGCTGATTCTCCAATTAGCTGTGAGCCACCCAATCTCACTGAGATTACACAGGTGGTGGACCAGCTGAGGGTAGGGAAGGCGGCAGGTATCTGTGGTATCTCCAGGCTGGTGGTAAAGCTGTCCTCCTGGCATTGCAAGCAGTCTTTGCTTCCATTTGGGAGACGGGCATCATCCCAACTGACTGGAAAATGGGACTTGTCGTCCCTATCTGGAAAGGGAAGGGTGATCGCCTGGATTGCAGCAACTACAGGGGTATAACACTGCTCTCGGTGCCAGGTATGTTCCTTGCTAGGGACGTCCTCAACAGGATCCATGATCACTTTTTCACCTACCAGAGACCGGAGCAGTGTGGTTTTACACCTAAGAAGTCTGCCATCGACTGCATCCTGGCACTGAGGGTTCTCATGGAGCACAAACACAAATATTAGTAGAGTTTCTTTGCAGCTTTTGTCAATTTTCGTAAAGCATTCGACTGCCCTGTGGGACATTATTAAACTTCACGGGATCCCATCAAGGTTGCTGGATAGCATGGTCAGTCTGTACACTGGTACTGTGAGTGCTGTGCAAAGTCGAACAGAATCTCTGCATTTTTCCCAGTTAATTCCAGGGATTGTCTGGGGTGTGTTCTTGCTCCTACTTGGTTCAGTGCTTGCAAGGACTGGGTGTTGGGCAAGGTCATGGGGTCCAGCGGCTGTGGGGCATCTGTTGGTGAAGAAAGATTCACTGATCTTGACTTTGCTGACGATGCTGTGATCTTCACGGAGTCAATGGATGTTCTGATTGGGGCTCTCAAGAGACTGAGCAAGGAGTCTAAAGAGTGACTGGGCTTTCGAGTGTCCTGGATAAAAACCAAGATCCATGCCTTTAATGACCTATTGAGCACAGCCATCTGCAGTGTGTCTGTTTGCAGAGAGTGTGTCAACCTTGTTGAGAGGTTTACTTACCTCGGCAGTGACATTCATGTCTTTTCACTACTCCATCATTATACACAGAAGTTCAATATGGTGTCCCGCAGGGCTCAGTACTGGGACCTTTACTGTTTTCACTTTACATGCTTCCACTGGGATCTCTCATTAGGAAACATAATGTTAATTTTCACTTGTATGCAGATGACACCCAGTTATACCTTTCATTTAAATCAAAGAAGTTTCTCCGATGTTGTCTTTAATTAGTTGTGTTAGCGAATTAAAGGAGTGGATGAATGATAACTACTTGTCTTTAAATACAGATAAAACAGAGATGTTAATTGTTGGAGGGAATGACGCGGATCACAAAAATATTTTGTCATCATTTAACTCAGTTGGAATCCCAATTAATTTTACTGAATCAGCCCGCAATCTAGGAGTTATCTTTGATTCTAGCATGTCATTTAAAGCACATATTACAAAGTTGTCCAAAAAATGTTTCTTCCATCTTAAAAATGTTAGGAAATTAAGGCGCTTTCTAAATAAACAGGATTCTGAGAAATTAATTCATGCATTTATCTGTAGTAGGATTGACTACTGCAATGTGGTGTTCACTGGCTGTTCAAACTGTTCTCTATACAGCCTCCAGTTAATCCAAAATGCGGCTGCAAGAATTATTACAAGAACAAGAAAATATGAACACATAACTCTAGTTCTTAAATCCTTACACTGGCTCCCGGTTAAGTTTAGGGCAGATTTCAAAATCCTCCTTTTAACATATAAAGCATTAAACGGCCAAGGTCCGGCTTACTTGTCTGAACTTATCATGACTTACAAACCACAGCGCACATTAAGATCTCAAGATGCCGGTCTGCTTATGATTCCAAGGATTAATAAAATAACAGTGGGAGGTCGAGCTTTTAGTTACAGGGCCCCTAAACTGTGGAATGTTCTTCCCGCTTCTATAAGAGATGCTGAAGACTCACTACTTCAGTTTAGCATATCCTGACTAGAGCTGCTGATTAACTGTACAGACTGCATCTCTGTTGTTAGTCATTAGCACTAAAACATAAGTAACATGATAGTTAGAATTTAATACTAAACCTCACCTATTCTGTTTCTGTTCTCGGTACTCAAATGTGGCAGTTGGTGCCATGACCCACCTGCCAAGTTGTTTGCCTGCCTATGGTAAAGTCATCCCTGATGGAGGATCACAGGAATCATGGGAAAGAGGGATCCTTTCATCGGATTGGCTGGCCCAGCACTGTTTCAGCCGTGGAATGGCCAAATGGGGGAGGCAGCTTGATGGAGGAGGTCTCCAGGACTCTAAAAATATCCAAATCTTATTATGTGATATCATCTACTGTTAAATTCTGCTCCGTACTTCTAAAATTTTTATTTTTATGCTGTATTAAGAATTTGTTCTGTTCTGTGTATTGTATTGTATTGACCCCCTTCTTTTGACACCCACTGCACGCCCAACCTACCTGGAAAGGGGTCTCTCTTTGAACTGCCTTTCCCAAGGTTTCTTCCATTTTTTCCCTACAAGGTTTTTTTGGGAGTTTTTCCTTGTCTTCTCAGAGAGTCAAGGATGGGGGCTGTCAAGAGGCAGGGCCTGTTAAAGCCCATTGTGGCACTTCTTGTGTGATTTTGGGCTATACAAAAATAAATTGTATTGTATTGTTGACTCTTCCTATGAAGTCAGTAGATGGATTGGGAGAGCATGGGGGGGTCATCAGGTCGCTGGAAAGGAGTGTGTGCTGTTCCTAATATCTATACAAAAGGTATAGGTATAGGCATAGGTATTGGCGAAGGTCCTAGTCTTTAGAGTCCTGGTGCTTCCTGTCTTGCTATATAGTTGCGAGACATGGACGCTATCCAGTGACCTGAGACGAAGGCTGGACTCTGGTACTTCGTCTCTTTGGAGAATCCATGGGTGCCACTGGTTTGACTTGTTGAAAGAACAGTTGCTCATGGAGTCCCGAATGAGGCACATTATCTGCATTGTGATGGAGCGTCAGTTACGGCACTATGGCCATGTGTCACGTTTCCCAGAGGGTGATCAGACTCGCAGGATCTGAGTGGCTAGACCAGGCCAAGGGGATGCTCACATAACACCTGGCTGTGGCAGATAGAGGGTCATTTCTGGAGGATGGAGCATGTGTCTGCCTGGGTAGTTGCCAACCAAGATCCTGAGCTGTTTTGTCATGTGGTGGGTGTGGCAATGTGCTGTCCCAGTGCATGCTCCCCAACCTGACCTGACCTGTAGTATTATGTTATATATTAGTAGTAGTAGTTATCTATATATATAATTCACTAAGGCAAGACACCCATGGAAAGCACGCTGGAAGGGGCGTGGATTCACTAAGCCGCAGACAAGTAAGACACCTATGGCGCACGCAGGAAGGAGCCACGCCGGATGTGAATTGCCATATGCAGCGTGTAAAACGGTTTGCGAGGGGTATCCCATGGGATCCTTAAAACAATCCCTTACAACTGAGGTTAAAACACAATGAAGTAAGCAGTCTTTAAAAACTGAGTTTTCGGTTACGACGCACGACCGCGTGCACCATAGCAAACTGTTTTACACGCTACATACAGCAATTCGCATCTGCGACAAGCATGCGTCTTCTTAGATGCTCCTGCAGGAACACGGAAAGTCTACGTGAGTCACAGGTGCATCTGGACTGTGCAAAGACGACAACGACTTAAGTGACGAGTTGGAAGTGGGCACATGAGCAATGGCGGACCGCCAGTTTTCAGTCAAGGACGATTGTGTGTTGGTTCGTTCCGTGCATTGTTACAATGTTGCTTTTCTTGCTGATTTATTACATTACCGATTTTTCAAATGTTAATTTTCTCCATGTGCTTAAAAATCATTAAAAAACCGGCCTGATTATGCGGCGTATGGTTTGCCGCGGGTCGGCTAGTATTTTATATTATTATATTTACTATTATTATTATTATTATTATTTATTATTGTTATTATTAATAGTAGTAGTGGTAGTAGTAATATTAAAATTGTTTTGGTTGTTGTTGCATCATGTCACAAGTGATACTGTTGCCTGTATCAAGTAGCAAAGAATAACAGCACATTGATACCCTTGACCATCATCATTATTACTAATTAGGCCTTCATTTATTAAGGAAATAAATCAAGTGGCATATCATTGCCATTTAATACCTTTGAAGTCCAAATCTATGAGTTCCCCTCTGGATTGCAGCAACTCTTTCAGTTACCTGAACAAAAGTTAAGATCACATGGACCTTCTTGAGGCCATCCATGACACGAAAGAGTATAAGCAGCTTGACTTTCATCAGCATCAACTCAGACCTCGCACAGAAGCTGTTGTGTGATGACCTCATAGATAACATTGCCATCAGAAAATGCAGACGTGTGCTGTTCTCATATGCAACAAAGAAACTGAATCAACCCCTTAACATTCACTTTTGAGTTTTGACTATTTTGAAAAGGTATTTGTATTTGACGTTAAAATTTATAGTTTGGTTTGTGATGTGTGCTTCTTTGTTTATTTATTATTTATTATTAAGATTAAAGTTGTTATAAGGAATACTAATGTAGTGGATTCAGGGCAGGATGGGTAGTCATGGGGGGCAGTGACAGGATCATTGAATGTAAGATGTAATTTTTAACTGCATAACGAGAAGTCTAGATGATGGCTGTCACATGTGAATTAACAAAATGCTTAAGCAGCACCACCACCTGAAATCCACTTTTTTACATCTAGATGAAAATTCATCTTGCCAAGTCGTTAACCCATCAAGACAAGTCTAAACCCTCCTCTCCCAAAGTCATCTAAAACTTCAGCAGCTGCAGAAGCTCAGCAAAAAAAAAAAAAAGGATGAAAACAAATACTGAAGTAATAGGCAGGGGAACTTGAACTAGTAAAAGAATACCCTCTGAGGAATCAAAGCCTGTCAGCGATTGAGCTGTTATCTGTCTACATCCTGCAATGCTGGCGTTTATCACAGCCACTAGACTGATTTGTATTATTCAGCTCAACCTCACATTTTAATTGCCTGAAATGTTTTTTAAAGCAAAGTACAATAGTTTATCAATTGGTTTAGTGACTTTTAAATGCTTCATAACACTATGTTTAGTACCCACAGAAATTTGCACTGTAAATACAGATCTCATAATATTCTCAGGCCTATTTAATGAAAATCATGTTTGTAGGGGAGCCACAGCCCATCTTGGAAGCATTGGATTTAATGCAGGTGAGAGACCTGGATGGACTGCCTGTCTGGTGTGAAGCCCACATTCCTACACTGACACTAACACCTTGACCGTTTTAAATGGCTGATAAACATAACAAGCATATCTTAGTGGACGTGTGAGGAAAACCTCACACAAAAACACAGGGAGAACATGCAAACTCAGTATATCATACTAGTTTGAGCCACAGTCCAATGGGTTTTATTTCTTAGCTTTCTAGATGGGTTGTGGAAGGGACTGAAGTTGAATGTGATATGAAATACTATATCACTTATTGTATGCCCAATTGTTCTAAACCATACCGATTGAAGTCTTTAAAAACTAATAAAAGGGAATAAAAATTGTAAGCAATTAAAAAACTAGGTCAACAAATTAAGCATGAAAGGAGAAATTGATAGTTATCAGTTTCAACAAGTGATAAAATAAAAATAAGCTTAAAAAAGTATGTTGTATTCTTAGCAATAATTGGCTTATACTTAAAAACTGGCTAAAATGAAAACCTGTGGTCTCTGTGCAGAGTTTTGTGTGATCCCCTTGACCTCACACCCCATAAAGAGTATACTGAAGATGAAAAGCTCAATGGAAATATCAGATAGAATAAGGCAATGGACAACCACAGTACTGCCAACACAGAAGAGAAGGAGTGTGGCTGAGTAATCAAGTGCTTAACCTGGGAAGAGCTGTTTACTGACTGACTTTTCCTTGGTGTTTTTCCCTTATTGTGCAACATCAGCTTTTTCTGCTATTATGGAAAATAAATCTTTATGTTACATGTCGGGGCAAATTATATATACAGAATATTTACAGGGCAAAAAAGGAACAAAAGATCTACTGCAGTTTAGAAAATATATTCATGGTGTGAAATTCTGATGAGCACACACACTATTTTGAAGCATTTTTAACTTTTGTTTGTGTACTTCATAATGGATGCAGATATTATATTTATTAAATATTTTTACAATGATAAATCATTGAAAACTAACTGATTATGGAATGTAGATACGTTCCATCCTTTACGGAGCTCTGACCAGAAGAGGCGGATTCAGTTGCCCTCATGGGTTGTCTTGGCACTGTGGATGGAAAAAGAGACAGCACTGTTATAGACATCACCTCTCCTGTCCCAGAGTGGAAGTTCATTCCTCTGATGAGCTTTTAAGGTGAAACTCTGATGCACATGCATGACGATGGTTTAGCAGAGTACATCAGCAGCTGTCCCACCTGCACTTCAGAACAAGTCATCGACTTGAAGCTAAGCATGTTCAGACCCGGCTAATACTTGGATGGGAGTCCATCTAGGAAAAGCTAGGGTTGCTGCTGGAGGAGGTGTTGGGGGGGTCATGAGGGGGCGCTTACCCTGTGGTCTGTGTGTGGATCCCAATGCCACAGCTTGACGGGGACACTGTGCTGTAAATATGGTGCTGTACTTTGGATGAGACATGACTCGCTGTGGTTATGAAAGATCTCTGGGCATCTTTTGAAAAGAGTAGGGTGTTTCCCTAGCTAAATTGCTCAGAATTCTAATACATTTTATTTATATAACAACTTTTTCATGCTCAACATGGCCTAGTCCATTCTGGCCCCCTAATTATCCCCTGTCTCTAATTGGCCATCTCTCCCACCACTTCACCACCTAAAGTGTGGTGAATGTACTGGCACAATAAAGCATGGGTGGGTGGCTGAAGTGGGTCCCCAATTTCTTTGTAAAGCGTTTTGAGTAGCAAGAAAATTGCTATATAAATGTAAATAATTACTAATACTATTATAAACATATTATATACATATTTTAATAGCACATTACAATATCATGTGGTTAAAAATTGAGCCCAAATAGACTTGTGGTGACTGCAGTAGCTTTTGTAGACACAAGATTCCCACTCTAGTGATGGAAGTGATGGAAAAAATCTTACTTTTTAAACTATTGCTAGTTGTCAGCCATTGATGGTTTATATGAGGGATGTTCAAAATATTTCTGCACTTTTATATTTTCAGTAGTAATTGGTTGTGTCTGAGAGTGTGACTGGGAAAATTGCATAGCAAAGGAAGGTGACTATGTAGAAAAGTGATGTAATTTGTTTTTGAAATTCTTAATAAGTAGTTCAAAATAAGTGTGAAAACTTTTTGAACGTCCCTTGTAGCTAATTGTAGTTCAGATTTCTTAGATAAAGTTTTTGAAAGAACTGCCGGAAGGGAAAAAAATCTCTTTTAAATTTTCCATCATGGCGCAGGTCATTGTTTTGCATTAATGATAATGAATGTTGATTTAGCCTACTGTAATCTGCAGACAACATAGCTCTGAGGTTGTTTTTAGTGTATTGTAAATATTAAGTACATGTTTGTTTATTCATTCTGTGCTCACATAGTGATGTTTATATAGTTCCTTTTCTCTTCCATTTGTTTCTAGAAACTGTAAGTAATTTTTTTCCTTTTACAGGTAACATACCACAATCAGGAGGAGAAGTGAGCTGGTGTGGCAGATGTTCATAAGAGCACAAGCCACTGCTTATATGGCCAGCATAAGGCACAAGCCACTGCTGGGCATGTGACTCTCCTGTCGTGTCATTACCTTGTAATGGCAATCTGTTTGCCCTCAGACAATTAAAATATAAAAAACATACAAGTTGAAATATTCAGTCTCAAAGTTAATTTGAAATAGTTAGCTGAGGTTGCACAGTATGTTTCTCTGTTTTAAGATTGTTTTGAAAATTTGCCCATGCTTTTCAAAATGTTTTTGGATTTTCAAAAATTTGTACAGCACTCTGTGTTTGATATACCTTAATGAAAACTGAGCCATCCCAAGAATCAATAGGACATACCCAGGAAGTCCTAATACACTCAGAAAAAGATCACCTTTATATTTTGATAAATACATGTTTAATTATTTTATAAAATCATTTACACCGAGAGAATTTCAACAAATCTGTCAGACATGTATTAAATCAGATGTGACATCTCCTTGCCTACCCATCTAGAGAGCACGAAATTAGAAGACTGAACTCACTCAAGAAAGGAAGCATAGATTCAGGATCATTAATTAAGGTTATTAGAAGCCTGACAGATTCTCAAGAACTTTTGGACACCTTCTCACAACACAAGTTTGTGTTTTTCTGGTTTGAAATAGACAGAATGTCTTTATTCCAGTGTGCTAAGGTAGGTGGGTTAAGACTCTTCCATTTGATCAAATAATAATCATGATAAAAGTCAGTATCTTCTCTTGTGATGAAATGACTAAATTTTGTTTGTAATGCCAATCTCTTTTAGGGAGTGGGCACTCTTTCGGGTATGCCATCAACTTCAGAGATATAAATGATTAATTATGTTGTTCATCTGGTTTTCAGTTTACATTTTTGTGAATTAAAAGAAATTGTTTTCCCCTCATATATAATTTTAATGTTTCTCAGAAAACCGCTGCAAACTATTTTGTAATTTACATTATTTTCCACAAAAATGTCAATTTGTGTAGAGGTAAATTTAATAAAAATCTTCATCTCCTAAAGATTATAAGCTTAAGTGGCCAACTGTGAGTACTTCTTATTTTAGGATGCACGGAGCATGAACACAAATACAAATTACATCATTGCTGAAAGGTTTAACAGAAGGAAGCAAATTGTTATCAATAGGAAAGTAGTGAATTCTTGAGTAACTATGATACACTGACAAGAAAAACAATATAGTCTTGAAAAAGGGTGGAGAGAAACCTCCAAGAGTGCTACAGTTTATGATTCTTATTCATACTTTGAATGAGTTTGTAACTAAAGATTCTAGAGGAGAGATTTATACTCAAGTGAAACTCTGCTACTATTATAAATATGTGAGTAGACATCATAGGAATTAGGGAGAGAATTAGTTATAAATTCTTTATCGTTTCAATTATATGTGCATGTTGCAGCCAGTAATCATTTAGTTTTGTTCAGTTACACAGCTACTTTTATATGCTGCCCTTCGGAATCAAATATTACCTCAGACGTCACAAAGAAGCTTCATTAATTAGTTTTCTGACACGTCTGTTCTTATTGGAGGTTTTACAGTGATGACCCCTTCCAATCCAATCTCTCTTCATTTTGTATTGATCTTTAATATTTGTATCTGATTTCAGTGAGCATAGGTGTAATAACCCTTTCCTTCTTTTGAATTCATGACATATTCCAACTGATTAAAATTATTGCTCTTTGTAACATTTGTTCTTTTTTTAAAAATTCACATTTCTTTATAATATCCTATAGACACCTTTCACCTTTTCTGGTTGTTTTTGAAGCTATACTAAACTGACATTTTTTGCCCATCTTTCTTTTAGCTGTTGAAATATTTCACAACAACCAGCAAAAATTCTAAATAAATATGCGATTAAAGAAAAACAAGTGAAAATACATTCTCATCCTGCTCTGTCTTACATTATCAAATAACACAAAGATCCAACACTTTAGAGTCCTAGTCTTTTGACACTCCACACAGCAAGCCACCCCAGAGACATACAAACACTACCTTAACAATTTAAAAGTATAGAATTAGTAAGATAATAATTGTATAATAATTTCCCAACATGAAAGGAAACCTGATAAGAGTATTTTGACAGAAATGGAAAAAGTAATAAAATAAAATATGTACTATAGATTTAGGAGGCAGGCGGCACAGTGGCACAGTGGGTAGCGCTGCTGCCTCGCAGTTAGGGAACCCGGGTTCACTTCCCAGGTCATCCCTGTATGGAGTTTGCATGTTCTCCCCGTGTCTGTGTGGGTTTCCTCCGGGTGCTACTGTTTCCTCCCACAGTCCAATGACATGCAGGTTAGGTGCATTGGCAATTCTAAATTGTGCTTGGTGTGTGTGTGTGTGCGTGCACTGCGGTGGGCTGGCGCCCTGCCCAGGGTTTGTTTCCTGCCTTACACCCTGTGTTGTCTGGGATTGGCTCCAGCAGACCCCCGTGACCCTGTAGTTAGGATATAGCAGAATGGATGGATGGATTTAGGAGGCAATAAGATGTCATATCCTTCCACTGTAATTAGTTTCAAAAAAGAGTAGCAACTCATTTAAGGTTGTAGATATTCTTTCATTTCTTCATCACCTGCAGGATGGCCATCAGGAAAAAATCAGGAGCCGTAGGTGTATGATACCCTTGTCCCTTCGGATTCCTACTATTATACAGTAAATATATCCTTGTGTTTTCATAAAACTATAACATATCTAACCCTAATTCAAAATAAGCAGTAAAAATACTGCATTTCTAGGATTAACAAAAACAAAAACTGAAAAAAATTGTAAAATAAATGGTAAATGTGACAGAAAATTGTATTATCTTCCTGCAGGTTGCGCATACTTAACACTGACTTGCAATTTGTTGCAGATATTTTTATACTGTATTTATAATGTCAGAATTGTTCAGCTGCTGAGTTCTTTAGAAAAGCATCACACATTAGAGACATCACAATTAATTATTGTTAATTATAATTATAGTTACTGACAGCACAATTAATTATAAAATGTAACTCTGCATTTAACATGTTATAGTTTACACTAGGCTGACCCGCCTTTTAAGGCGACCGACTTTTAAGTTGACCACTTCTTAAGGCAATTCAATATGTAGATCAATTTGATATTTTATACAAACTCATTAATTTGGTTATATTGCATTTGAGCGGTATTACTTTAATACTCATAGTTTCTGTTATTTTTGTGATGAAATTTAAACTTTATTTCTATATTGAGGTCGCCCTTTTGAACCCCCCTGATATTTACTACGCGGTGAGGCATTTGTACTCCATCAACATTAATTATTTCCAGAGACATAATTTTGTCTATTTTTCCAGAGCATCGCGCAAAAAAGCAAGGGAATGATGGGAGCACCAGAATTCTGCTCACATCATGTCGCTTCGTACCGCAAGCTGCAAGTAGTAAGTCTGTGATAAGCGGAATACCGCTACACTTTCCACTCACGGGACGGAAGGACAATCCCGACCGCTTTTATATAGTAAGAAAGAAGAAGAAGATATCGCACAGTCTAGAGTAGAAAATCATCTTTTACCTGGAAAAACGACACTACAAATCCCATCGTGCATTGCAAAATGGACTGGGCGTGTGTGAAACTCTGTGCTACTCACACAGTCTGGAGTAGAAAATCATCTTTTACCTGGAAAAACAAAACTACAAATCCCATCGTGCATTGCAAAATGGACGGGGCGTGTGTGAAACTCCGCGCTTGCGTAGCACTCATGGGACGGAAGGACAATCCCGACCGCTTTTATATAGAAGGATTGGAGGCTGGGGCATAGTGGGACAAGGAGTAACTGTTTCACAGCTCCAGGACTCCGAGATTCAGCCAGCCCACTGTCCATATAAAATTTGGATGTTCTCCTTGTGACATTGTGGGTTTTCTCCAGGTACCTTTCGCATGCCAAACACTTACTTGTAAACAAAAGTTCTCTAACTTGAACCAATGTGGCCAAGTATAGGTGTGTGATTGTGCGGCAGCCCTTGCTGAACTGCTGTTCCATTTAAGGCTGCTTCCTCACTACCACCCACTGTGGCCAAGGTAGAGTTCAGTCCACCCTGTCCCAAAATATTGGATTAGGAGTTTTCAGAAAATGCATGGATTGATGGATGAATAAATGGTCATCTGACACTCGATTCTAAGAATTGTCACAGTTTTCAAAGGACAAAAATAAAAGTAAACTAGTATAAATTATTTTTAAGAAGGGAATTCTAGTGGCTGTTTTAATAATTTACACATATGTCAATTCAAAAAAAGCAAAAAAAATACATATATATACGTACACATGCACACACACACACACACATATATATATATATATTGTCAGGGATGCCAGGGGCAATGACCCGGCCGGGACGCCGTGAGGGACCGGAAGAGGGTCAGAGCCCACCCTGGATCACGTGGGGGCCGCCTTCCTGGTTGCTTTGGGGGCCACGGGTACAGGGCATGGAAGCTCCACCCTGTAGGGGCCCGTGGTCACCGCCAGGAGGCGCCCCAATGCCTTGGGGACCTGTTACCCCAGCACTTCCGCCACACCAGGAAGTGCTGGGGGGAAGATTTAGGACGGCACCCGGAGAGCTGCCGGGAGGACAGCCGGCACTTCCGCCACGCTGGGGCATGGCCAGAGGAGGAATGTCGGGAACACCTGGTGCTCATCCAGGGACTCTATAAAAGGGGCCGTCTCCATTCATTCGAGGCTAGAGTCGGGTGGAAGGAGGACGAGGTAAGAGAGGAGAGTGGAGGCGGCCCGAAGAAAGGCATTGTGGCCAGGACTGTGACTTTGGGGTTTGTGCACGTGACTTTAATTGTAAATATTGTAAATAAACGTGTTTGTGGGTGACATGAATGTGTCTGCCTGTCTGTGTCCGGGCCAACTTCCACAATATATATATATATATACATTGTAGCATGCTGCTGGGGCCCTTGCTCCACACTGGGAGGACCGGGGAAGTGAATGTGGCTAGAGCGTTACCTCTCCCGGGACACTAGATGTCAAACCCCCTGGGATGCAGCGGTGCCTCTGACTCCCCCAGGGCTTCATGGGAGTTGAAGTTTCCTACAGCCCTGTTGGGATCCGCAGGTGCAGCCACGGGTGCTGCAGCAGGAGCTGCTGAGCCCTTAGGGGCAGTTCTTCCACCACAAATGGAAGTGCTGCCGGAAATGAGTCATCAAGCACCTGGAGCACTTCTGGGAGCCAGAGTCGGTAGGAGGAAGAGTAAGCTTGACCCGAGGAGTGGAAGAGAAGGAAAAGAGAAAGAAGACTATTGTGTTTGTGCTGGGACTGTGTTGTAAGTGTGGGAAACGGGGGAAGGCGTTTCCCACAAGGAAAAAAGAAAATAAAAACCAATGTGTGTGCCTTGAACTTGTGTCCCACGCTTGTCTGTGTTGGGTTCAGCTGGCGGTGCCAGTCTGGGTGGTCCACAACATACACACACACATATACAGAATATATATATATATATAATATATATATAGTCACACACATACACAGGCAGCCAATAGGTGAGTGAAACTTCACAAGACAAAGGGGCTGTATTGGGTATTAACGCCTCTCTCCTTTTTTATCAGAATCCATGAAGAAAAACAATAAACAAGCTCACTCACCAACTCTCCGGGATTCCCAAAATGGCTTGTCTTCCAATTTATTACTTTCGCCTTCGACTCCCAAAGGTGACATCACTGCCAGTCTCATAGTTATGACATCATTTCCACCAATACTTCCTTCTGGTTGCCACCTTCTACTGTCATGTAATCAACTGTTATGCTTTTGATCAAATATTTTCAATTATTTTTCACTGAAGATCGCTGGACATTAGACGGGGACAACTCCCCTTTGTTATTCTCTTACTATATATATATATATATATATATATATATATATATATATATAGGCTAATTTACACACACACTATCATACAACAACACCTCATGTACAGGTTGGCTGCTAAAGTTAATTCAGAAAGCATTCAGACCCCATCACTTTCTTCACACTTTACTGTGCTGTAAATATAATTTTAAATGGTTAAATTTGCCTTTTTTGCCAATCAGTCTACAGTCAATAATCCATAATAACAAAGTAAAAACACATTTTCAGAAAGGTTTGCAAATTAAATATATTAAAATATTAAAAATCAAAAACTTAAACTTCTCATTCAAATAGGTACAGGTATTCAGACCCTTTGCCGTGCCACTCCAAATGGTGGTCACTTGCATTAATTCTTCTTGAGATGTCTCTAGAACTTGATTGGAGTCCACCTATGGCAAACTAAATTGATTGGTCTTAGTTTCTAATTTCACCTACCTGTACAGCACATGTCAAGACAGAAACCAAGTCATGGAGTTGAAGGTATTCTCAGACCTCCGTCATCCAATTGTGGTGAGGCACAGATCAGGGCAAGGGTATAAAACTGTTTATAAATTTTTGAGTGTTCCCAGGAGCACAGTGGTCACAATAATCGTGAAGTGGAAGAAGTTTGGAAGCACCAGGACTCTTCACAGAGTTTTCCATCCCACCAAACTGAGTAGCCGGGAAGTGACCAAGGACCTAATGGTCACTCTAACACAGGGGTCCCCAACTCCGGTCCTGGGGGCACCAGTGGCAACACGTTTTCATTCCAACCCTTTACTTAATTAGTAACCTGTTTTTGCTGCTAATTAACTTCTTTTGAATTAATTTTAATTGACTTTTTTTTTTAAGATTTGGTGCCCTGAATTTCTTCGTCGTTCCTCTGAATTGCTTCATTTCTTTCCTTAAACAGAAATGAAATGTGAAGTGAGTGAGCCAACTGAAGACTAACTAAGTTAGGGCCTCAAACTCCAACCAATTTCTCCCCAATCAGCTGCTTAATTAGGCGACGAGTCTTGTTGTTAATTAAACCCATTCTTTAATTCCATGGCTTGTTGCTGCTCTCATTGTGCAATACCATTGTCAGACACGCATGATTAGAAGGCAAACAAAGGGGTCCAAAACAGCATGACAGAACAACAGATGGGGGTTGGAACGGAGTACTAACACCTTTTCTCTTCTTTCGACAAACCAAAGGAAGAATAAAAAAATAATACTCGTTGCAATCACATCACAATAAACAACTTCCTGCTCCCCAGGATGACTCCACTTCCCATTCCTTCTCCAGAAGACATTATTTCCGGTCTCATTTCAATGACTTCACTTCCGTCCTCCTCTGATGACATCACTTCCGGCTCCCATTGAAAACATCACTTCTTGCCAACTCATTTCCACATCAGTCTTACATTTCCTGTCATTTCTTCATAGAAGTCCCACAATGAAAATCTCTGCTTGTCATTTGTATGTTTGTACACATTTTGACCGTTACATCAGTCATTCATGATTACTCTGCCAGTGACAACAGTATACGGGGAATTTCCCCAAACCTTGATCTTTTGTGCTGTGCTTTATTTCTTTCACACCATACATTTCCGAAATTGTTGATTTTCTCTTTTTTAAGAACATTGTTAAATTGTTTTGGGGACATTCCTGAGACCTTCACCTTTCTTTATTTATGAAAACCTGCAGTCACTGGGTCACTCCAGGACCGGAGTAGGGGACCCCTGCTCTAATAGAACTTCAGAAGACCTATGCTGAAATGGGAGAACCCGTTGTAAGGATGATCATCTCAGCAGCACTCCATCAATCTGGTGCACATAGCCAACTTGGAGTTTGCCAAATGGACTCGGAGGGCATTGGAAAAAAGATTTCTGGTCTGATTAGACAAAAATTACACTCATTGGGCAGAACTCCAAACACTATGTCTGGTGAAGCATGATGATGGCAGCATCATGCTATGTGGGTGCAACTTAGTGGCAAGGACAGGAAGACTGCTCGGAATTGAAAGTAGGATGAATAAAGCCAAATACTGAGAGGTCTTGCAAGAAACCTGCACCAGAGTACACACAACCTCTGACTGGGACGATTGTTCACTTTTCAGCATGACAATGACCCAAAACATACAAGACAACACTGGAGTGTCTTCAAGAAAAAGTCACGGAATGTCTTTGAGCAGCTCTGGCAAAGTCCAGAGTTAAACCCAATAGACCATCTTGGGAGAGACCAGAAGTTGCCAGTTTACAGACACTTCCCATCCAATCTGACGGAGCTTGAGAGGATCTCTGATGGTGCTTGATAGGATCTACCAGCTCAGACTGGTATAAGCTGCATGCCCAAATCCAAGTATGTAAACTTGTAGAGACTTACCCGAGAAGACTAAAAGCTGCAATTGCTTCCAAACGGGCTTCTACAAAGTACAGAACCATTCATCTGAATTACTTATATGAAAGAGAGACTTGATTTTGAACATTTGCAAACCTTTCTGAAAACATGTTTTCACTTTGCCATTATGTGTTCTTGAGTGTAGACTGGTGGGCGAAAATGGCAAATTTATCTATTTAAAATTAAATCTACAACACAGTAAAGTGTGCAGAACGTGAAGGGGTCTGAATAATACTTTCTGAATCTACTCTACATATCTATACATATCTTGACAGATATAGATAAAAGTATTTGCCCTATATATGTGTGTGCGTTTTATACATATAATGGACTACATACTATATTGCATTGACATAATGTTTATATATTTTTACAAAGTGGATTATGATTAAATGTAACACGTCTGCTTTAGCTCCCTCTCTGTTGTGGTATTACTTTATGGCATGTCTGCTGTTTTTATTATCATAAGCTAAAGTTAACCAAAGTCTTGTCACTTCATGATGTGTCAATAAAATAATGAAAATGAAACGTATGTGACCAGTCAGTGCCGTCAAGCCATCCCTTCCAGGTGTATTGTCAATTAAAAAAGAATGCTTCCCGTCATCAAACAAGTGACACAATGTTGCAGATATTAATAAGACCTTGTACCTTATTACAGGTTGATCTATGACTATCTCATACCGTGAGTGGCACGCTAGATTTGTAACAATGGAGTCTCTGAAGTAACATAAGTGATGCCATTGAACATTTGATTGGGTAAGTGTGTAAGCTCCAGGGGGTCTGGATTGATGGCTCACATTAGTATTCCCGTCCTATGAATGTGCTGTGTTGCTAACCACGTCAGTCTGCCAGCTTCCCTGCGTCTCCTGCTTCCACCAAGGTTAGATATATTCTTTATAGAAGACCTTGGGAATAACAACTGGACTATCCGTCGCATCCACTTGCATTGCTTCTTTTTCTTGCTTGGCTTCTTTCCCTTTTTTTCTTTTGATTTCCTCACCTGACTTCGGCAAATACCCGCACGAAGAAATCCAAAATCGCATCCCCGGAGTCTTTAGATTTCGAGCAGCTGCCAGTCCTTCATGGAAACTCTTAACTGCGAGCAGTGGTTACCTCGTAGCGATCCTAACGGCAGTTCTCGAAGGGAAGGTGGGCAATGCGAGGCTTTGCTTTTGCAGGGACCCCACTTCTTTTGAAGTGAAGGTGACTCGCCGAGCCCGAGAAGAAATGCAGACGGGTATCGCGGACGCTCATCCGGCTCTGCTGCGCGCTGAAGGCTGCCTCCGAGAAGAGCAGGCGTTTCCACATTAGACAGTTTGAGGAGCCACTCGTTTGCTGCTTCGAAAGCTGCACTGAATCTCAGATAATACCATCCACACAATAATAAGACCACGCACTCTTCCTGGCAGTGTATGTTTAATTATTGGATGTGTATGCATGAGTTCTGCACCGAATGGGCGCAAAAACCGCCCCAGATCCACAGGATCCATTTTCCACATCGGCAAACCTCCGTACAGGGACCCGGAGCGCAGGGGCAGCTCGGAGAGCGCCCACCGAGCCCAAAGAGCCCTGGAAGACTGCAGGATGGTAGGCGCACCACCTTTTCGATTATTTTAAGCCGTCGTTTTGGTGTCACTCTCCCCCACCTTTTTCAATTCAGATCACGTGCAGTTGCACTATTTTTAAAACTGCAGTAAAAAATACACTGATGGGACTGTCTTGGTAGCGTGTGTGTATAATATTTAGAAGCCGTGTGCGTGAAATGCATTTTCGCAAGTACTAACGGGATGCTACATGCAGCTGAGGTGTGAACCCCACTATATGCCTGGACCAAAGCCATTATTAGAGTTTATGATGTTTATTGAACTGCCAGAGGGATTGTCAGACGGCGGCTGCAGCAGCATTTGTGCAGAAGCGTGGATCTGTTTGAACGAGGAGGCGCAGGCACGCTGTACTAATCTTACAGGTCTGCGTGCACGCTGGACTGCATCCGCTCGATTCTCCCCTCGCACCGCTGGTGTGCTATCCTTAATCCAGAAGAGTTCACTCGGAGCCCAATTCATGCGCATTACGGCTCTGCTGTATGTGCACTGCCCTGGCATTTTCAAAGGGCACTCGCGTTCACCGCTTCTTGGTGGAAGTATTTAGCGTAATGAAATCATTGCAGCAAGTTGCGGTGTGCCACCGTGTTGGTGGGCTGTGTGGTCATCACAGTGTATTTCCAACGTTCTCCGACGCCGAGTGTCTTTAAAAGGAGGATTAATTACACAATTCGTGTTTAATATCGTCTGAAAACTCGTTAAGGCTATTCATCATCCATTCGGTTGTCTCATTGAACAGGCGCTTTTGTTAGGTTTCCTCTGCTCACAATAAGAGCCTCCATTTTAACACATTGAAATTGATAATTTCTACATAATCCCGTCCAGGCTGAATGGTTATAACGGCGTATGCGGCTGTCAGGCAATGATAGGATGTAAAATCTTGTCACTTTGTAAATCATGTATTGTGTGTGCAAGCAAAGTAAAATGACCTTTTTTTCCTCCAGCTTGTACAGGAGTTCAATACCCTGGTGGCCCAGTATCGTGAGCTGGTTATTTCCATCGGGGATGTATCGGCTGATTGTCCATCTCTCCGGGCTGAAATGCACAAGACGCGAACCAAAGGCTGCGAGATGGCTCGCAACGCACACCAGAATCTTTCGGTGATTTCGGGGTAAGTCTTCTGACGTGAATCCATTGCAGTCATATTCGGCAAATGTGCGCAGTCCCGAAAACTGCAAGGAAGAGCGCCTGCATTTCACGAGCCTGGCTTGCCTGTCTGCTGTGATCAATAGAAGTGCTTCCATCGTTTACTGCTAGCAAACTGTTAACATTGGTCAGCACTGGCTGTTGTATCTACGGCAGATCTCGCTCTTTTTTTTTAAATAGAAAGGGGCACAGTGTTTCCCTTCAAAATAAATGCCACACGTTTTAAAGTAGTGCTGGATCGCAGGATTAGCGAACAGTGCCTAGAAAAGAGTCTACTTGCTGAAGACCACCATCACCGAAAGCACAGTTTCAATGTCAGCACTAAACTCTGTAATCAAACTTTTAAATTGTCTGTGTGACATGTGCAGAGTGCAAAAGTGAGGCAGCTCAGATCGGATCGGGGTAAGCGGACAGACAGACGGATAACTTTTCACACTTTTTAAGGGGATTTTTTTTCAGGATATAATTGGCATATATTATACATTGTATATATTTTTAAAGTATTCTAAAATTGTATATTTTTATCCAAATAAAGAACAGGAGAATATCTTTAATAGTCTAATTCATGCAACGTTTGCTTTCCTTCAGGTGAATAAGTGAGAAAATAAAGCGCTAAGTTTAAAATGTACATGTGCATTAATAACAAACTATAAATGTTATCATCTAATAACTGTGTTATATAGGTATATACAGTTAACATTAAAAGGTCATCCTTCTGATAACTTAATTGCGTATTATTTTAAGATCTATTCCAGAATAATATTTGCTACACTTTTTAAATCAATATGCTGTAAGCAGTCAAGAGGTAGTAGTAAAGAGATCAGATATAATGTGCTCAATTAAGAATGTCTATAATTTTTAGTACTAGGAATCTTTTGTTGTTGAACTGTTGAAGGCACTCACTTTTATATCTGAAAATGTGTAAACCTGCTTATGATAGATTAAGTAAATTCTATTTAAATGAAGTTAACATTTTATTTGATATCGTAAAAAAAAGTAGTTCAAAATGCTGGCTGAAAATGGTTGTGTTCATTTGTAGAGTTATCAAACTTTTATTGTTGTTCTCTTATAAAGATAGGCAATAGTGATCATTTGCAGTTTTACCATAAAACAGCTATCCCGTTAACAGTTTTAATACTAGTGTATGCAAAACTTATTTTTGTCAAGAAAATCTATCTATCTATCTATCTGTACATATGTACGTGTGAGAGAAAAACTCAGTTCTAATCCATCCATCCCAAAGTGGATTGTTGACCAGGGTAATGAATTTAAAAAGCTTTCCCAATTATTTTGAATCACAAAGCCTTATACAATAATTACTTACTAACACATCAAATATTTATTTTATGTATCGAACTTTTGGTTTCATTTTATTTTGATGAAGTATGTTCAACATTATATAAATTACTGGAATTGTTCTTAACCACAGTGTCCTTTGATACTATTTTAAGCTATTGTACCTCACGTTGACACCCAACATTTTGTTGCTGCAGGATATCACTTTTATGTTTAAAAATATTTGGAGACTTAATTTATATAAAGGAGGTTTATTGTAAGGTGAATTGTAGTGTGGTTTATCTTTCATTGTGATCAGTCACTGGGTACCAAACAGTTCAAATCTGTACCTTCATGTATATCTCGGAATGCATCCATAATACTTGCTCTATAGGAATTAATGAATAAAAGAGATAGTGAAAGAAGTGAAAAGAACGTGTGGAAAATGAATCAGGATATGATAGAGGAAATAAAATCTTGCCTGGAGGTTAAGAAGTGTGAAAGGTTCAAACAGCACTGCTGGCTGTTTTCTGAGCTGGTCATTTACCCCACAGGTCTTCTAACTGTACAAATACACATTCCTTGGAAGAAATATGTTGTACTGTACTTTGAGATAATATTTTAGCTTTTAGAATCAGCATTATGTAAAGAAAATGTGTTGAAGAAATTAAAACAGTATCTGATGATGCAGACTTTTAGCATTTCACCTGCCACTCATATCTAAGAAATGTGCATGCTAATAGTGTCATTTAGAAATGTTAGACCATCTCAATGAATATAAAGATTTCACTAAATGTTTTTAACATTAATTCATTATCTATAAATGTCGCAATGGCAATGAAATCACGTTTTTGTACATCCTATTGAAAGTGACAAACTTTCTAGAATCGATGAATCATGCAGACCATACATATGTTGTGCCCCATTGCAGACACTGGGTATGTCTAAAACAAAAAAGAACATAAATCCTAAAATTAACATCAGCATCTCGGGGACCTGTTTGGTTTTTGGTCCCCTTGTGAATGCAGATTTACATCATTTTGCAACTACTGTATAGTACACGCAGGCTTTGAACAACATCCATACCTCCCAGAGCTGTATTTTACTGTCCATTTTAATGGTATGAAATTGTGATGGCACATATAGGTGCAGCCACCACCATTTTCCTTTACAAACCTTTGTCACTTTCATACCTCGATCATCCAACTTTTACTTCTGAAAGAAATTAGAAGGAATGATTAGAGAATGAATAAACCTTATACTATGGAGTCATTTTGATGTACAGGCTGATTACGGAAGCAGGAAAACAAGATGCTGATACAGGTTAGGAAACAGCCTAGGAGAAAATGTCCATCCATATCTAAGCATATGCAAATATACAGTATGCATACAAATGCACACATCCATCGAGAGTTACTTTTAGTGTTAGTGTTATGTTTTGGTTAATACTAGGGTTAATTCTATGCTTTATTTTCATGTTAAGGTTATGTTTTGGTTAACACTATGGTTAGTTCTAGGGTTAATTCCAGAGTTAATTCTAGTGTTATGGTCACATTCCAGTTAGTGCTACTTTTAATCCTAGGGTTAATTCTATTGTTAGAGATATCATTCTGGTTAACACTTGGATTAAAAACAGACAGTAAATCTTACTGTAAATCATGTTTTATGGCTTGTGTAAGTGAGGACAATGTGCAAATTTCCCTCAAAAGCCACTACCGACGGACAAATACTCTAAGAAGACTATATTCACTGGGTAATAAAAGTTTCAGTGTGATTCCTGGACTTTGGATAATTCTTACAAAAGAAAAGGACAAAGACAAGTGATTAAGCTACAGTATAGATGCTTCAAGTCTGAACTACCTTTGACTATTCCCCAAACGTTTTTAAGGTCAGTTTTTTTCATTTGTGAAGATTGTTTTTGCTGTAAAACTTTGCTAGAAATAAACCAAATAATTAAAACAAGGAATGTAAGGATGACATTAAAGACAATACTAAAAATCAGAACAAAAAAAAATGGATTAACAATCAAAGATACTTTGGCCACTTATCTTTGTCAGTCATCACTTATTAGGGTTTATTTCTAGCTAAAATTAGACAGAATTATTTTTAATAGTAAAATATATGTGCAGTATGGATGTTCAGATCAGTGTTTGGGTGCACATTGTTGATTGATTCAAGATAACAAATAACTATGCTGTCGAATTTCATTTCTACAGTAGATAGAAGTTTTAAAGAGCCACAACTTCATGCTTGCTCACTGTACATTTTGCCCACTGTCCTATTAAATTCATCTCTAATGCATTTTAGGTGAAGTATTAAGCAAACCTATTGTTTCATTTTATATACATGATTCTGGTAATCATTGTGGGAAGTAAAAGATTGTCCCAGCAGCAAAAGGCTGATCATTCATTCTCCAATCTGCTTAATACAATTCAGGGTCTTGGGGTCCAGGGTCTGACAGTGCTGGACAGAAAGCAGGAAACAGCAATAGATGGGGTGTGAGTCTATTGCAGAGCTCACACACTCACACTGAGACACTGAATGGAGTCATCAGTTAAACAGACCTGCTCATCTTTGAGTACAGTGGGAGGAAGCTCAATGCAAACACTGGGAGGACGTAGAAAGTCCACTCAGACAATGGATTTTCAACATAAATTGCTTGATCCATGAGATAGCAACACTAACAATTATGTGATTATTATTAATTAAATAGGGGAGCACAGTGATTAAATCAGCAAAGGTCTCATCGTAAAATATTTCTTGATATGCGTAGTGTACACAGGGGCAGACTGGCCATTAGGGCATTTGGGCAATGCCTGGTGGGCCACGGACTCTGGTCTGGTCATGGGTCATGATCTCATATATAGTATTTAAATTCTTCGGTACTAATAATTAGTTTAGATTGTGTATTATGCATTTTATTGTTCTCTGGTTGTCGGCATGAGCAATAATTAGCAGTTTTCAGCTGTGATTATTAGTATGATGAAATAAAGTTATAAAGCACATAAAGTTGTGTCTAAACAACAGTGTACAGATTAAGTTTGGCAACAGTTTAAATAGAGTTCATATTATAGGCTCATAGCAAGTAGCGAGCCACGTACTCATCACAAATTTTAAGAAAATTACAATGAATAATGGGCCGAGTGGGTCGACCTCGTCACCTCACTCGTTGAAGGATGCCCGGGCCAGTTTTGAGACCCAGTCCGCTCCTGAGTGTACATGTTCTGTAGATGTTTGTGGATATCTCCTCTGGAGACTTACGTTTGTCTAAAGAGCATACTGTTAGGTTTCTTGAGTGGGTGTGAGTGTACTAGGTGGGGTCTACAGGGATACCACCCAGAATTAGTTTTGACTGTGAACTAATGCCATCAGAATGGCACCGAGATGACACATACATTAATATTATTTAATAAAGTGCCTACTTTCTGCATAGTAGTGGGGCACACTAAATGAATGCCAGAGATAGCTGAAGTTTGGAGGATCTGATCTATGCTTTATTTTGGCAAGCTTCATTTGACATGATGATTTAAGCCATTTTTTGATATTTTAAACTAATATTAAAAAAAGAAGACATGAAAGAAACACATACATATAATATTTTAGTGCCTAATGTTTAATAATAAAACAGTTTATACTTGTATAAAAGTTTAGCCTGAGATTGTCTCTGACTCCAAAGCATCTCCAGAGTAAAAATATTTAAGGGATTTACTCCTTAATGATCAAAAGGGATATTAGGAAAGAAATTTGTTAAGTCAAATTTCAGAATGTAATTCTTGTGACTTTGAATTTGTTAAGCAGGTTTAAGAATATTATGTTATGTTAAAATAACAACTATGGTAACTAACAATAATAACTATAATAACTTCCACAACACAAGGAAGTGCACACTGCGCACGGAAAGTTACCAGAATGAAATTTGGCCCTGCGTCCTTGGAGCTGTACAATATGTGTGCCTGCTCATTGATCTAAACAAAAGACATAAAACTGTAGTGATAATTTCAATGTCTGTAAGTTATTAAAATGTTTGAGAAAAATGTATTGCTGAAGTAAAATTTCTTTTTAAAATGGATGAGAAAAAACCCATGCCCATGAATTAAATATTGCTGTTAAAAATTCAGATTGACGTCAAACCCAGGGCAAAATAAAATACTTAATATAAAAATGTGTCACAGTTTTTCAGCTTCTGATATTAAAGGAACAAGAATGTACCAATTTTCAGAAGCAATGTGTAGCTTTGACCTAAAAACCTTAAGAAAGCATGTAACTGTAACAAAAGAAATGGTAAATACTGCCAGCTTCAGACTCCTAAACACTGGTATTCAGTTGGAAAAATAAAACGTTGTAATGGAAATACATATTAGTGAGTAATCCAAAAATTTACACCTTAATGTGCTTTTTAAAGAATGTTATTGTAGTGCTGTATCAGATGCATCTGTGGTTAAAATAAGCCAAATAAATTCAGTGCACAAAAGTGTTTGTCATATTCATTTCAACTGTCTTTTTATTGTTCTTTGCTGTTTCCTTTTCTGTTTGAAATTTAAAGTGTATTTTTTTTTTCTTATCAGTATAAGCATTTTTGTTGGTTTGAGATAATTCAATAATCCATTGGAAAACATTTCTGTTTGCCAAATTTAAAATAAATGTTTCAAAGTTATTTCCCCTAAGCAATAAGGTGCTTCTGTTGGAAGGATAAATCTTTCAGTGAGTTCATTCCAATGAGGCGTCTCCTTATTATTTTGTATGGCACTGCTCAACTTTTAAAGTCACTTGCTATATAAGACCTGTGCAGGAGAAAGCAAAGCCTGAAAATAATATGAAGATGAACATAATGGCACTCTTCAGTCATTCTCTGCTTATACAGAAATCACTAGAATCACATTCGTTCATTCATTCACACTTTTGTTTGCCTATGTGATAAACCCAGGGCATCAGTGAGCCCCAAACCCAAACACAAACACACTTGTCCAGTCCCAGGTTCAAATAATCAAAGGTTTTTTATTTTAACTCCCTCCAAATGTGACACAAGCAAATAAATACAGGTCTTTCTCACAGTATCTCTGTTTTTCTCCCTACCGCTCTACCCTCCTCCACTCAAGCGTTGCTCCACTACCTCCCAGCTCCGACTCGTTTGAATAAGGGAGTGCTGTCTCTTTTATTACAGACCCAGGATTACTTCTGGTGCCAGGGTGACTGCCCTGAAAGTTCTTCCGGGTCTCAGGGTAGTTCACCTTAGGGAGCTTGTCTCCCTTACAGCACCCTCTCGTGTCACCCAGTGACCCCAGCATGGCTGCCCTGCCAGACTACATATCCTTGCATGCCCTGCTGGCTTCTTACTATGCACCGACCTCCAGGGCTGCTGCCATCTAGTAAGTTTGGGGGAATAAAAACCTCCAGCAACTTCTCTTTTTAATGGGCTGTCCATCCATCCTTTCCGGTCCTTCCTTCCAGGTCTGCTCCCTCTCCTGGCTGGGATGCCCATCCAGCCCGTATTGTCATCTACACCTGTTTGTTTGTTTGTTCATTCAGATTAAAACTGGGATTCTCCCAACTGCTGAAGTGAATGCAACAATATAAACAGACTACACCCAATGGGCATTTCTGCCTAGACGTACTTACATTTAAGTAGTAATTTTCAGTTGTAAATTCAAAGCGATTTAGATAAAGGTCAAGTATTTTAGCATTATAAAAAATAATGATTTGCATGTGTTGATCTATCTGTCAAATAAAGGTATGGACTACAGTGGCACATTAACTGAGAAACAAATCATGATATTGGTTAGTTTTACATGAAGATTCAGACAACATCCCCAGAGTATATCAAAAACGTTTAAGGGATTTACTCCTTAATGATCAAAAGGCATGTTAGGAAAGAAATCTCTCAAGTCAAATTTCAGAATATAATTCATTAAATACACTCCTGTTCAAAAAGTACTAATTCAACAAACATTAGGTTATCAATCTCACATATGTTGCTCGAAGATGTCTAAAATGGATCCACTGAAAGAAGCTACCTTTGAGCAATGTCATCAAGGGCCTGCATCATGAGATCACATTTTAGGAATGGCAAACACTTAAAGCTTTTGGATAAATATTTTTAAATCTCTCTTTGGGTTTAAGATCACTCATAATACCTTAACAGCAATATTTAGGGTAATACTAAATTGGATAAAAGTGTGCTATGAGAAATTAGTTATAATATCCTACATTAAGCTACTTGAATGAAGACTGAAGAATCCCAATCCACCTTTCTTAATTCTAGCACTTTTCTGTATCATCTTGAATTGGAAAAGTACAAATATTCTTTATGAGAAACTGTTCAGAACTTGGCATTTGTGTTCTTAATCTTATTACTTTATTTGCTGTTCTATCCTACACAAAGAACCATTTGAGAATAGGCTCTCTTACTCAGGTGTAGGTTGAATATTGAGTTTCGTGAGCTCCTTTTGAAGTTGTACTTGCTATGCCATTTCATTAAATTAAGAGAAAAACAAATCAACAGAAATAAACAATCTCCTGTCCATAGTGCCATACTTATTTGCATTATGCCCCAATATTATTTGTTCTAAGGCTGTATCTGAGCACTACATCAAGTATGTGGTCACCTTATGTGAATTGTCCCCATCTTTTTACATTTGTCACAACATGTACTCAGAACATTTTTGCTGGGATTCTTACCAATAATAAACGTTCATAAAAGCTTTTACTTCAGTGCAGGGCTTCAGGGTGCCATTAATGAGAATGAGGTAGAAAGGCCAGGATGTTTTCAGTACTTTTCTTAGGTTCATTGGGTCCATATTATCACAGAGTTCAATGAAATTCTTACTTGCATATGCTAACCGACATGCAACATGTCACCACTCTCCAGCACCATGATCAATGAGTATTACTACCTTACCTCAAAACCTGAGTGTATATGTGAGCAAAACTGCCTCAGGATCAGGAAGCAAAGGATTATGGGCTGAGAAACCATATCTGAATTGGGGGATGTTGAACGTCATGCACCTCAGGGGTCAGTGATAGGTCTGCTGTTCTTTTTAATATACATAAATGATCTAAATAGGAGTATAAATAACAAACTTGAGTTTGCAGATGATACCAAACCAGGTGGAATGGCAAACAATCAACAATTATCCAAGTCATTACAGAGGAACATGGGTAGAATACAGGCTTGATTAGATTTGTTAGATGAAATGTACTGTAAGTAAATGTAAAGTACTACACGTAGGAAGTAAAAATGGTAAATCTAAAAAACACAATGGGTGGTCTGAAACTTGAAAGTACCCTTATGAGAAGGATTTAAGAGTTGTAGTGGACTTGTCACTTTCTACTGTGCATGTATACAGTGTACAGAAGCCATTGAGTGGGCTAATAGAACATTTGATTATATAGCACAAGTCAAAGGAGGTTATGCTTAAACTGTATAACTATATAACCCACCTGTGAACTTTACCTGGAGTACTATGTGCAGTTGGTCTGCATATTAGAAAAAAAGCATTAGTAGCAAAAGAAAAGGTACAGAGAAGAGCAACTTGGTTTACTTCAAAGCCAAGAAGTATGAGCTAAAATGGAAGACTTAAAAAGCTGAACATTTTCAGTGTGTAAATGGAGATTAAGGGGTGACATGATTGAAGTTATTAACATTTTGCAGTAAAAAAAATTAAGATGGTAGATTCAGGCTGACATTCTTCAACAAGAAAATAAGGACACAGGTGGAAACTTGCTAAGGTTAAATATCTCACAAATGTTAGGAAGTTTTCTTCATATGGGAAACTATAGGCACAAAGAATAAATGACCAAGTAGTGTGGTAGAGAGTAGGACTTTAGGGACCATCCAGCAAAGCTCTGGTGGGCTGCTATCATGGAAATTTTTGTAATGTTCTTACTTCTACCTTGAAACGTCTGTCTTCCTTATTTGAAATAAGTGAAATAACTACCTTACCTCAAAATTAGATATATTGCTGTTTTGTCTTGTAGAGTCTACTGGTGACCCTATTTTCCCCTTTATACTCTATATTGCTATGTAGACCTGAATAAAATGCCTGAAATCCCATATACTTAACCACTCAGTGGTCAGGTACTTCCCTTCTTTATCTATAACCTCAGGAAATTAGATAGCATAAAGGAACAGGCCGGAGTTAAATTATGCATTTAATTATGTATTATTGATAATATGCGCAGAAACATTAAGGAAGCGTGTCACTGAATGTTGAAAAACCATACCCTTACAGCCTAAGTAGCAATGCATTTTACGCTCATAGGCAGCTTTCATCTTATTTTCAGTCTAGCTTGCTTTGCTACTACATGGCCTTTGAATGGAGTATTCAAACAGGCCACATGCCTCTCTTAATATGGCTGCCGAGACAGAGCTGCCGTTGCCATGTTCATCTCTTCAAGGTCAGATGGTAAGAGATAGAGGTAAAGACAAGGTGACCAACTTTATACCAAACTTGTCACAAATCACAAGCCAATGGGCCATTATTGTACAGAATGGCCTCTGATTCAAAACCCATCATAACAGCCATACTTCAGACCAGTATAATTAGTTTACCTGTCCCTTCCTGGGCCATTTACCAATGAAAGTGGTCAGGTACAGCTCATTGCCCTTTCTATAGGCCGATGATGGTCTTCTTGAGAGGGTGATGGGTGATGGTTTTTAGATTCATGTAAGTCCAAACAGTCACCCTTACCAATCCAGTTTGATACATGCTCCATGCCCCCCTGCCATAAATTTCACATTCTAAGTCAGTTATACAGTCTTGGGGGGTCTTGGGTTTAGGTAAATATCAAAGCACTGCTGTTCTTTTCAATATAAACCAATTATATTTGGTTTGTCTAGCTTACAAATTATTTATCAACTTATATGCTCTACTTCAACTGCCATGTCTTTAAAAAAACTCTATAAAGTCAAAGTGAAAGCAGACATGTATAAATCCATCTATCCACCCATTTTTTAACTTTCATGACTATCTGAGGATGGGAAGAAACTGGTGCCTCTCCTTCAATGCTGTGAGCCAAATGGAAGAAACCCTTGATGGAGAGAAGTCTGTTTACTCCTGTTGCTATGAGAACTCAAAACTGATTCTGTCATGGATTGAAAGTTCATGTACAGTATACAATATACAAACAAGAAAAGCCCTACATAGGTAGGATATATGAATAGAACTCATATTGCTGTAATAGGTTGCAGAACAGTTGATAAGTGCAAATGTTATAGATTTACAAAAATGTTACATTTTAAATGTTTACTTTCCATTTTTACTAATGCAAAATGTCTGAAGAATTAAAGATACAAATAACTGTTTTGGGTACTTCCCGTTCAGTTTATTGCCATTGTATTAGTTATTTCAATATTATTTATTATTAACTTTATGTTGGTAATGTCATCATGTTACCATTTTGTGGTTAATGCTGATTTTTGTGCTACTTCTATAGAGGCAGCTGGTCACGTGGGCACAACAGGCAAAGCATCATCATTTAGCCATTGTATAGACGCATTGAGAACTTGTCCAAGTTTTGGAAAAAAATAATTTAGAATAACAAAGGAAAGTATACGTTACCCAGTGTTTGGAACTTTCTTTTGCAATTCAGAAGTTGAAATTTGATTTCAATTTGCATGGTTAAGGCCCTTTTTGGTTTGTTAGTGTTTCTTTTGTTATTTTGACCCCAGTAATGACTATTCTTTTAAGCCTAACATGAATGTGTTAAATCCACATTGATAGGGCCCGGGTTTAAGTGCTGTAGGAGGAACAAGTGTGCCTACTGTTCCACTGTACATACTGTAATCAAAGTAGCATTTTCAGTGTCCATTTTAAATGAGAATGTTTCGAATGCTTACTGCTTTTCTGAGACCCGTTAGCTCTTCTTATGAAATGTTTGTCTTGCCAGAGTCGTGATAGTCACCAAATGTAACAACCATACACCCCCCCCAGCTAGCACAACTGCAGAGGCTTTCTGTCCATTTCAGACCTTTGTGCTTAATTCTGAATAATTATGTGTGTGTGTGTCTTTGTGTGTGTTCTTGTGCCCAGTGGTCTCGACAGATCACTAATTGATGTGTGGAGCAACCAAATGGATATGTGGAAAGATGGATGAGGTTGACTATTCTCCAGCTACATAACCTGTGTAATAACTGAGACCCTTTGGCTTTTTGCTTTTCCAAACACTCAGTGTGGCAAATATTGCTTCAGGTTAGCACAGTCAATTTTCTGGAACTTGTTTCTCTAAAAGTTTGGCACTACCTTCCAGGCTGAAAATGATTATTGCCTTTTGAATGTGATGGCAGTGTCGTTTTGAGACTAAAACTTTGAAGTGTACCTTCTAGATGTTAGTTCATTCACTAGCCTTGAAGTATTGTGTAACTCATGTCACGCATGTGCATAAGAGAGTAACCATCCAGGTGTGGTATTTAATACCAGCTTAAAGTGAGAGAGGGAGGTGTCATCCTCCTTTGCCGCCACAATCCTTTGACTCCGCCCCTTCAGGTCCCAGGACTTTAAAAGCACAGCTGCCCATGAAGAAGGCATCATTCGCTGACTGGAGAGCAGAGGAAACGGAGCTCCTGCAAACCTAGAAAAAGCATCCAAAAGAAGCCTTTAGAGGCAGTGACCTTATTTGTTAGAATGCCAGAGGGCAACATTTTAGTTTGTACTCGCGCCCCAACATTTTTTTTGTCTCTTGACCCATCATTCCCTTAGAATATCACACACTGCACAAGTAACATAACTGGCTAGTGATCAGATTATTTTGTTGTGTATTTGTAATTCACTTAGGGTTAGAGTTTGCAGTAAAAAGGTGCATATTTAATAGTTTAAATTTCAAATGTCATATTCAATATTTATAGTTATTATATTGGCAATATTTAAAAATCTCAGAGTGTATTTTGTTATAAGGCTTATAATCACATTTTGAGAAACTTCCTAGCTTATTAGTTACCTGTGTATAAGAAACTTGCTTTTGTTTTTTTTTTAATCATTAAAAATACACAATATAAAGAGTAGCATTGTGTGGTAATCTGCTGCTTTTCCAGCTGTTTGCTTTAAAGCTTGTGCTGGTGAAGCGTTCACATTCTCCTCATGTCCACATACTGTATGTTTCTTTGTGTATTGTGCTTTTTTCTCACATCTCGGAGATGTGCAGTTAGATGAACTCGTGTGTCTGCAATAACCTTAGTGAGAATTCTCGATGTGCCCTATGAGATTTCTGGCTCCCAGCTGCCTTCTGTTCAGGAGATATACAACCATGACTGCTTTTGAAAGGCAAAACGTATTATTAAAGACCTCAGTTTCCTGCACAGTTGCTTTCCTCACTGTTCTCTTCTAGTAAGAGCCATTGATGCTCGCACCAGTAGATTTGGGGGTTGCTTCTTTCCAAAAATTGTAAGGTTACTGAATAGCCAATCATAATCACAATACAATTTTCTATGTATTTAAAAGTAAAACATTTTTCTTGTTTTTTTTTAATTCAAAGAGCATAGCCTTCTGGCTTATTGGAAAAAAATCAGGCTTAATCAATCATGAAGTTTTAAATACATATGTCAAAATTTCGATATGTGTGTGGTAAGATAAAAATAAACACACACAATTGTAAAAATAAATTTTTATTTCAGGCCAGAGTAGTTAAAGGAGCTTGTTCTATTCATAATATTTTTGTCTTGGTGTTGGCAGTGTGGTCTTGGGGCTGAAGAAATGGACTGAAAACTACCAGGTCATTGGTTGAGGGTCTTTTCACTTAGTTTCTGACCCTGTGCAAATCATTTAACCTGCCTGTGTTACAACTCTATACAATAAGAGTAAACTATTGTGGATTATCTGTGCAATTTTAAAACAATTTCAGATTATGTTTACTGTGGAAATATATATAAAATAATTTGTGTTTCAGAAAACTGGATGTAGTCATTCTGAATGTAAGTGATCTAACTGTGGTTAAATCTTAATATTTATAAATTCTTCTTGCAGTTTGTTTTTTTCAAAGTATGCGTGCCACAGAAGTAGAATTGCATGATCTGTTGCCTGGTAGCTGTTAACTGGACTGTAATATCAGAGCAAGCTGTGTTTGATATATCTCAGAAAATGTTCCAGTTGATGTGAGTAGGAATCATCTGGGAATCTTCAACTAATGGATCAGCTTTGGCATGTAGTAGTAGTTGTACTTGTTGTATTGATGCTTGTATAGGAGATAGACCTTAGCCTTATCAAATTGAACTGAGAGCAATGTATTCTGGGAAGCAGTGTCATGGTGCAGGTTGTTTCCATGCTCCCTGTTATATTCAGGAGCCTCTTGACCCTGAGAGACCATCGACAGTCATTGCTGGGATGAGCCTGACAAACACACAGAAAGCAAAGGGCAGGTGAAACAGAGACATAGTGCTTTTATTAAAAACAGTCAAACAGTATTCAAAGCGCAGTGCTCCAAAAATTCAATAAATAATCCAAAAACAAAACAAAGTGCAAGTGGATGTTAAATTCAAGCAAATAAATAATCCATTAAAAATGAGGTTAAAACAATGCAGGAGTCTTCTTTAAATTTCTCATTCCCCATTGTTTCCCTTTAAAAACCGATGCCTTTCCGGCTTATCCTACTTGAACCTTACAGCACGGTGAGACATCAACAAACACACATAGACACCCTTCGATCCTGGCCTGTGTCCCCACTGCCTGATCCATGGTGTTGCACAGGGAGCCACCGGACCCTGCTCTGCTCTGCGCCCGTCACTGCTGATTATGGCTTCAACCGGTGAAAGCGTGCCATCCTCCCCCTCCTGGCTCAACCCAGAAGGAGGACACTCCTGAGCATAATGATCACTCCTGCTCCCTAGTTGCTCAACAGGAGTGATCCCCAAGCCCCCTCTTGGGCACTGCCCACACACATTCCTCCCTGGGGCTCCATTCCTGTCCGCCTGCTTCTCTGCTACACCGGCTCATTCCTACTCCTGCCTTTCTTCTCCTCATATTAAACTCTATCCTTTTTTCTGTTTTTCCTTCCGGTCTCTCCGTGTGCTCCCCCTTTATATGCTGGGGAACAGTTGCAGGTGTGATTGCCTGATTGCCACCCTGGGCTGATGATGAGACAATCAGACCATCCGCATGTGCCGGCAAGGCAATGCATGGTCGGCTGACCACCTCGCCCCAATCTGGAGATGAGCCGTCTTCTCAGACAATCGCTCGCACCTGTTCCACTCCCCAGAATGAGCATGTCTAATGATAAATTTATTTAAAATCGGCGCAGCACCACAGACCACTCGTCACAAGCAAAAAGGCAAAGTAGTATTCACAATATTTTTATATGGTCAAATTGTGCAGCGTTTGATTGTCATAAGTACACTAGGGGGGTGCAGAGGATGCATTGTATAGGGGTCCATAGTAGAGGAAACCCAAAAGAACCTCACTTAATTTTTTGTCTGTACGGCTGCTGGTTGTACTAGACAAAAGTATGTCTCTCTGTCTTCAAGTAGGACAAACTTGCAAAAAACTGGGTGTAGTGCACAAAAGTATTTCACTGACTGAAGTACATTGCTATTGGGCTAGAAAAGACGTCTTGCATACCCATTTCAAAATAAGTAGTTGATAATGATTCTGTAGCATTTTCTGTGTTTCGAGAAAACTGTAAAATGTTATGTAAGCCTGTTGTTTTATGTGTGTGCTTATTTTGGGCAAGAGGGGAGGACACTTTTCAGTTTTCTCTCAGCTGCTATGGACACCTCCAAGGAGTGCTCAGCTCAGCTGCAGCTTGCTAAAAACCTGGACACTTTTACAAAGACCTCTGTCTGCCTTGCAAGAAATCTTTTTCATCTACTGTTTGGAAAACGGGGATATAACTTGAAACTAAGTAACTGAGTCACTTTGGAATATTCTTCCGCACCTTGTTGCTGGTGATGGGAGTTAGATACAGGTCATTTGTACTTATGAATGTGAATGTTTTGAGCATATGATTAGATAACTTACTTACATGTGGATTATGTGACATGGGTAACGTGACTTTTTTTTTTTCTTTTTTCCATGGAGGTTTTTCACATCATTTGCTATTGTACAACATTGTTCACTGTCGGCTTCTATTATATCATAAACTTTTTGCTTTGCACCCTCCCACCATAACCTATCGTCTATGGGGAAGGAGCAAAGCTTTAGATTCATCAAGAATTTTGATTTCTGGATTTCGATAGATCCTGACGTTTTTAGGTCCCCTGATATAGAAAACATCGATAATCTCGATAATGGGTGTCCGTCTGTGTCTGTGTGTCACAGTTTCTTGAGGACGGTGTAGAGATAAAACAGCTCAACAGAAAAATCAAAACTCGGAAATTTAAGCCTGTTATGAGATGACGGATAATGAAGATGAAGAATATGGCATACAAATTTACATGGCAAAATGTAGTACAAAAGTAAATGCAGTGTTACAGTTATAAACACAAACATCTGCATCTTCCTTAAAATCTGTATTGTTTCCTTGGGTCGTCCAAACTGGAATTTCTGGTGTGTGTTTATCACTCTCTACTTATTCACTACATTCACTCACACTTCTTTGTACTGCATTCATTTCCAGATGTTGTCTATCTTTATGATATACACTGCTTGAGAATTTACAAGCAAGATGCAAAGTTGCGAAATCGAAAGTGTCACCTATGAGCTGCATGTAGATATAAGGAAGTAGGATGGCATGGTTGAGCAGCAATTAGTCCTGCGGCCAAGTGGGCTGGAATGCTTTTTCTTTAAGGCTTCAGTTGTGTGTTTTAGATTTAGATTTATTGGTGATTATCAATTGCAGATTTTGATAGCAAGTGTGGGTGTGCACTAGTTCTGTACTCTGGGATGAAATGCTACCCCTTCCGCAGTTGGTTGCTGCATCATCTGCTGTTGAGATAGGCCCTGGCCCTGTCAAGACCCTCAACTGTCTTAAGTGGTTTAGGAACTCTACTGTATGCACTTACATTTTTCTAAACCACTTATTTCAGGTCAGGGTTATTATGGGCATTGGGCACCAACCAAGAAGCAGTCCAGGACAGGGAGATACTCCATTGTAGAATATAAAATATTAATCTATACATTTTCAAATATATTTTATTCTATTTTTAGAGCTAAAGTAGACTGGGGCTTATCCTGCCAACTATACTGGAACCAACCTCGGAAAGGGCACCAGTCCATGTAGTTTATTGCTGGACACACTGTTGCTCACACACACACACACCAGTTTAGTGCAGCCAGCTATCCTAAAATACTTGAGTTTACTGTGCGTGAAGACCTCACACAGATAGTGACAGAGCTTTGATTTGAATCTATCTTCCTGCAGTTGTGAGGTAGAATAAAATAGAATAGAATAGAAATGCAGTCATTACCTGGAGAATAGACCCGAAATTTAATGGATAACAGGGATTAAATGTTTATTTGCATACAGTACAATATAATGTATAGTTACACAGAATGGGAACCTTGTATGCCCATGCATGCACTTTTCTGGTTCATATGCCATTTATTTTCCTGTGCTCTATGCTCTGTCCTTTAAAAACAGAGATGATCATCACTTATATGCATAAACTGTATGAATGTCAAAACAAAATAGTCTGAGATTTCATGCTGACTTTCTTAATAAATTTTAATTAAAGCTGGTTTGACTATATGACTTTAGGACGTAACCGAACCCTTATGAATCTGCCTGCTATTGGTGAAGTGTGATGATTGCTTTGCTGCTGAGCCTACTTTCCATTTAATCCTTTCAATGCATTTATGCTTTGTCTTGGATGGTAATATTGTTAATTGCTTTGCAAAGCAGCTTGTGATAATTCTTTGGATGAAAGGCACCAAATAAAACATTGAATGAATAAAAGAGGGAACAAATCATTGAGCTATACATTTAATACAACAAAAGAATTTATTTATGCTAATTTCAGATCAACACGTTTTCTTAATGTCAAAAGACCAGAAGTGAAGGAAGGAAAGATCCATCATCTACACTCTACACTCCCTGTTTCATGTATCTCTGTCATTCTCTGATCATTATTTCTATACTGTTTTTTTGAAAATATATACACACATGTAGTAATTATGTTTATTAACCACAGTACCTATTTCGGAAGTAGGCTAGTATTGTCATTTCATTATATTCAAAACTAAGTTGTATGCATTTTCCATGTCCATGACCATTCCTTCATGATCCAAAGCCACATTTTCAGGTTATTTTTTTGTGTGATTAGACTGTTCCTCCAGTAAATCTCTGTTTGGTTTCTGAAACAGGCCACATCTGTGAGTCTGAGACACAGCATGATATTCTTAAACCTACTTAAGTCCATTCAGGGTCACTAGCCTATCCTGGCTTTATCACGCACAAGGCAGGAATGAGTCCATGTCAGTGTACACTCATTCAAACAGCCACACTTAAACATTGCCAGTTTGTAGTGACAATTAACCCGGTTTTACTCATCTTTTAGGGATATGGGGGGAGAACCAGAGTACCCACAGGGAAACCCATGCAGACTATGGAAGAACATACAAACTCTACATGGAAAACAACCAGCAGGGTTGTTAAGCTACAGTGCTGATGCTGATAATCCTGAACTTCATTATGAAAATAAAGGGATGGTATTTTAAATTATGCACATTTGAAAATAGAATGAAAAACAATAGCTGGAATGCTAATTAATATATTAGGACAGAAAATAAACTTATTCAGCATAATAAATGCTATAAACATGCTTAGCATTATTCTTCTTTTAGTATGAAGGGTGCTCCAGCTCCCCAAACACCCGACAGAAAGACTCAGACACAGGTATAAAAGCACAAAGAGTCTTTGTTGTGCGAACTCTACCTTCAAGTGTTTCCCACGCCACAGCCACAGGTAGAATTAAGCAAAATAATACGCACCAAGCACCTCTGTCTTCTTTTTCTCTCCATCTCTGCTTCCTTCCCTCTTCCCAGCAAGCTTTGTCCTCTGCCCTCCTGACTCTGGCTCCCGGAATTGAGGCAGCTGGCTTCTTTTATGTAACACCCAGGGGTACTTCCCAGTGTCACGTAGGCATGGTTCAAAAGCACTTCTGGGTGAGATAGAAGCCCCATTAAGTAGGGCTCCCCATGTCTCTGCAGCACCCCCTAGCCACACCCACAGAACCCAACAGGGCTGAGTTGGCAAACTCCAACTCCCATGATGCCCTGTGAGAATCCGGGGCACAGCTGCAATCCATAAGTTTTGCCATCTAGGGATCTGGGGGAGATAACGCCCTGTGCATGCTCTCTCCCCCAGTCCTTCCATTACGGAGGCATCCTAGCCAGGTAACGCCCCCAGCCGCCCCTCACAGTGCCCAGCAATTTCTAATGTTAAGAAGTATACTGTAGTCTTAAATATGCCATCTTATAGTTATTACATTTTTGCTATCAAAAATAAATTAGCATACAGTTTACTAGATCTGTTCCTCTGCCTGAGACACTACAGGAATGAAAATCTCATATTGGTGGGGACTGGTTTCACATATTGCCTCCTTGGATTCTTTCACCTAAGAACTGCCTTTTAGGAATCAACGGTAAGTTTTTCGTTGTCTTTATTTCTGTGTCCATAACATTGTGTTAAGTTTTGTAGCTTTCATATAATAGTAACATCAGTCTTTCACAAGACACCTACTGTTTAACACCATGGGCAGAAAGCGTCTAAAAATTTTTCCAACATTCTAGTATATATTGTAAAGTATAGCCTGGCCACAGACAGACGACACCAATGTCTTAAACACACAGGTTTTATTTACACTCTTCCGCCATAGGGCACGCCTTCTCCGTGTCCCAAAGGCCCAACACAGTCCCAAAAAGAACTTAACAGACCTCTGTACCGCTCCTTGTATCACCACTCCTCCCAGGCAACCTCATCTTCTTCCTCCTGATTCTGGCTCCTGAGTAGTGGCTGCCAGCTCCTTTTGTAGCCCTCCCGGAAGTACTCCAGGTGGCAATTGACCTAATTAGGCGGCACTTCCGGGTGTGGCTGCATTCCAGCCCACAGAGGCTTGTTTCATTTCCTAATCTCTCTATATTGCAAATTAAGGAAAAACATGCCTTTTCCTTTGGTCAGCATTACAGCCCTTACCTAAAAATACCAACATCAGCACTCTAGTATATCCTTTTCTTTTGCTTTTTCCAAGGCCAAAATCTTCTTACCACCCCAAAGTTTCTGTACAAATTTCTTGGTGAATGTTATTTTAGCTTTTTCTGTTCTACTCTATGAAACTGTCTTCCAAGGTCAGTTGGCAAGGCTCCACTTACTGAAATATTTAAATGAATGCTAAAGACTAGATTCGTCATGTTTGCATAACTAAAATGGACTTTATTTTACTGAATGATAACTACTTAAGGTTCACTTGGTCCCTCACTGTCACAATCACTAACTTCCAATCCTTATATCAAATCTTCCTAATGTATGCTTGTAGTGTCTTGTTTTAAATAGTTCTTTTTCATTTTTGATTGTTTCTTAATTTTAGATAGATAGATAGATACTTTATTAATCCCAAGGGGAAATTCACAAAGGTATAAAGTGTACACCTTTAGGTGTAAAGTTCCAAATTTGATCCTCTGTATTTGCCTTATTTACCGTATAGGGTATAAAACATAAAGATTGATTGATTGATCCCTATAGGGCATGTAAAGCCTTTGTCCACACCAAGGTCACAATCCTATGAGGGGGCCATGCTTTAAATGCACACAGTATCTGTTTTTTCTCATTTTCAATAGTATATCATTGCTGCTTTTGAACTACATGAAAACAAGGTGAAATCATTTAAATATCTTTAAATTCTGATTATTTTGTTGTTGTTGTTATTATTTTCAGTGCCCATTTTAGCATAAAAATTCATCACACTCCAGCTTTCTTTATGTCAGTGTTGATCAGATATGCGCGTCCTTAATTTAAATGGCTGGCTTCTTCAGTATGAGAGAACTGCCAATTTCCTGATAGTTAAATTTAGTTTCCAGACTAATGCTTTAAAGAGAACCTTATTAGGGGAATTAAAGAAGATTAAAGATATAAAAATAAGATTAAAGGTTAGAAACCAAGCTTTAGATTACTTTGAACTGGTACGCTATAAATGAAAACAGCAAATACTTTACTGTAGTCATGATATGCCAGAAAAAAATGATTGTATAGTTTACATTTGTCCATCTTAAAATAAGTGTTTTTGTAATATCCCCCAAGACCTTCTGACATATATGTTAACACGATGCTTCTAGTGAATGTTCATTATATTATTTGGTTTCTTTGGCTCCTACAGTATCACCTCCAACTGGCTGTTTCTAGGACATCTTTCACATTCAGACAGTTCAGTCAATAGTCGTAACTGGGAGGACTAAATTTAAATAAACTAAGATCAGGACAGGTAGCCAGAATAATAGTCAAAGAACAGAATAGTAACTCGTAGGCCAAAAAAGGAGCATGTTACTAGTGCCAAAAAAAGTGAGATGTATTCAGAAGGCAAAAAAAATAACTCATAATCTGTAGCTCAGAATAAGAAAGACACTAAAGATGATTCCAAAGATGAACCCAAATCTTGGACAATCAAGAAGTGTAAAACACCAATCTTTATGTAATTGCATTAGAGACAACACACACAAAAATAGCAACCATCAACAAAATGGCAATGCCCATAAGAAAAACAATATAGCACCACAGTAGAACGAAAATCACATTTAACATTGGTAAAAACACATGAGAGCAAAAAAGTAAATATTATCAATAAATTCATTCACTTGCAAAACCCCAGGAACTATACATACTGTAAATAATTTATAAAAGACAAGGAACAGCTGGAAAATAATTAATAAATAAAAATCATAAGCCTCATGTTGAAAATATGTTCTGAACCTCTGCTCTGTTAAAACAATTCTTTGATTTCTTCTGTGGCTTTGTAATCTCTGGGTCCTAATAATTAATTGTCTGTCTTGGACTGGCCATTTTTCCAATCATTTTGGTTATAAAGACACTCAAAATAGCATTTTTGTCATTCATAAAAATATATGTAAAAATCATCACTCCTTAAAAGAAAGAAATCTGTCTTCGTTTAAATTTCTAAGGTAAGCATAGTTAAATGATGCAAAATGGTGGAAGATAAATGAATGCCTCATGGAATTACAATTTTTACATTGCTTCATGAAACAACATAAATCTTACGTTATCAGGTCTTTTTTTTAGAATATTAATCAAACCTCAGGACACATCATGCATGACCCTGTTATTATATATATCAAAATACCTAAAATATTTAAATTTCTGGGGTGATTGGGTGGCCCAATAATTAGCACTGATACATCGCAAAGTAAAAAACCCAAGCTTGAATTTCAGCCAAGACACTGTTGGTGTGGAGTTTTCATGGTCTCGTTGTCTTTATGTAGTTTTTTCTCTGGGTACTCTGTTTTATCATATTCCATATAATTGACATCATTATACTACTACTAGTAGTAGTAGTAGTATAATCATGTGTACAGGGTGCAGTGAAATTCTTTCTTACATGCAACACATCAGCTCTCTCTGGAGTCATATAAAAAAGAATGTAAAAATATTATTTACATTGATAGGGAGCATAAGAGAATAAGAGCAAGCGTTAAAAACATACTAGGGATGTTAAAAGGCAGTTAGACAGAAATGTTGCAAAAATAACTAAAGATGCATAAAGAAATGTTTTCACTGTTTTAGTAGTAAACGAATGTTCAAAGAAGACGTGAATTAAATCAGGAACAGTCAGTGAGGATTAAAAAATACAGACAATGAAATATCAAGAAGTGGAGAACCTCTCAGCATTAACAGGGACTATTAAGGTACTGAGTGATTTCGAAGTTGTAGAGGATATAGCGGGTTGGATAATGGATGGATGGATGCTTAAGGAGTTTTGTAAGAGCATATATAAACCCTTGATGCATATATTTTTAGGAAGTCACTGTGCACTGGGGAAATTCCTAAGAACTGGAAAATAGCAAATATTGTCCCATTTTATAAAAATGGTCACAGGGCAGATCTAAGTAACAAAAGGCCAATAAGCATCCCAGATAAATTAATGAAACTAATTATTAAGGAGAAGACTGAGCAAAACATGGCAAGAACAGGAGTGTTAGTGAACAGTCAGCATGGGTTTTCAGACAAGGGGGCATCATGTTTTACAGACATGCTAGAATTCTATGAGGAAGCAACAAGATCAGAGTAGTGTATATGTTTATCATGACTTTCAGAAAGAATTTAATAAGCTTCCATATGAGAGGTTGGACATGAAACTGAAAGAACTGGGAGTTTAGGGTGTAGTATGTAAATGGGTACAAAATTGGTTAAATATAGGAAACAAATATTTATGGTGCAAGAAACACTAGCAGAATTGGATAGTTAAAAATGGTGTCCCCTAGGAGTCAGTGCTATGGCCACTATTGTTTTTAATATGCAGTATTTAAGTGATCTGCAAAGGAGTATGAACAACAAGCTGGTTACATACACAGATGATACCCAGCCAGATGGATTTACAAATATTCTATTATATGTCGAATCATTACAGAGGGACATGAATAGCATACAGACTTGAGCAGATTTGTGCCTGATGAAGTATAATATAAGAAAATGTGAAGTATTACATTTAGGAATTAAAAATGTTACATATTGATATGCAATATGAGGTCTGAAACTTAAAAGTACACCATATTTGAAGGACCTAGTAGTCAGTAGACTTGTCACTATCATCTTCCAGACACTATACAGAAGCCATTAAGCATGGTAATAGAATGCTAGTTTATATATCACAATGTGTAGAGTACTAGACCAAGGAAGTTATGCTTCAGCTTTTTATCATACTAGTGAGGCCTCACCAGGAGTACTGCATGCAGTTTTGGTCTCCAGACTATAAAAAAGAAATAGCACTACTAGAGAAATTCTAGTGAGAGAGCACCTACGCTAATTCCAGGACTGAGAGGTATGAGCTATGAGGAGACATGGAGGGAGTTGAATGTTTTCAGCTTTAGCAAATGGAGATTAAGAGGTGACATGATTGAATTATGAAAGAAATTAGTAGAGTGGATCCAGGTTGTTTCTTTAAAATTAGACAAACAGGAACACAGGGACACCAATGGTAACTTGTTAAAGGTGAATTTTGTACGAACGTTTTTCTTCACACAGAGAACCATAGACACATAGAAAAAGTTACTAAGTAGTGTGATGGCGAGCAGAACTTCAGGAACCTCCATCTGATATGTTTTTAGAGGATTTAAGAGTAAAGGATTGGAGAGCTTGTTGGGCTGAATGGCCTGTTCTCATCAAAATTTTTGTAAAGTTTCTTACATTTGCCCAATAACTCCTTACACATCTCTCTTCTCACTTTTTCACATAGTGCATTAACTTATTATACTTACAAATGAGATGAGATCTCCAATATTATTTTATGAACCTGCGTAGGATTATTTATTGCACATATTAGTCACAAAGGCAGTGACTGCTTTAGACAGCTACAATGATCTACTATGTTTTAATGGAGACACGTTAAGAAAGATAACCCCGTATTCCAATGGTATGCAAGTAAAGCTAACTTATTACTGTATACTGCCCTGGTGTGTGGAGAGTGTGGGTGAATGTACCTTATGATGTCCCAGCATTCCATTTAGGGCTAGTTTCTGCCCCCTGACACCTCTAGATTAGGCTCCAGCTCTGGATTGTCAAGTTTGTCCTGAAGAATAGATAAATACTTGTGTGTTAATGCAGTTCAGTCTATTCTGTATGGAATCCACACACTCTTCTTATGTCCTTGTACAGTATTTTATGGGTACTCATTTCCTCTCATATCAGGAAGTCATGTGTGTTAGATTGACTGACCGTCGTAAGCTGGCCTGACATGTCTTTATGCCTGAGTGTTTAGTGTTGGTGCTCTTCTTTCCTGTAATGCTTCTTGGTTAAGATTTAGCTCCTTTAACCTCTGTAACAGAAAAAGATGTTTCAGAAAACGAATGAAGTTCCGTCACCCTAATAACACAATTCAGAATTTTTTTCTTTGAGGCAACTTAATGAACTGTATGTGTAAAATCTTTTACATGCTTTGTAATTTAATGCAGAAAATGATCCACATGCTAGGTGAACTACAGTAGTCTTGAGTCATTAATATTTACTGAACAAAAGAGCTACATTTTTCGTTTATTTTACAGACACAGTGGTTATAACTGTTGGTTAATCAGAAGGCTCAAATGACCGCATTTCTCAGCCATCTCAGGCACTGATCGCTACTGATAAGAGCATCTCTAGTGGCCACCCAGCACTTATATCACATCCCACTTTAATCTTAATGAATCAAGAAATTAAGCAATCAAATTATTTTTAGAAAACACATTGTTAAATTATATTACAAAACGATATGACTAAAACAGGTCACATTGTCCTTGAATTTCTCTTCAATTAGTGTTTATAAAGTAATATCCAGGCAGAATGTAATGGCCTCCAGGCTGCTGTTATGCACCACAGAGCCTGAATGTCCGTGGCTGATCTGATTGTCTTAGAATTCAATTGATCCTGGAAATACATGCAAGTTATCATTCCAGGACAGTCTTTTACCTTTAACCACTCTACTTTAAATCTGATGCCATAAAGCACAGATTGCATAAAAATGCATGTACACCTCTCATTTAAATTTCTAAGGAAAGTAGATTTTTTAATAAAAGATGTACTGTATAATGGTGGACCTTTGTGAATGCAGTCCCTCCTATGCAAAGTCTTTCAAGCTGATTTGTTCAATGTAAACCGTCTACTTGGAATGGTGACTTTAACAAAGTTCAGAAACAACAGAAACCTGTGGAAATGAGACTGCTGTCCATCGCAGAGCACACTCACTTATGTACTTACATATTAAGGACTTCTTCTTTTTTTTCTCATATTTTACTGTGATTAAATTGGAATACCATTCAGAGGTAATAAAATTCTTTTTTAACTTGACCTTATGCCTGTTCATTGTAATTTTAAGCAGCTGCTGCCGAGAGTTGATTCTACAGTAAAATAAAATAAAAATAAAAAGAGGAGTAACCTTTGAGGTCAATCATCACCCTGAAAGCAGATAGTAGATGTCACCTAGTATTTGTGTACCAAATTTCAGGTCAATAGTTCAAACAGTTTGTGAGCTACAGGTGATTTAAAATCCTGGAGAGATAAATGGACAGCCACGGTAGCGTTCTTTTTAAGAAGATACAGAGACCCTCATGCACAGTGCCATTGCTTGTTTCTTTGCGGTAGCATATCTTTCTCTGTCCATTCCTAAAACAACTCGAATCACGTCTTGATTTTTCATTCCAACATGCAGCATAGTGCAACTCCTATTTTTCTCCACCCTTTTTACCAAATCTACTTATTGTTAAAATGCGGCCCAAAGGATTGGAATCCTGTTTTTGTAGTACTGGGTGCAAGACTGGAACTCAGCATGCACAAGAGTCCAATACGTCACATAACACATGCACACAACCAAACACTCACTCATGCTGGGCCAAGTTTGGGATGTGGGAGGAATGCAGCATACCCAGAGGAAACCAAACAGACAGAGGGAGAACGTCAGAAGATTAAACCCCGTTCCCAGAGTGTGAGGCTGCAGCACGGACATCAGAGCACCATGCTGTCATCCAGTTTAAGACGTGCAGGGTACACATCTATGTTACGATCCTACTTTATTTTATTTTGTTTTATGTTATTCATCCTTGGAGGTGCCAAAAAAATACAGACTATGATCTGCTTAAACTGGAAGGTCTCAGACTGATTCCAGCCAAAGCCCGATGCCCAGTTCATTCTTTAAAACCTATGAGTTTTTAAGTCATAGGTACATGTGTAGTAGTATAGTGATAATGGTTTTAGACTTGCAGAAGTAGCTGTATATACTCAAAGCAACTTTCTCACATACAGTATTTAATCATAGAAACAGACAGATGAAAAAAAGTCTGTAATCTGAACTTGCATGTTCAGTGATTATGGTAGTGGTAAAGGTTATCGGTACGTGTGGCCCTGTCATGATTCTGTTAAAGAAATTATTTAAACTGGCCTGGTGAGCGTAGCTTACTTTATCTAAGGTTCATCTAAAGCATATCTCAAGGTTTTTAGGTCCACAGAAGAACAGCCAAGGTCTACTTGAGAATGCAATTTAAATGTCATGGGTGTATTAACAAATGAATACAACTTTAAGCAAGCCTACTTTCTACACAATAATATGCAGAATAAATTGTGATGTAAACTGTAATGAATAATTGTATTTCTGTTAGATAGATAGATAGATAGATAGATAGATAGATAGATAGATAGATAGATAGATCTTTATTTGTCATTTTGTTTTTCTTCCCAGAAACTAATTATATAAATTAATAAATAATGGACTGGAAACACACAAGAATGAATAAAACAAAAAAAAAAAAGTTCTGACTTGGCTGTACCAGTCCCATGGAGCCAAGTAGCGTTTTCTTGACACACTTCTGCTGAATAGTCCATTGGCTGAAAGTCCTCAGTGTTACGGTGTCACAGATAGGATGTGGAGCATTGTTCATAATGACACTCAGTTTTGTTTTAATTCTCTCCTTCACTACTGCCTTTAGGGGGTCCAGAGTGCATTCTATTACTGAACCTGCCCTTTTTAATTAACTTGTTGATTCGTTCGGTCTCTCTTGAACTGATGTTACCAGCCCAGCACACCACAGCATAGAAAACCATCACAGAGTTATAGATGATGTGAAGGATGTCACTTCTCACATTAAAGGAACACAGTCTGCTCTGTTCTTTTTTTGTATAGTTCCCGTGTTATGAGACCACTCTAGCCTGTCATTGATATGAACCTTGAAATACTTGCACTAATGCACCACCTCTACATCCATTCCTTAAATGGTGACCAGATATAGAAGCAGTGTGGTGTGGTTAAAGTCAAAGACCAGTTTCTTTTCTTATTGGTAATATTAAGTTGCAGACAATTCTTTCTGTAACAAGAAACAAACTTCTCCACCTGACTCCTGTCCTCTGTCTCATCCCTCTTTATCAATACACCCCATAAGTGCAGAGCCAACTGAGAATTTCTGCAAGTGACATGACCTGGTGTTAGATTTATAGATGGTGGAGTACAGATTGGAGAGAAAATGAGACAGGACTGTCCCTGTGGTGCTCCAGTGTTGCTCACATCCACATCAGAGACACAGTCCTTGAGCCTCACAAACTATGGTGTGCCTGACAGATATCCCCCATAGTCTCATCCACCTGCATATCTCTGAGTTACTTCTTAAGGGGGATGGCTCCATGGTATTTAAGGTGCTGAAAAAATCAAAAAACATAATCCTCACAGTGTTGCCAGCTTTGTCCAGATGAGAGTAAACATTGTGGAGCAGCCAGATAATTTCATCCACCACTACTGATAGGCAAACTGCAGTGCGTCCAGTAGGTCTGCCCCAAGAGGACTTATGTATTCCAGGACCAGCCTCTCAAAGGTCTTCATGATGTGAGACATACAGTAAGTGCCACTGGTCTGTAGTCATTAGGAGAAGAGGCACCTGCCTTCTTTGGAATGGAAAGTGCAGGATGTTCTCCATGGCAGTGGCAGGTATTGCAGCCTTAATGACAGACTGAACAGGTGACAGAGGACACCACAAAGTTGGTTAGCACTGGCCTTAAGATCTCGAGGACTGACATCTGGTTCTGCAGTTCTTCCTGTGTGTAGCTTCCTCAGTTGTCTACAAATTACAATGTTGTGGTAATAAATGACTAATTTCAAATCACTTTTAATTTTCTGTGATTTTTGACCACTTTTATTCTATTCTTAAACAGTAACGACTTTTTAAAGCTTTTCAGATGACTTTTTTTCTCCCTGTAGTTGGCAACACTAACTGCTGAACTTGAGGAGCTGTCACACTTTCTTTGTTTAAAAAAATGCTTAAAACTTGGCAGTATAAAAATGGATCAAACTAATTAAAAAAATGATTAAAGTTCAGTCTCAGCAGCGACTAAATTACAGGAGGCGTGAAAGCCGAGCCACTCTCAAATCCAGTATTTATCTTTCTGACTGCGCTGGCTGAAGAGCAGGCTCAGAGTTTAATCGACTGTGTCGTTAGTCACTTTGATTTGCACCATTTTTCACTGCTTTCTGATTAAACAGATTGCAGGGGCAAAGGCACAGAATATAAAGATTTGGAAGGAGATACACAGGTGAATAGGGAACGTTATGCCAGCTACCTCATACTTCTAAGGAACTCTCATGTTACTTGCTAATATAATGGGATGCTTTTTTAATGGTAACTTTTTCAGCTTTTTTTGTGATCAAATTTTTAATTTTTTTAAAATAAATTTTATTTATATAGCACCTTTCCCATGCTTTCTTTTGGTTTTCCAATTGGAGGACAGGCAGGTCAAGTAAACTTGCTCAGGGTCAGTAGTGGAATTTGAACCCACAACCTCAGGGTTTGAGGTCCAAAGCCTTAACCACTACACCACAGTGCCTGTACTTTTTAGCTTATTTTTTGAAATATTGAGCTTTGCTTGTAATATTTATGCATAAAAATAGATTCAATCTTAATATTTATCATGGATATTAAATGGCTAAACACATTTTGTCTTGAATTTTTCTGATTCATTGAAATTAATTTTGCTTCACAAAATCCTAATTTAAAATATTTAGCATGCCTTTAAACACAATGAAAAAGCAGAAGCACATTAAAAAATGAAATACATACACAGCATTCTATAATCGACTTCACAGTTGGCAGGAGCTTATGCAGGTAGTATCAACACAAAGCAGACAGCTGCCCTACAGCGTGTGCCAGTCTGTCAAAGGGCACAGATTAAGAGATGTTCAGAAGTTTAACGAGAGTGCAAGGGTTTGGGGAAGGACCCATAAAGGCAGCTAAGACCCTGAAAGCATCAAATTGTACAATCCTAGAATCAGCCCTGTGAATCCTGCCTTGCTGTTGCTGCTGCAGGGATAGGCTGTGGCTCTCTGCGGCTCTGAATAGGTTTAGGCAGGTTTAAAAATCAATGAATTATTGGATGTCTGTCTGCAATATCAAAAAATGCAGCTTGTTTACTTTTTTTGAATGTCATAACAATTCTTATTCCAGTCAAATATAAGCAGCCAATAATGAATCTGCTGGCTTTGTCAGTTTGGACTTGCGCGCAATTATTATTGCATCTTCATGCAATATTTAGAAAATGATAGGGAATGCCATTGGGCATTGACTGTGTGTGATAAGAGGTTTGTGGTGAAGTGCAATTTTAATAAATAATCGCGAGTCCCAAAGCATGCAGGCTCTGAACGGGTGCAGGTGCACATGCAAATTTGAGTGTGTCAGTCTAGTGCTTCATTCACACCTCAGACCATTGGGAGGAAGGCACCTGCACCCAACTGGTGTAATAAAGGGAGTGTGCAAGGTAGAGGGTGATAAGAATTAGAAAAGAAAAAGAAAGGGAAGAGATAAGAATGAGAGAAGAAACAAAGGAATCGAGAGAAAAAGGAAAAAGGAAAAAGGAGGTTATGGAAAAAGAAAGAGAAAGAGGCAGGATCGAGTAGAAGTCCATACAAGTGGAATGGAAGCACATGGCGAGCACTTGAGTCGCAGGGGTTACTCCTGCTGAGCGGTTTTGGGGAGCAGGAGTGACCGACCGCTTCAGCAGGGCTCCTGTGTAAGGCCGAGGAGTGGGGGAGCAAGGCTTGGTGTGGCACCCTGCCAAAAGCCTGGGACTGGCAATGGGAAACTGAACTGTGCTAAGGTATCCTGTGCCTGTTGGCAGAGGTCTCTTTTCTCTGCAGAGATCCTGTAAGGGGTAAGCAGAGGAGGTCAGTTTTTAGAAAAGAGGCTCTTTGGCCTGGAATTGGATTTTAAAAGATAGATGATATCTGGGATTTTAACCTTGTTTTGACAGATTATTTATTGTCGTTATTGAGACATTTTTAACCTCCACTTTGCACCTTGTTTTTATGGATTTTTTATTTATTTATTGAAGATCTGGAAAGCTGCACTTCTGAATGCTTTCTTTGATTGTAGCTTTAAATAAAAGCCCTCAACACTTTTCACCAACCCATTTCTGACTGTGTGTGTCCTCATTTGCCCAGCACATCCTTGGGTACATAATTGATGGTTCTGGGTTCCAGAAGCTTCTGGAAGCAACCAGGGATCGTGAAGCCAACCCAGCTTCAAGACTAGTCTGGGTACTCATAGTGCTCAATAAGAATGAACCTCCAGAGACATATTGTTCTCTAGCATCTTCAGAAATTCAGTGATTACATGATGCTTGATTTTGAGGTTTGTGGCCAGTATTCTGGGGACCTTCAAAATTCAAGTTCCTGTCATTTTGGTGATGACAGGCTTGTTGGTCTGAATGGCCTTTACTCATCAAAATTTTTCTAATGTCCCTTCAATCAGAGCTACAAATGATACAATTGTCTCCTTCACATAATCTGATATGCAGGAGATCGTTTTTGGCCATTTATAAAATCAGCACTGTAGAAGAGCCCTTACAGGGTCATGGTCGAAACCTTTTGATCAGCCATCATAATTCTGGACATCCACTTAAAGCAGGGGTCTTTAAACAATGTTCCTGGAGGGCCACAGTGATTTTAAGTTTTCAATCCTGACACTTTTTTAATTAGTAGCCAGGTCCTGTTGTTATTGGAACATGCTTTGTAGTGCCAAACTACATACCGTATATACTCATGTATAAGTCGGGTCTTTAAACCTGAAAAATCGATCATAAAATCAGACTCCAACTTGTACATCCGTTCAAAAATGTGAAACTTAATTTTTTTTTTATTACATCTTCTTGCCTCCTCCAATCTCGCACCAGTTTCTCAGATGCATCAATTTTATTGCAGCAGTTACCAATTTCTTTCACTACTTTTAATTTAAAGCCAACATCACATTTTCTTCTGATCGAACGTTCCATCGTAGATAAGGAATGCTCTTATGATAAAGGTGTATGAGGGTGTGAGATACAAAAAACACACAACAGTGCAAACATCGCTTTGGAATAGTTCGGGTATTACCGTGTGGGTATGTAGGCACAATAGAGAGAAAGAGAGAGAGGTTTAGGAGCACACATTGATACAGCACATTGCCGCACCCACATAAAAAAAAGGCCGTGTGCGTTGTGGTTACTCCCTCAGGTGGGCGTTAGCATATCATAATCTCTTGGCTCAATAGCGTGAGTTTTCCACATTCAACTTATATGACCGACATTATAAAACATCAGAAATTATACTTATCCGCAGGAGAACTTATCCGGGAGTATATACGTTAAATAGTTAAATAAAGTAACATGTACGGTATCATTAACAGCAATAAATGAGCTTCTAATTATTAAATTGGTTTCAGTGAAAAACTTAAGCCAATTTTCCCCCCAGGACAACCTGAGACCATGGATTAGAATTTGGGAGTGCACTCACTCTGACACATCAGACATTTCTTATATTGTTTTTTTTTTCTGAGAATATAGTATTATTAAGATGCTTTTTTGACCTTGAGCAGTATAGTGTTTATTGCTAACTGACATCTGGTTCAGTTTTCAGAATCTTCAAAAAAGAGTCAATTAAAATCAAAGCAACTAAGCCTATATAACAGCAATAACTGGCAAAATATTACCAAACTGGCTGAAATGAAAACTTGCAACCATTACAGCCTTTCAGGAGCTGATTTTGAGATCCTGATTTAAAGTAGAATTCATAATGTAATGCTGGTTATTGATTATTTTTGCTGTGTGCTACAACAGTTGTGCTGTTTAAAGATTTTCCCATCTTTCGTGACTCCACTGCTTTAAAAATAGAAATATCTCACCATCAGATCAATGTGATTACTTAGATTTGGTTTGCATTGGCATTGCCCAGTCCCTTTGGGATTCTGCCACAATGTTCTCTGATATCTGCGACCAATAATACTTGATTCTGCTGCAAGATTCTTTAAATTACGCATGAAATTTTGTGATTACTTTACGCGTGTGTTCTTTTCACGGTTACTTACATCTAGGTGAATAAAAATACAACACACTTATTAACATACAGTAAATTGTGCTACTTTTAACAGTCATTGAATAAGACCATTTTAGAGTTGTAGGCCAAACAAAACCCATTGCAAAAAAAGAACAATAAATATTTGAAAGTAATATTAAAAAAACTTAGTGGCATATGCATGTTCTCCCAGTCTCTCTCTGTGTTTTTCTTCTGAGTAATCCAGTTTTTTACACATTCTTATAGCCTTGTAGGTTTGGCTAAATGGTCCCAAGTGTGAGTGTGTGTCATGACCTAGAAGAACCAAAGCATGTAAACTCAAAAACGCTTACAAAAATGACCACTAGAGGGGAGAAACAACATCAAACTCCAGCTAGTAAAAGGGGCTTTACAAATAAAAACTGAACTGCTTGTAAGAGGAGTGAAGCTCCATAGGAGCACAAAAGACAAAAGGGAGTTGCCTGTAACACCAAAGGCAAACCTGCGGTAGTCCCTGAAGGGCAACGTGCAAACAAAAAAAACATTGAAAATGCAAACTAAAAATGAACATCAAATTAAAACCAAAAATTAACATGAAACGCAACTACAATCCAAAGCAAACAAGTCGCGATGCTGATTTTCAAAAATATCGTTGAAGTACAGAGCAGAAGGTTGAAAATCAAAGAAATACAATAAACACAAGTAAACTCACCATTCCTTAGTGCAATTCAAATGAACCACCAGGAAACTGTGGGAGACCCTTTATAGGGTGAAGGGTAGTTCCTGGTTGTGATTGATAGGTGTCCCCAACTCTTAGGGGACCACCCACAAAACAAAGGCCGCTCACACACATAAACAAAATAAAAAACAAAGTATAATGCACATAATGAACAAAAGTAACATTAAAATAAATAAAAGAATCAAAAACAGACCATCATGATTTGAACCCCATGTGCATGAGTGGAGCCTGTGATAGAGTGCTACCCTGACCAAGCCCTTCTCCTGTTTTGTGCCTGGTACTGCCAGGATCGGTTCTTGCTCCATGCCCCACTGAATTGGAGCAAGCAAGTCTGAGAATTAAGCGGACTGTTATTTTGCCGTTGAACATAATTTCTTTGAGATTCCCAAGAACTGTTTTCCAAATCAAAGAACATATGAGGCCATATGAGAATATAAGGGTGAAGTGTCTTACAAAAAGCTCTAATTTTTCTGCTAGAATGTCCTTCTTTTCAGAGTGAGGGTAGTGGCAGCCTTAGCCACGGTGTATCTACACTAGGTTTTCTTGAAAGTATTCTTTACTTTTTTATCTTTTTGTGCTTTACTGATTTTACTTTTCAGATTCAGGATTTTAGGCAGTCAGTTTACCCTGAAAATTTTAACACTGACGTAGGGGATGCCCCTGCAACTCCTGCCAGGCGAGTGGGCCTCCATACCCAAAGATCCCCCACTCTTTTTTAGACCTCCAAAAAACCAGCCACAAAAATATATATATTTATTTTGTAAAGCAGAAATAAATATTTTTACGTCAAACAAAACTGTGAGAAACTAGTGTGTTGCATGATGCTTTAAATTAGGCAATGCCCATTACTGAGTTTACAAAAAGTACTGTAATAAAAGTGCAGAGAGCTCTTCTCAGGTATGACTGAAAGATGGTGGTCCACGAATAATTTACAGTCTGGAGTGGTGACATGAGGGTCTGGGAGCAGGCTATGAGTGGGAATAAGTGTTTGAGTGTCAGCAGTCTGTCATCAGGAACTTAGAGGACTTCCTTCAAATCACTAGGCTATAATGAAGAGGGCAGAGACTTCTTGGGAAACCAACAAAGACATTACTGCTTACCTGTAGGGGGCATCATCTTGGTGATGAAGTCACCTGTAGTGATGATTGCTGATACCATGATGCTAACAGTGTTTGGGCTGGCAACAGCATAAGCTAGACATGTCTTGTTCCCAGTTTTGATCAGTTTTGGAGGCATTTCCTATTACCTGTAAAAATGGGAAAATGAAACCATTGGTCTTGTTAGATTCCAAGGATGCGGTGCTGCTGTATTTAGCTGTTTACCTAGGATGATCCTGGGACATTTTTACCACAATGTCTTCAAATCTCAGCTGTCAACAGCAGTGTACAGGGGCAGTTGGTATGTGTTAGGGATGTTTCTTGGATTTAATGATATCAGGGTCTTAGCCCCCTTGTCTGCATGTTGTTCCACTACGCAGTGTGTTTTGTAATTCAACTAACTTCTTAGCAAAGCATGTCCAGTGCATTGTTATACCTATGTAATAGAAGAGTTTGGTTTTGCATTCACTGAAATGTAAAAGATGTTGTGAAAAGTGGTGGGGTGGGGTGACTTAAAAGATGGGGGGGGGAGATCAGGGGCTTTGCACAATGCCCCCAACGCTTGGCGCCACTGGCTTGTGAGTTCAGCTGGAAGTGAAACAGATAGTTTTTAAGGCTGTTTAAGTCATGAACAGTGGCTTTGTCATGTGATGCTGTGATTGTTTGTGTTTGCAGTATGTGTATCCATTGATAATGAAATTTGTACACCTAAGATATGCTAGCTCTCCACATTCCCCATGTCTAATTTATTGTACATTCTTTCATAACAGAGTAATCAGGACACTCCAGTTACCACTGAGTATTTTGCACACTGACCATGAGCCTAATATTAATGTGTCAAGTGACCTGCCAATCACATTCCCCGGTAGAAATAACAATATGCATTATCTGAACAAATATTAAGTGAGTAAAAACACTGGAGTCATTATTATGTTAACACCTCATCAGTTTTCCTGTGAATTCCAACAAATTGGCCAGACTCAGTATGGTCTATAAAAAACATTTATTTGAATAGTATTTGACTTCAGCAGGGAATCAGGTAGGTTTGAAATAAAGGTTTTTATTTTGGGGTGGGAACCCAGTCTCTGCTATTGCAGGGAAAACCACAAATTTTGTGCTACGGCAGTTGCATCTCCCCATCCACTTGTTAAGAACAAGTTAACAAAATAAATTATCTAACCACTAGACTTTCCACTGTGCAGCAACCCACTGCTTGTGTTTTTGTACCACTTCACCTGCAAAAGTTTACATGTATATGTAAAGGGCTTATACAGTACACCACAACTTGACTGGGACATTCTTGATGGATTTCATGCTGCCACCATAGATTGACATTTCTAGATTAATTATTCATAATTACTTGTGTGTTTTTCCATCCATCTTGAACCAGAGGACAGATAACTGAGGGTTTTGCACTTTCATTGACATCTGCCCCTAGCAGGTGATGCATTTGTCTCTGACTTCCATGCTAACATCATCTTAATATGATGCTCATGTTACCTGCATGTGTGTGCTAGACCATCAATTACAGTATGTTGTCTGTTAGGCTTTTCTGTGAATTTACTGTCTTAATGTTCTTTACTTATTTATTTGGTTTGTACAATGCTATATACTGTATACCCTACCGTTCTTTCTTATATTCTGTAAGTGCCTTGAGCATGGGAAAGGCGCTATATATATAAAATGTATTATTATTATTAATATCTTTTACTTGTGCGTCATGAACTTGTTGAGCAGTCTTTGATACTGAAACCTCTGTCAGACTTTTTTCTTGTTCTTCTTCTTTATCTTTTCCTACTTTTATCAATGTGGTGGCTAACCCTCTCCATACAGGTCATTCCTACACCTCCTCGTCAGTCCAGCCCTTTCCTTCAGATCTTCTTTTACTCTATCCATCCACCTCCACTTTGGCATCTCTTGGACTGTCTTCCCTTGTACTTCCATTCCCATCACTCTTTTGCCCACATATTCATTGCTCTCCTCATCATGTGTTCATGCCACTTCAACCTACTTTCCTGTACTTTCTTCGATATCTCTCCCACTTTTGTTGTACCTCTGATTGTCGCATTTCTTATTCTTTACTTTTTTGTAACTCCACACCCACACATCCATCTCAACTTTCTCATTTCTGCTACATCAAACTTCTTCTCCTGTGCTCCCTTTACTGCCCATGTCTCAGTTCCATATATCATTGCTGGTCTTACCGCTGTCTTAAAAACCTTACTTTTAATCTTCGCCTTAATTCTTTGATCTCACAATACAGTATAACTTCCTTATTTATGAGGGAAGCATGCAACTTTGGAATAAAATAAAGAGTCTGAACATACGTTTTTGACTTCAGAGCCATGTCTTTTCCATGACATTTTGGTTTGAGTTGCTGGAAGTTGTTCACTTTTTATTGTTAGACCTCTGCATTGTTTTTGGAACACTCTACTTTTTGATTTTTCATTTCATAATCCTCTTAAATGTTTTGGGGTCTTTAACTTACAAGTTTACATCATGGTACACTGGCCTTTAACCCCGATGCCTAATAGCTCCAAAAGCAAGTGGCTCTCTTTGTGGAGTTTACCGTTCTCCGCTTGTATGTGTATGTTTCCACCTCACCCTTATAATAGGCATGTTAGTATAAATGATGAGCATACCCAGTGATGGAATGACTCCAGATTTACGATTATTTCCTGAGCCTGAAGTGGCTGGGATAGACATCGGTCTCCTGGAACTCTCTAATGCAATAAGAGAATTTGGAAATGTAATGAATAAATTAGCAATCAAGTCAAGTGAGTCCCTTTTTCTGCTTTGTAAGCAATAAACAAAATTACAATGTTAAATAATTCATTGTATGCATATTTCTGTATAGAGAGAAGAGTTGAATTACAAGGATAGATCAATAGAATTCCAAATGCATCTTAATATTTGAGCATTAGGACCAAAATGACTTCACAGACAGAAAATAGCAACTCAGGTTGCAAGTACCAACTAAAGTACCTCTGGGGTTTGAGTCTAAGGGTTTGTCTCCTCAAATTTTTTACTTACTAGCAGAATACCCGCGCTTCGCAGCGGAGAAGTAGTGTGTTAAAGAAGTTATGAAAAAGAAAAGGAAAAATTTTAAAAATAACGTAACATGATTGTTAATGTAATTGTTTTGTCATTGATATGAGTGTTGCTGTCATTATATATATACATATACATATATACATACTATATATATATGTATATACATACATATATATATATATACATATATATATACACACACACACACATATAAACATTTATATATAGACATATATACATATAAACATATCTACATATACACATATCCACACATACACATATCTATAGATATATACATATACACATCTACATATATATATACACACAGATATACATATATACATACATACAGATAAATATACTGTACATATATATACACACACACA
>JANRMT010062835.1:58740395-58781722 GCA_026402145.1 Polypterus bichir lapradei | reverse complement strand
TTTATATATATATATATATATATATATATATATACAGTGGGTACGGAAAGTATTCAGACCCCCTTCAATTTTTCACTCTTTGTTATATTGCAGCCATTTGCTAAAATCATTTAAATTAATTTTTTCCCTCATTAATGTACACACAGCACCCCATATTGACTGAAAAAAAACTGAAATATCACATGGTCCTAAGTATTCAGACCCTTTGCTCAGTATTTAGTAGAAGCACCCTTTTGAGCTAATACAGCCATGAGTCTTCTTGGGAAAGATGCAACAAGTTTTTCACACCTGGATTTGGGGATCCTCTGCCATTCCTCCTTGCAGATCCTCTCCAGTTCTGTCAGGTTGGATGGTAAACATTGGTGGACAGCCATTTTTAGGTCTCTCCAGAGATGCTCAATTGGGTTTAAGTCAGGGCTCTGGCTGGGCCATTCAAGAACAGTCACAGAGTTGTTGTGAAGCCACTCCTTCGTTATTTTAGCTGTGTGCTTAGGGTCATTGTCTTGTTGGAAGGTAAACCATCGACCCAGTCTGAGGTCCTTAGCACTCTGGAGAAGGTTTTTGTCCAGGATATCCCAGTACTTGGCCGCATTCATCTTTCCCTCGATTGCAACCAGTCGTCCTGTCCCTGCAGCTGAAAAACACCCCCACAGCATGATGCTGCCACTGCCATGCTTCACTGTGGGGACAGCATTGGACAAGTGATGAGCAGTGCCTGGTTGTCTCCACACATACAGGGCATCCTGGGACTTGGAGTTCAGTTTCTCAGCCTGTTGGGTGCCATGGGTGCCGCCAGGGGGCAATGTGAAAGGACCTGGGGAGTCATGATTCCCTTATAGCCTGGAAGTATTAGGAAGTAATGAGGACAGAAGCCCTGAAGTACTTCTGGGCTGATTAAAAAACTTTAATTCTCCATCTGACCTGGAAGTGCTGGCAAGTCACGTGGACAGAAGAGCAGAAGTACTTCCAGGTCAAGAACTATATAAAGGACTGCTGACAGCAAGCGAGCCAGAGTTGGGTGGAGGTGGACAAAGCTTGGTGGGAGGTGTGGAGGAGATAGAAATAGAGAAAGAGAATTGTGAGAATTATTGTGTTAATTGCCTGTGTGTTAGTGGCTGTGGTGCTTAGGGGCACTGTACAAGAAGAACAATGAATTAAAATACTTCTTTGTGCTTTTACCCGTGTCCTGAGTGTCTGTCTGTTGGCTTTAAAGGGGCAACAGAAACCTCTAGCGTCCACACTATGAATACTATTTCATAAAGCAGCACATGTCTTTCTGTCCACGTATTACCACTTACAGCAGGGAAATCCACGAGGACCCTGAAAATCAAACTCAAAGTATTGCGCACCAAGATAGAGCAGAAGGGTTATTTATTTAAAACGGCAGAAATCAAAAGAATGCACTGTTCTGCTAGAAATTAATGAGAACTACTTGAACAAGAAGCCAGGAGAAAAGATGCTGGAAAAAGTCAGAAGAGAAGATGTAAACATTAGGCCATCAATGGCTGCATTTACAGCCAACATTTCAGATGTAAACCCCTAATGATGAATTTGGAGTTTCTAGAATTAAAGTCATCGCTACACACAGCAGTTCTGGGCAACTTTTTCTTGTACTTGTATCGGATGTAAGGGGTCACAATTTTGAGCATGTGTGTATGCCAAAGGATTCCCCAGTCAAGCAAAGCACATATGTCAGGGATAAGCTTTGCCCCCCTCAATCCAGAATTGAAGTAAGAGGGTCTCAGAATGTTATATTCATGTGTTCACTATGGCAATGTCAGATTTTTTTATTTTAACTGAATAAGAAAAGTTTAGAGATTTGTTTTATTGGATATGCTAGTTGGCAAACCAATAAAGTGATCACCATTTGAAATCTGTTAAAGTACATTTCTGGAACACTCAGAATTTTTTTTAATTATAGCATGCTAGCTTTGAAAAAGCTTTTTAGGTTTCCTGTTTTGCCAACACAAAGATAGTCTTTTGTTGTACAGGACGTAGAGTACATGATTTAAGAAAAAACACAGTGTTTCATAAAGGTACAGCATAATTGCAGCATACTGTTGAGTTTGCTATGCATTTTAATAACAGGTTTGTTTTAATTAGCAAATACACTGTATGTTATAAAAACAGTTGACGGCTCTGCTGCCCCGTGTAGGAACAGCATCTGATAGCAGTTGGGATGAGGGCCCAGACAGCTAGCATGAATGCTGTCTTCTGAAGTATTTTTATTGCCCTTATTTATTTTGAATCGCTCAGCAGATGCAGCAGCGGAACTGCCCTCATTTTTTATTCTTTGACCTGGAGGTTGTCTAATGATCCATTTATTAACCTATTAGAGCTCTGTTTGAGAACTGCTGACCACAGCAGATCTTTACAAAAGAAAGACTGTCCACTTAAACCATCTTGAAAAGGCTGATTTGATGGGCTGTAGAAATTGTTGCTTGCAAGTACTTAGATGTTTTCCAAAAAAAATGTTTTTACAGGAAAAGACAAGCAAAGAAAGAGCTAGACACCAAATTTAATAATGGGAAAAATAAAGAAAATTCCAAATAATTTGTATCAGCATTTGCTTAGTAAGGGCTTTCACAGTTGTACTGTTAACTGTTCAAAGCTCCTTGGTCAAATGAGGATATTTTAATGTCTTTGTCTTCTTTTGTCCACATTGGACTGAAGGTGGCAAGGTTAGCTTGGAATGAGTTGTCAGCAGGACTTCCTCTGGCCTGGAAAAGTTGATAAGAAACAATGCAACCCCCTTTGCAGTCTTCCCAGGGTTCCCTTAATTCAGTGTCCACAAAGCACTCATTATGTGTGTGTTTTTGACAATGTATGAATCTAAAAGGATAGGAATTTGTTAAATTATGTAAAGATGTAATCTCATTAAAGATTGGCAATGTGTAGAAAGATCTTTATTATCTCTTGCCATATGACTGATTTGTTGCCCTTCTCTCCCCCTTCTTTCATGAACCTGGGTGTGTTACTATTCAGATACACTGAAGAGAAAGTCTAGGGAAATACATCTACAGTACATTGCTGAACAACATATATTATCAGCATGAGTGCCGACTCATAATACACATTGGGGTGAGCAAAAATGATAGACTGTGGCACAGATAATAATCCAACAATAACAACAAAAATAATAATCCTCTCTATAGAAAGCAATAGCATCCATGCCCTTGCATAATGTCATCCAGTGTTGAAAAGAGGATGTGAATGTCTGACAAAGAAAGGCAACAAGAAGCACATAGAGGGATTGTATCTGGCAGGGGGTGCTAGCTCCCTTGTTGGAATAAGTACTTTTGTAATTGCGGCAATTTACATAACCTGAACTACTGTATATAGATATAATATAAAAAGGCAATACCCCTCACTTAGTGATACGGTGGTAAGAAATCACATTGGAGAAATAACTTAGCTTTCTTTAATGAAGGTTTACGCAGCATAACAAACGAGGAAGCTATGACAAGACCATTACTGAAATGGAGGCCCAATGAATATAGTCTGCCATTTTTGTCACTGCATTGGAAGGATTTTCCGGATCGGATGACGGTATCTCCCATCCGTCCGTCGGCTTCAAAGGTGTGCCAGGCAGTGTTTCAAGGCTTTATACTCTTTCTTCATGTGCAGGTCCCCACTTAGGTAAATCATGTCATTCCAAACAAGGAAAAGAAGATCCAATGTCATGCTGACTCTGACACACAGAGATAGTACAATGCCCATTTCGCAGTTGTCCCTGTCTTGTCTTCTAATGCTTGCCTAGCAGTTCTAAATGCTGGGCCCCTATGCTAAATCTGGCTTTGTGTTAGCTGTACATGTGAGAAGAAAAGAAAAACAGATTTAAAATACTTGCACAGAGCACAGTAACATATTAAACTTATATTCTGATTACAGGGATGTAAGAGCTAGAATGTCTGATTTAAAAGGCAGCAAGACATACAAGAAAGAGGGTATAAAGCATATCTGGTGAACAGAGGTTTGTAAATGCACAATGAACTCAAAACAAATGGACTTACAATTGTGCCGGTTTTAATAGCAAGGTGTTTTGCTATTTTAGAAATACAGTGGAACCTCAGTTCACGACCATAATTCGTTCCAAAACTCTGGTCGTAAACCGATTTGGTCGTGACCTGAAGCAGTTTCCCCCATAGGATTGTATGTAAATACAATTAATCCGTTCCAGACCGTACGAACTGTATGTAAATATGTATATTTTTTTAGTTTTTAAGCACAAATATAGTTAATTATGCCATAGAATGCACAGCATAATAGTAAACTAAATGTAAAAACATTGAATAACACTGAGAAAACCTTGAACAACAGAGAAAACTAACACTGCAATAGTTTGCGCTATAGCGCTAAGAACCGCTCGCTAAAAACACTTTTTTTTTAATGAGTGTTAAGCACAGGGAAAAATTAACATTTGAAAAATCCATAATTTAATAAACCACCAAGAAAAGTAACATTGCAACAATGCACACTACGATCGCTGTAAACAGAAATGAAAACAAAAACGAGCCCAGTGCATTCTTTAACTGCTTTCTCTACCTTATGCGTCCAGCTCTTTCTCTCGTGTGTGCATGTGTCTCTCTCTCGCGTGCCTGTCTGTATGTATCTCTCGTGCGCGCATGTGTGTGTGTCTGTCTCTCTTGTGCGCGCCTGTGTGTGTGTGTCTCACTCTCTCTCACGTGCCTGTTTGTGTGTGTGTCGCGCTCTCTCTCGCTCTCTCGGTTGCTCGCTGCACAGGAAATGCACAGGGAGAGACTGAACACGTACAAACCGAAAAGGAAACTGGCTTGTTCTTATACTGAGTGTGTGGTCGTGAACAGAAGCAAAAGTTTGTAAAACTTTTTGGTCGTAAACCAATTTGTACGTGAACCGAGACGTTGGTGAACCGAGGTTCCACATCTCCAGGTGAGTAGGTTTACCACCATGGTTTGGGATGGTGAAAGTAGCCAATCCGAGAGTGCTATTCATTTATCCTTGCTGATGATTGACTGCTGCTTTGTGACGCGTCTCCAGGTGAGTGGGTTTACCACCTCTGAGGGAAACGCGTTTTAGGATGGTGAAAGTGGCCAATCCAAGAGCGTTATTCATTTCTCCTTGCTGCTGATTGACTGCTGCTTTGTGACGCATCTCCAGCTGAGTCCAGCTGTGTGTTTTCCATTTTGTTATTGTTTTGTTATTCTTAAACGCACACTATGTCTTTGAATCGCCCTGCAACTTATAAGGCTTCTGGAACTGAGGCTAAGCAGCGGAAGAAGTTTAAAACACTCCAGGAGAAAGTTGAACTACTGGATTTGCTCTGGGAACTAAAAAGTTATGCTGCAGTAGCGTGCCACTATGACATTAATGAAAGCTTTATGTAGCACCATATGCTACATAAAGAAGAACGAAGCAGCGATCTGGAATACTGTATCTGTAAGTTTCTGTGATAGTGCCAAAAAGGTAACGACCGTAAGGAATAAATATATCGTCAGGATGCAATCTGCCCTGGCACCGTGGATCACCGACTGCAGGAAGAACATCCCCTTGGACAGTAACATCATCTGTGAGAAAGCACGGAAATTGTACCAGCAGTTCGCTACAGGAGACAATGTAGCAACTTCCTATCACAATGTTCCTGAAACCTATAAAGAAAAGCCAGCATGAAACCCCACCAGAAGAAGACCCGTACAAAGATACGACTCCTCCTGAAGCGCCTGAAGAAGAGGTGCCAAGAGAGGAGTTTTAAATCCTCTGCTTCGTACTGCACAGGTATTTCATCATCATCATCAATATCATTCATCATTGGTGAGTACCCGTACATTTTACTGTATTTTAATTAATTGAAATTATTATGTATTTACTCTACTTATAACAAAGAAAACTACAGCGCATACCAGAGAAAACACGCTTGCATGAATTACAGTACGTACTGTATAGCGGTAACCTCGGTATTTTACATTCTAGCACCGCAGGAGACATAGCAGTGCAGTACTGTACAGTATACGGGTTTACCTTTACATTCTGTTTTTAGGTAATGTATTAAGGTAATTTTTTAGGTAATGTATTAATGTATTAAGCTGAGTTTGCAACAAAATTAAAGTGCTTTGGGGACATACTGTATTTAAGGTTGAAACTATAAAAACAGGCATTTAAAAGGTATTTTTTAACCACTTCCAAAAGTCGCGGTTTTTCACAATTCGCAGGTGCTCTAGGAACGTAACCCCAGCAAATTTTGGGGGTGTAATGTACTGTTTTTCATCACCTTCTATGACCTGATTTATTCCACTCTTCCACTGTTCCAAACTAAAAAAGTTCTCCATAGTCAGTCTCTCACTGGAAAAACACTCCAACATTGATTGGATAGTATTAATGTGTTTTTTGCATAAGTTGGCGAGATTCCAGTAAACAGTAATCTTAATTATTATACTTCAGCTTCATTGAATTTTGTGGTTTTATTAGGTTAATAAGTTTATTTGAGGGGACTAAGTTTAATTTATATGCTTTAAAGTGGTGCCTGGTAAAACTGTGATTATGCTGCTACCATGTCATATTTCAGACAGCATTTCTCCCCTGGCTGGGGTTCAAAGTTGGTTCTCTTCTCCATTTTGTCTAATTTTGTATCATTTATTTGTATTAATGTTTCTTTTGTTTATTATTTATATGCTTTGTGTTTATTTAGTTACATCCCATGTATTTTGTGGGTGGTTCCCCAAGAGGTGGGGCCACCTGCCAATCATCACCAGGAACTGCCCTGCACCCTATATATTGGATGGCCTTCCATAGTTACTGGCAGTTCATTTCGAATGCTAGGAAGTGGAGTGTTTCTTGTGTCTAACTGTGCTTTTTTGCTTTTGCTTTGGTATCTTCTGGATTTTTGGTACCTGTGCTCTTTCTTTCAACTTTGTCCCTGGATTCTGTTTTGGGACTTTGTTCGGTGTGGGTTGTCTTGCCTTTTCAGGCATATTTCCTTTATGCTATTAAGAGACTTGTGGTTTACAGTGACTTTTGTTAAAATAGACTTTTTATTTTATAAAGATTATTCAAGAACCTTTTTTGTTTCTAGTTAGGGTTTTGAGAGCAACCTTTGAAGTGCTTTTGGGATTTATGTGCTTTTGGGACACCCAACTCATGGTACACCATCATTGTAAGCTAACTGTTGTACTGCTGCCAATGTTGATTCTTTTTACTCATGTGACACAGATTCGATCTTTCTTTACAGCAATGTAAAATTCAAAAAGGAAGAAAATCATGCCAAAACAGTTCAATTTCTATGTGCTTTCTGAAAGTTTATCCCTCAAGCACAAGCTAAGCAACTACTGCACATTATGAACATAGCTGCTTAATTCTCTCTGACATTCTAGTACACAGCTAACAAATTATTCAGCAGATGTGTGTTGAGAAATGCTGGGGCTCTTTTTTCCAATAGTAATACACCTTCATAATGTGACTGCTCTGTTATCTTTTGAAAATCAGAAGTTTTCTTTTTCAGTAACTCTGGTATGTACAGTATTTGCATGTTATAAGTTTTATATAATTATGAGTTTCTGTTTAAAGTCAAATGTCCCCCTTGAGACAAATAAGGTAACACCTGTCTACCTATCTATTTGTCCTCGCAGACAGATCCCTCGACGTTCTGAAACTGTCAGACCAATTTTTGCATCAAACCCCTCAAATTGTGTTTCCAACAGCCGTGACTCCTCTCTCATGTCCACAGTTATCTACATCCCAATCTGGCAGGGATGATCGCACTCACAGCGTGTCTAAGTACTTGCCATTGTTAACTGAACTTGCAGATCTCCTGTACGGTAAACAGTGGCTGGTTTTCATGACAGTCTGATGAATTAATTTTTATCAATTTCAGTACAAATTGCAAAACTAATTTGACCCTAAACATAATATTTGAGCCACATTTAATGTAAGTGAAGTTTGAATGTAGCCTTGGTATCAAGTAGCAACATATAGATTCAAAAGTTGGTGTTTTAGACTTTTCAACACATTCTTACCATTGCATTTTCTCTAGAGTTGGTTGTTCTGTGATTGTGGTGGGCAGTTGTCCCTATGCCTCCACAGACAGCACCAATGATTATACAGACATTCTTGTTTAAGGTTGATGCTTACTGAACTTAAACTCAGGGAGAACTTGTATAATGATGATGCAATCCAGACAACATTCTTCAGCGATCACATCCTGAACATTTATTATGGTATGAGGAACCATCTTCTGTAATTGCCAGCCTGTTCTGCTGACGTTAGGGGCAGTTATATCATGTTAAGTGAAGTAGGTCTTGCTGCCCATAATACAACATTTCATGGCAGGTCTTCCTGTTACCATCTCCAAAAGGGCAATGTCCCACTACACAAAGATACTTTATCTGTAGAATTCTAACATTATACAGTAATCCCTCGCTATATCGCGCTTCGACTTTCGTGGCTTCACTCTATCGCGAATTTTAAATGTAAGCATATCTAAATATATATCACAGATTTTTTGCTGGTTCGCGGATTTCTGCGGACAATGGGTCTTTTAATTTATGGTACATGCTTCCTCAGTTTGTTTGCCCAGTTGATTTCATACAAGGGATGCTATTGCAAGATGGCTGAGAAGCTACCCAATCAGAGCACGTATTACATATTAACTAAAACTCCTCAATGCTATAAGATATGCTTCCCGCGCGGTACTTGATTGTTTGCTTGTCTCTGCCTCTCTCTCACCCTCTCTGACATTCTCTGCGCCTGACAGAGGGGGTGTGAGCAGAGGTGCTGTTTGCCTAGTGGATACGGATGCTCCTCTAAGAAATGCCGGTTTATCGTGGTGCTTCCGCATACTTAAAAGCACACCTATTGATTTTTTGATTGTTTGCTTTAATCTCACGCTCTCTCTCTCTCTCTCTGACGTTCTCTGAGGGGGTGTGAGCAGAGGTGCTGTTTGCACATAGGCTGTTTGCTTAGAAGATACAGACGCTCCTCTAAAAAATGCCGCTTTATTGCGGGCAAACTTAAAAGCACACTTATTGATTTTTTGATTGTTTGCTTTTCTCTCTTTCTCTCTCTCTGAAATCCTCTGCTCCTGATGCAGACACTCCTTTGAAGAGAAGATATATTTGCATTCTTTTAATTGTGAGAAAGAACTGTCATCTCTGTCTTGTCATGGAGCACAGTTTAAACTTTTGACTAAAGGGTGTTATTTCATGTCTAGAGGGCTCTAATAATGTTAACATTGTGGGAGAGTTTATAAGGGCTTAAAATATATAAAAATAACTATACAAACATATGGTTTCTACTTCGCAGATTTTCATCTATCGCGGGGGGTTCTGGAACGCAACCCCCGCGATCGAGGAGGGATTACTGTATTATTATCAGTGAACTTGTTTCCAGTGGAGCTTGTGTGTGACATTCTATGACTGCAAACACAATCCCCTCTACACATTCTATAAGATGTCTTGCCTGAATAAGGGGCCTGAGTTGCCTCGAAAGCTTGAATATTGTAATCTTTTTAGTTAGCCAATAAAAGGTGTGATTTTGCTTGGCTTTTCTCTAAATTCATAATGGCTAACATGGTATAACACCCTAGTACTACAAATAATAATTGTTAAATTGGTATATACGTTTACATATTTGAATATATATTATACAAAACATGCAACTTAACACTCTTCACAGTTGCAAGTGAATGGAGAAAAAAATAATTTACCACATAAAGTTAATAACTTACTTTACGAGTTTCTGTTCCTGTTGATGAAAAATGGAAAGTTGAGGCTAAAATTTCTGGTTGTGGGGTTGGTGTATTTTTACATTGCAGAAATACAGTGATAGGAAGTTGATGTTTCTTTTTTAAATTCCTTTAAAAAGGCTAAGGTGTTAAAATGTCTTCAAGATTCACCTTTAATTTCATTGCAAGAATTAAGTTTTCCGTTATATTCATAGAAGAGGTCCACAAGGTGTTCACCATCACATAATGCTGTAGTATTGGTTATCAACCTGAGCTTTTTCACTTTTCATTGTTATGGAGCTGGCAGGGCTGAGGAATTGATGTCAGCCTGTCAAATGCTTTCTGCGAATACTTGTATGTGAATAGTTGGATTTGTAAGTACATCTTTGTGTCAAGAACTTGACTGAATGAATTTGATTTTGTATGCAAAGAAGTGCAAAGTGCATTAATATTATATTTTAAAATCTATTATTTTACTTTTGAATTTAATTTAAATTTGCAAGATGGAGGTATTTTTGCTAAAATATCATTAAATTAAATAACTCCAGAAAATGAAAGTATTCCACAAACAGGAAGCATGTGATCACGCTTTTGAATTGAAGATCCACTGCTTCCTGTAATGATTTGGAGTCATGAAAAGGGGTGACATCTGTCATAGAAATTTAACATCCTCTACCAGGACAAATCAGTTATCAGGCAGGAGAAAGCTGTTCCTTGTATCTTTTAATTACTCTTTAGCAAAATGTCTTACAGGGAGTATTCTTCAAAAGCATGTTCAGAATGATCAGAGAAACAAAAAACAGAGGTTCATTTAATAAACTATTAAATTTATATTCAGTGTCAATCAATACATACATTTTCTCTAGTTGGTTCTTTGGTTTATACCCAAATGACTTATATAAAAGAAAAGTCTATTATATTATATTCTGGTTCATCTTATACCTTTGAGTTGAGCTACCACCCTTGAAATTTCTGTGCATAAAACAACTGTCCATTCTGGTTGTTTACAGGACATCTGCTGGATTCTTAGTCATCTCTTAGTCGACTTTCAGACATTTTTGTTGTTCACTCAACGTTATCTGGTTTCCTGATATGCCTACAAAGGATTCTGATGGTTATTAACCCTTTATGCTATTTCTTTAAGATGAAAGCTATGTTACCCTAATATTATTTTTCCACACATCTCTGTAAGATGCCACAAATGCAGGTCAGGACCTCCACTGGCCTGTCCAAAAATAACTTTGCCTCATATCAGCCAGTCCTTAACTACAGTCCACAGGCTTCAGCCTAGTGTTGTGATGCTGGCAATAAAATAACAAAGATAGATGAGGCCTCCAAAGTTACCCACAGGAAACAGGTGAGAACTGGCCTGTCCAAAAATAGACCTCACCCAAGGGGAGACTTCTGTCTGTAAAGCCACAAACAAAAATAACCAGGAAAATAATTAGAAATGTCCTACTATATATCAAGAACATCAAAAAATATTTTACTAGGGAGAGAAGCTGTAAAAAAAAAAAATCTGGCTGCAAGACAAGAATCTTTATAAAACAGGGCTTTGTTCAGTAAAAGACAAAAAAAAGAAAAATAGCACAAATGCTCAAAGGAGCAAAAAAGGAGTTGCCTAACCCCTAACCTAACCATAACCCTACTCCTAACCCTTAGTGAACAAGTCATAATGCACAAACCAAAGGCAAAATCCAGAGTCATAGCAAATATATCAAAGAAAAAACAATATTTACAAATATTACTTCAAACTACACTCAATAATGAACCCCATAGAAGAGGTGGTCTGGTTCTTGGGATTTTACCTCCAACATACATTAACGCATGAAATGACATTTAAAAACAGTACATAAATATTCTTCAGTATAACAAAAACAATAATACCTTAACCATATCTACCAATGGACTTTGAAAATAAGAATAATAACTACCTTTATATAGAGCTTTTCTAACCTATTCAAAGCACTCTACATAGACGGTAGGAAACCACTGTAACCACCACCAAAGCACAGCATCCACATGGATGATGCAACGGCAGCCATTCTTGCACCAGTATGCATGCCATACATTTCGTATTGGGTGGTGAAAAGGTGAGAGAGATAGTTAGTCAATGAGAGACAGGAAATGATTAGGGGACCAGAATGACTAGGCCATGGTGGGCAATTTAGCCAGGACTCTTTTCAAAAGATTACAAGGGATTGTTTATGACCACAGAGTCAGGATGAACAATATTTGTACAGCACAGTGTCCCCATCACTGCACTGGGGTATTGGGATCCACACACAAACCTCAGGGTAAGAGTCCCCTGCTGGCCTCACCAAAACCTCTTCCAGCAACAGCCCAAGCTTTTTCTAGATGTTGTCCAATCCAAGTATTGGCATAGAACTTGCTTAGCTTCAGGTAAGATTACCTGATTACCTTGCTCTGAAGTGCAAGTGGAATAAGTACATTTGTGACTGAAGCCAGCAAGCACTACTTTATGCAAAACGTTGTGAGGAACTAGAACAAACTAGTCTGTTCCAACTCTGCCTTAAGACAGATAGAGGGTTTTTAAGTAATCAACAGAAATTGGGACACCTGTGCAAATTGTTTTCTTTAACTTGCAAGGCTTAATTTACTTTAATTGCTGCAGAGCATCTGTTGGTTGAAATATATTAGCTGTGCACTGACCAAGGTCCATTTGTAATATTCTGATATTTCATTTTTTTCAGTTTAAAAACTTTAAATTTAAATCCCTGGCAGTTTATTTCTTACCTTTTCTCCATTTTAGGCCATTCATTGCATTTCAAATGATCAAATTCAAAGAAACACTGGAAAAGCTGAGGTGTTGTAAAACTTTTAACCTGTAGACTTTTAGTTTAGTAAAGGCGTCAATCTCTAACAAACATATCCCCTGAGAGTGTGCTTCCCCTGCTGGGATGGCATGTGATTGTCAGTTTATAGATTTTTCAATCAGGACCATGCCAGAGGTCAAGGTCAGATTTGTTTTTCTTATATCGTTCTTTCATTCAGTTTAATTATTTATGTGTTCCTTGAACAAATTTTAGTGGCTCACAGAGTACTGTGGAAGTCTAAAGAAAATGCCAATGCTGTTGAAGCATTAATTGAAAAATAACAATGAAAAACAGCTTTTTTACTAAATGAATTAGGTACATTGATCTAATGCTTATTTTCTTTTATATTTTTGCTTCTCACTGATGTGATTGACAAGATTATTTTAACCAATCAGCAATATTTGCAGTAACCAAAATATTTTCTTTGTCATATGTCAGAAATAAAAACATCAACAAATCATATAAAAATATTGCTCGTTTCATTTCACTTGGGTACTTTTTCATGCTAAAAAATAGATTTATCTGCAGTGTTTAAGAATGTACTTTGGTGCAGATGTCTCAAAGGAATTTGAATATCATGCCTATAATTAGTAGCCTAGAAATGGTCCTCAAACACTGTTAACGTAAATGGACAGTGTGCTTTTCAGCTGAATTGGGTTTCGTAATTCACTAGAGGATGTTAAGTGGCAATGACTTCGTCATTTCAGTCCCGGAAAGCTGATAGGTCATATCAGGTGTTTTACTGTCTTCTCTATTCAGCACCACGTCATAGGCAGTTTAAATTCACCCATTTCGCTTTTCACTAAGGGCTTCACTTATTTGATTGAGAGATTTGATTTTTGCGGTGAATGGTCCTTGGCGCACATCTTATTATTTAGCAGACTGGAAGAAGTGTTAAATTTCATCCTTATTTTCAAAATTGAAGCTTTTTGCCCTCTGCAGGAAAGGTCGTTCCATCCTGACATTCAGATCAACAGCTCCATCTACTGGGTTTTGAAAGCTTTCTTATATTTTTTGGGTCTTTTTGAGTAAAGTAACCACACCATGCAAAAATCTGAAATGAAAAGTGGTCGAAACATGATACTAAATAAAGTGCTTGGAAATTACATTGTTTCTGCCTTTGGTGTACATTTTCCTTCATTCCATTTTCAGTTTTTCAGAAACTGAGAATATTATCAGACAATGTAGGCTGACCTGATGAACCAAGGGAGCTTATTGCATGTATTGATCCTTATGCTCTTTCGCTGTTTCTAACATCTTATTTTATGTAGCATTAGCCACATGTTATCATTTAGAATTCTTTCCATTCTTGCTAGTATTACATGTAGAGTGGCAGTTTGTTATATCGTATGGCCTATACTCATTCCTTGGTTATAATCTGTTGCTTTTGTTCATACACTAAAGGATGTTAGGGCATATTATGTCCAGACTTTCGTAATGTTATCCTGGGGTAATTTGTGTGCTGTCCTAAAATTATACCTGGAAATGAGATCATACTGTGCTTATCCTCTTTATTTAATTCAAGTCAAGGTACCAACTGTGCTTTTTAACATACCAACAGTGTGGCGATGAGCTTGTGAGATGTACCAATAAAATCTTATTAGGTGGCACTAAAAGTTGAAAGAAAAGCAAAACCACAATTTATAGCAATGCGAGTTAGTAGGTTTACTGGTTTGCTGTGTGGACATCAGCTTTGGTACTGTGGACTCACAGCTCGAGGGACGTGGGATTGATTTCCAAACCCGGTTGCTGTCTTTGTGGACTGGGCATTTTGTGGCATAGCTTGAGAACGTTCTCTGGGCACTCTGGTTTGCACTCTAGTTTCTTCCCACATCGCTAAGATCTGCATTTTTTGTTAAATGTCCATTCTAAACTGCTTTAATATTAACTAGTTCAACTGAGTCCATGAGATTGATAGATAGGGATAAGATGAAGATTCCCCAGTGCATATAGGAAAATCACCTTCAAATTTTTAAATATATTGAACAGGTCCAGCATGTTATCAGTTTTATGATTTTGTATGTAGTGCAATGTCATCATAAATCAAACCCACTATATATTTAAACCCCCTAAATGATAGAAAAGTTTTATAGTAAGCCAAGCACTTACACCTGGCATTCATTCAACAAGAGTGATATTGTTGAGGTCATCTGCCCAATCCAGTTTTCTACTGGAAAACAAGAATTCTAACTAAATTGTTCGAGTTGCAAGCTTTAAACGGTACTAGTGTCTTAGGATCCAACTCCTGTGAGGCCAAAGTTAATGTAACTGTCATTTAACTGTCAAATCCAAATCATATTATGTGACATCATCTACTGTTAAATTCTGCTCCGTACTTGTAAAATTTTTATTTTTATACTGTATTGAGGATTTGTTCTGTTCTGTGTATTGTATTGTATTGACCTCCTTCTTTTTGACACCCACTGCACGTTCAACCTAGGTTCCCAAGGTTTCTTCCATTTTTTACCCACAAAGGTTTTTTTTGGGAGTTTTTCCTTGTCTTCTTAGAGAGTCAAGGCTGGGGGGCTGTCAAGAGGCAGGGTCTGTTAAAGCCCATTGAGGCACTTCTTGTGTGATTTTGGGCTATACAAAAATAAATTGTATTGTATTTATCCTTGCTATGTTGTGCTATTGCTTTTGCTTGTTATGCTGGGCTATTACAGTATACACACTGCATTTAGAAAGTATTCAGAGCCCTTCTCTTCCTGCACATTTTATTGTGTTGTAGATTTAATTTTAAATTGATAAATTTGCCATGTATGCTCTTCAATCTACAATCGCTAACCGATAAGGGCAAAGTGAAAACATGTGTGAGCCAGATCAAGTCACTTGACCTGCCTGTGCTTCAATTGAAAAACCAAAAGTAATGTAACCAATTGTATCAAAAGTGTTTTAAGTTGCCTTGGATAAAGGCGTCAGCCAAATAAGAGTAAATGTAAATTTTTTTAAAAAGGTCTGCAGATTTATTAAAATTCAAAAACTGGAATCTCTCATTCATATAAGTAATCCAGACCCTTAACACATTACTCTGTAAACACCCCTTTGGCAGCAATTACAGCTTGGAATCTTCTTGGGTAAGTCTCTACAAGCCTTGCACATCTGCATTTAGGCAGTTCATCCTATTCTTCCTGGCAGATCCTCTCAGGGTCCGTTAGATGGAATGTGAAGTGTCTGTAATCTGCCATCTTCAAGTCTCTCCACAGATGTTCTATGGGGTTTACGTCTGGACCTTGGCTAGGCCACTCAGGGACAGTTAGTGACTTGTCCTGAAGACACTCCAACATTGCCTTGGCTGTATCCTTTGAGTCATTGTGGTGCTAATAGGTAAACTATTGCCCAAGTCTGAGGTCATATGCACTCTGGAGAAGGTTTTCTTCAAGGACCTTTCTATATTTGGCTGCATTCATCCTTCCTTTAATTCTGACGTGACTGTCTGTTCCTAACTCTGTGAAGCACCCCCATTACTAGACAGTATTAGGTGATGAGCCAGTGCCTGGTTGTGATCAAACATAGTGCTTGGAGTTCTACCAAAACAGTTCAACCTTTATCTTATCATTCCAGAAAATCTTTTTCCTTCATATTCTCAGGGTCCTTTAAAGTGTGATTTGTCTCTTATTCAAATGTAATATCTGTCTAGCAACTGTACCATAAATGCCTGATTGATGGAGTACTGTTGCTCTTCTGACAGGTTCTTACAACTCAGCAGAGGACTTCTGGAGCCCATTGAGTTCTTGGTCCCCCCTCTGACCAATGCACTGCTTGTCCACTTACACAGTTTAGCTGCTTAGCCAACTCTAGGAAAAGTCCAGGTGGTTCCACACTTACTCCATTTCACAATTCTCGATATTACTGAGCTCCTGAAAACACTCATAGATTTGGAAATGATTTTATATCATTGTCCTGATCCATGCCCCAGTTTTATCTCAAAAGTCTGCAGGCAATTCCTTGGACTTAAAGGTTTGGTTTTTGTCCTTGCATGTAGTGTGAATTCAGACACAGGGGTTAGACTTTCTAAACAATGTCCAATCAATTCAGTTTGCCACTGGTGGACTCCTGTCAAGTTGTAGGTGCATCTCAAGCATACATAAAGCAAATAAGATGCACTTGACTACAATCTGTAATGCCATAGCAAAGGGTCTGCAAACTTACATGAATGAGTGACTTCAGACTTTAATTTTTAAATTTGCAAACTTTTCTGTAAACATATTGTATTTTCACTTTGTCATTATGGATTATTGAATGTAGATTAAATGGCGAAAAGTGGCAAGTATCTGTTTAAAATTAAATTTACAAACCAATAAAGTATGCAGAAAGGCAAAGAGTCTGAATGCTTTGTAAATCCAGCATAGACCCAAATGTTTCCTTGGTAGTCTACTCCACTCTTTACACTAATAGCACACTATTGCATCTATAATATTCAAAACATTACATTTCTCACCTTTCTTTGTAAAAATTTTAACAGTCTTCTAAAGAAATGCATGTCGTTTAACAGAGGTTTGAGAATAAAACAGATAGTATGCTACAAACAAGGATAAATGATTGCTTTACTGCATTTATTTTGCACATCTGTTTCCATTTATTCTTGTTATGCTGTAATATAATTGTTTTTCTGGTTAGTTATATCATTTAAGTAAATTAAATATAAACTTGCCATCAGCCATAGCTTGACAGAATATATATATATATATATTTCTGCTGTTAACAGTCTAGGAAAAGAAAGGGCAGTCAAAATAATGATCTTTTCAAATGAGGTCCCGGAAAGTGTGCTCCAGAAAGTCGCTTAGCTCTAGTATAGGAAAATGTCATAGATAAGGGGACCTCTAAGCTTTATGTACTTGAGAGCCCTTTCAGAGAAATGATAGTGTGCTTACACCTTTAGCAGACTGACACTGACTGGCCTTCCACTTCAGGCAGGAATCTCACTCAGCCTAAATGTCTGACTTTGACTTCATCAACATAAAAATCTGAGCCTTAATAGTGGAGATGAGGATGACAACTCACAGAGTTTTGCCAGAAAAAACTAGTTACATTGATTCAGCTGAGTTTTTGATGAGAAGGTAAAGGCAAAGTGAAAATGTATGTAAAATCAGCCTCCTAAAATAAGCAAGAAGTAAAAACATTAAAGGAAACTGAAGCAAAAGGTTAATATCAGCAATCCCAATCAAGGAAGAATGTTGATGGTACTTCTTGTAATTTCCCCAGCCTTCCCATTTTGACCAATTGAGAAGTAGTGCTGGGTAGAAGCAAACACGGTCCAGAGCACAGGACCCTCCTAACAGTCTGTCCTCAAAGTTAACCCAGTATGGATAATCACTTTGAAAAAAAAATGTTTTTATATTTTATCTTGTGTGACATGAAGAATGCTGAAGCTTTGGGAAAGTTTGGGATTCCCTATTTAATAATACAGTAAATAAAAAGTTCAGTTAATATGCTCTTTAGATCTTGAGTTGGCTTTGGGCATGAGCTCTCTGTTTCTGTGCTCCTCGACAGGTCAGTAGATGACCTCTATAATCAGGCACCCCAGTTATGTTCTTTTGAGGGGGTGGGGCTAGACATTCACTCCTGGCCAACAGGGTGCCATTGCAGAGGAAAACAGAGATGCAGTTAGTGGCAGCGCCCACCTCTGTTCGACACTGGTACTATTCAGCTTAACTGAGCCCTCTGGAGGGCTGTTAGGTGTGCATGTATTACTGTACATTTACACTGGTTCCTGTAAAGCTCACAATATTCTCTTAAATATTTACATTGTCATACACACGGATCTGGTCTGTTTATTATGGGGACTGATTTTAAGTTTGCAAATGGGGAAGACAGCATGTGTGACACCTTTGTAACAGTGTCTGTGCACAAGCACCTTGGAGAACAGTGAGATCACCCTAACTCCACAGCAAGGAGGCATCAAAGGAAAAGAAAGACAGACATAAGGGACAGGTGACCACCCAGAAGATCAAAAAACAAATATTTTAACAGTGACTTTTATACACCAAACCCCTTTGCCTAGACTATTAAACCGGAAGTCCTGCATCTCCAACTCTTTTTGCGTTTTTGACTTTATTCTTATCATATTATATGTCATGATTCCTGTAAATTTTCTGTTATTTCTGATCATTTTTTTTTTAGCTATTTCTTTCTTTTTTGCCGTTATTTTGATGATGCTGTTTTGCTTTTGGCTTTGGTGTAATTGCTGCCATTTTGTGTCAATCCTGTTGTTCCATGTTGTTTGCTTGACTGGATTCTGGTAAAAAGACTGCTAATGTCATTACTCACTGCCTAGTTAAAATGGCAGTACACAGCTTTGAACCTCCACATTTTGTTTTTGGGTGTTTTTTAAAAAGAAATTACTCAGTGCTGAAGCTGAAGACAAAGCTTTTTTTTTAAAATAATTCCTTTTATTTATTTCTGTAGCACATTTTCATGCAAAAGAATAAATTAGACTAGATTAGATAAACTTTAATAAATCCAAGGGAAAATTTAGATGCATACATCAGGAGAAACATAAAAAACAAGGATGCAGACTCGCAGGACAAATAATACAGCCAATCAATCGATAAATAAATAAATGTTGTCACATGTCTGCGCTTGGGAGGCAGCTTAAGGACTCTAGTGACAGTAATTACCTACTGAACCAGAGGTTGGCGCTGTGTTTTAATGCCTTCTGTCATCCTCCCACTGCAGAATGGAAGATTGACGGCTGTTCCACCACTCAATTCACTTCTGTTGTCCATCCTTTTGGTCCCGCCCCTTCCTGCCTGGAGCCCATATGACCGGAAGTTCAGCCATTTTGAAATCAATTCTAGTTTGCACTTCTGTCTGAAAACACACATCCACAACTATTTGTATGTTATTTGTGCTTGCAACTATTCCAATTATGCAGGGTCACCAGGATGGTGCCCCAACTCTTTGATGTTGTCTTCTCGCCTCTTCACATTGTAACTTCAAAATGAACTTAAAGAGTGCGTTGGGAGAAAGCATTGAATTGCCTAATAGCAGTGGACAGAAAAGACTCCCTGAGGAACTTCTTAGTACACTATGGTGGAATAAATCTGTGTCTAAAAGTGCTCCAAGAGAGAGTCTCCTGGAGGAGACAGCAGGAATGTTTCATGATGGCATCCAATTTTGCAACCATTATCTTTTCCAGGACAGCCACCCGTGTGTCCAGGGTTCACCCTGTGATGGAGAAGGATTTCCTGATACGTTTGTTCAGGCATTGTGCATCTTTTGATCTCAGGTTGCTTCCCCATGAGACTGCAGTGTAAAACACCACACTGGCTACTATGGAGTGGTAGAACATTTCATGCAGCTTGCTGCATACGATACAGAAGAACCGAGTCTCCTTAGGAGTGCCACTATGTTGTCAAACCAGTCCAGTTTGTTGTTTATGTGAACACCAGGTACTTGTAGAGCTCTGCACAACTTCCATGTCCTGCTCCTGAATGGTGACTGATTTCAGAGGTTCCTTGGCACGGTGGAAGTCCACCACCAGCTCTTTTGTTTCAGTGATGTAGTGGGAAGTGCTTTATAAGATGTCAAATAAATAGTTACAAGGAAACAAAAAAAAACAAATTAAGAATAATAATGAATAAATAGTATACAAAACATAAATAAAACACACTACATTCTACTTCAGGTTTGTGCTCTCCTTTTTGACTTCTGATTTTTGGATCTCATTTTGGCTGTTTAGAGTGATTGATTGAACTTCTTGGTGCTGACCTTAGTCTGCTGTTTTTTGAGTGCCCCTTTCTTTTTTATATTCATCTCCTGGACATTGTTTCTCAATTCTTTCCTCTCAGAGACAGGTTTGTAGTCATGCCAGTAACATACTGTATATTTAGTTTAATATGACCTTCCGGCCATGCATTCTACTGAAAAAAGCAGTTTCATTTTAGAACTGTGAAAACAATTATAGTAACAATGTTCAAGTTGATTTATTTACTCTGTGTCATATGGACAATCTGACAGGCCGTGCCCGCACTAAAGGCAGGCAACATTAAATGATGATTACATAATCAAAAAGAACAGTACAAACACAACATAGATACCCAGTGAAATATACGTTACACGTTATATACGTTATAACAGAAATATCCTATTAGAGTAATGAGCACATTGTACACTATTCTGCAGTCCTTTAATACTGTCTTGGTTGCTGGTGCCAGGTGGAGTTTACAAGTGACAGCTGTAAGATTGTTTATGAAGTATTTAAAAGGAGACAGCTGATTCACAATGATCTGAAACAGAGACTAAGAGGCAGCTTTAAGCCTGCTGTCAGAGTGATATAATAGACCACGTCTCAAGAGGTAGGGCAATGGAGGCAATCAGACACGCTCTGCAGATGGAGTCATTTATGGGAAGAGCAATACACAGTAGCTGCAGTATATCCCATCCACCCTCCTTCCAAGAAAGGGAATTAGTGATAAAAGCATAAAGTACTTGGAGAAATCTCTGTTGATGCAAGCACTCCTTTCCAGCAATGCTGAGGAACAGCTCTGAGAAATCCAGAGCAGTCAACATTCTTCACCGAGGCTTATATCGTGGTGCATCCTCCTCTGTGTCTGCAGCAAGTGCTTCTTTTAATGAACTTCAGGAGCAGAGTTGGGCAAGGGGCCACGATCCATAGATGGAGACTCATCTGCTCAAAGCACGTGGAAGCTCACTTCTACCTTAACCATCCATCCATCCATTATCCAACCCGCTATATCCTAACTACAGGGTCACTTGGGTCTGCTGGAGCCAATCCCAGCCAGCACAGGGCGCAAGGCAGTAAACAAACCCCGAGCAGGGCGCCAGCCCACCGCAGCATCTCCAGGTCCATGTAGGCATATCTAGTGTACTGGAGACCACTGAGAAGCACAAACATTTTATTGATTAAGTGCTATATATAAAATATAATATAAAACAAACAAGAAAGAGAGTGAAAACCAAACAATATAGCCATTAATCAGCTGCATTTCCTTTTTATTTAATTTGGTGATATATATATTTTTTTTGATCTGAAAATTCTCACCAACCATAATGCCAACCACCATAATTTTTAAACATTTACATTTGTCAAGTTTTCAGCTTGGTGCAACATGAATGAAAAAAAATCATTTTAATTTATAGTGATGTATACTTGAGGAAATGGAAAGCAGAAATGTTCAAAAGTTGGCACATACTGTACATTACGCAAGGTGTAATAGATAGAAGCATGAACATTAATAGGATGATTTACATAACATAAAATGCTCTGCACCATGACATCAATCTACTATATCTGAATATTTTGTAAATGCTTTAATGCATGCTGTAGTACAAGTATACCAAATAAGAACAATAGAACAATTATGACTAGAACATGCTGTTCAACCCCAACAACAATCCTACTGAACTAATTTCTCGAAAAACACATTGAGTTGAGTTGTGAAGATCCCTAAAGTCTTACTATCTACCACACTACTTGGTAACTTATTCCACATCCTGCATCAGTAGTTCTCTGTGTGAAGAAAAACCTTATAATATTTGAGTGAAATATATCGTTCCATTTGTGTCTCTGTTTTCTTGTTCTTGTTTTGAAGTAAAAGCTTGGATTCATGGCACTAATTCTTTTCATAAATTTCGAACACGTCACTCATTTCTTCATGACTTATAGTCCTGGAATGAGTCTAGTTGCTGTTTTCTGCTATGTCTTTTTTGATTATGGAAGCCTATACTGCACACAGTGCTCCAGATGATGCCTTGGTTGTGCGTCATATTGCTTAATCATAACTTCTGCTGACTTACACCCTTCACTCTGTGTTGTATAAGCCAACATCCTACTCATCTTCTTAATCACTTCTGCACACTGTCTGCATGCACAAAGTGTCACTACGACTCTTGGTCTTTGTCTTAAGCTGTACTTTCAAGTTTCACATTTTCTGCTAAACCCAGTTTATTTTTTCATTTTATTTTATCTTTTTTGTTTGTTAAGAAAAAAATTGTTTGTGTTTATGTGTTTTATTGTTTTTTGTGTTTTATGTAATTTCTGCAATGTTTGTCTATGATTAAATAATGGTGCCCTGTACCTTTTTCTCTGTGGGAGGAGCCCCAGAAGGTGGAGCCACCCTGATGTCATCAGTCCTGGGCCCTCCCTCTGGCTACTTAAGTCAGCTGGGAAGGCTCAGGAGTTGGAGATCATTGTGTTTGTGTGGAACATTTGGTTTTATGCTATTTTGTTGAATTCCCTGTTTTTTTTTTTACATTCTGTTTTTGTTCTTTGGATTTTGCTTTTTGGGACTTGTTCATTCAAAATTTGCCTTTTAGACAACTCGTTTTTTTCCTTGTTTAAGCATTTTCCTATATTTTTCTAGTTTGTTAAATAAATTCTTTTATATAAAGATTCTTTAAAATCTTGTGCTACAGCCAGAGGTTTATCGTCTTGTTCCGTCTTGTGAGGCTTTTTACTTTATCCTTGAAAATGGCATCATATTTTGAATTATTAAGCCAGTTTTCCGAAGTTTGGGCCAAATTAGGTAGAAGTCTGTAGGTAGTTATCTGGGGGAAGCTGGTGTGGAGTGAGTCTGTTCTGGGCTGACCAGTGAAGATCCTCACCTGCTGTGAGGGGTATCATTTTAGATTATTACAAGGTCAGTAATTACGAATATGATGTAATTTTTGAGGTTTTTATCCTCTATGGATCACTATTAGGTAATAAAAATGAGAAATCTCTATTACAATCAAGAATATTTAACTTTAAACATTTAAATTGAAGCAAACATTTTAATATTGCAAAAATTTGTTACAATTATACTTGTCTATAATGTACTTCTACTTCTTAAAATAAATCGTTACATTTTCTTATGAACACTCTGAATTAAGGCAGCTTACACTAATTCAGGCTTTTTGTCCTTGTGGCCTTTATGCTGATTATTTTGGGGAATTGCCCCCAGCAGTATTTAACAAAGAAGCAGCACATGAAGGTCTAATTTCAGCATTGCTTAACACTCTCCTCTTTTGATTCTTAATTTTGCATTTTGAATTCTTGGTGTTAGACATTTTATATTTGAAGTAGTACTGTTTTTGGATCTTGTATAGTGTTTTGGTTGCTTGAGGTTTAAGCAAACCTCCTGTCGTCATTTTCTTTTTAGCTTACAATAAATACTAAATATTATTGATTTCTTGGGCCAGAGGTTTGATATTTTTTTCCTCTCTCCCTCTACTGATGTTTTTAGATTTTAAATCCTGTGCCCAATTTTGGGCCTGTGCAGACCATAAGCCTGCCTCTTGAGTTGGAAGCTAGACTTCTAGAATTGGTGAGGCCATCCCTGTTGGTGCAAACTTGATGAGGAGCACACATCTGGCTTTTGTTTTGGAGGCCTACAATTTTTTTTGAGATCTTTAAATTGGCAGAATCATTGCACCATTGTATATTCAAATCTAACACTTCTATTTCCTATATGTAATGTTTTACATTTACTTGTATTAAATTATGTTTCCCACAGATTTGCCCCAGTCTAAATTCTTTTGATGGGAGTATTTTCCGTACGTCACTTAAATTATCTGAGATCAGATGCCTCATCTTGGATGAGTTAATGACGGTGAAACTCATCCGGGATAAGTCAGTTTTTCAAATGCAGCCATGTAGTAGATTAGTCTAACTGGATCTAATCATCCGATTTGACTGCGCGCTCCCACGCTGATTGAAAAGCCCATATATATTGAGTCTAGAAAACATGATCAGCAAGTCTTTGATAGGCTGCAACAAAATGACGAAAGAACAGGTGTATTTTTTTCACACAAGCGGAGCAGGACCTTTTATTCGAAGGATATGAAGAATTTCAAGATTTAATATGCACAAGGGGTAACACTGCAAAAGCAGCCCATACCAGAAAAGACAGCTGGCAAAAAGTGGTCGACAAATTAAACGCTAAGTAGTGTGCACTGTACTTACTGAATGCAGCATATCATTTCCTATGTGTCAGATTAATTATTATTTAATATGTCATAATTCCAGATCAAACGTGAGCAAAGGAGAACATGGGAACAGGTTAAAGTGAAGTACAAGAATATACTTCAAACTGGTGAATATTGGTATATAACTATTTAAAGAATTGTTGACATAAAGAATCATATATAATATAAAAAAAATTAATTTTAAAGCTAATAAGAAGGCAGACAAGCAAAAAACAGGTGGAGGTCCACGTGGTCCAGACCTAACCCCTGCAGAAGAGTTGGCTCTCCAGCAAAATGCCCATCGCCCTGTTTCTGAGGGCATTTTTTTTGTTGGGTCAGTTGCAGGGAATGTCATATCCCTAGAACTTGTGTCTGACCAATGAGATATTGATGAAGGTCAAATATTTGATGAAGACACTGTGTCTGATTATTCATCAGGAGGAGAGGTACATTTTCCAAATAATGTTTGATCAAACTCCACTCTGATCAGTTCCATGTGCCCCAGTCCCATTTGGAAATCCTGGGCAATGAGAATGTTAGGCTGATTGTGAGATTCTTTATGGAACTGTGAGTGTTTTTGCCTGTGTACCTGCAATGGCATGAAACACCTCTTTTATTGTCTGCACACACAGGTGTCCAGGAAACACTATGAAAACCCGAAGGAAATATTTCAGAGCTAAACAGATTTTACAAATTGCTTGGCAAACTGCACTTTTAGATAGATTTTCCGAATCGCCTACAGTATATAAAAAAAGTGCCGCTTGCAAAAAAACTCAAAGCAATGCATACTGTCTGTGTGGTTGTGAGAACCCAACTTTGCCTAGTTTGACTTTGAATATAAGGTGCTGATAAATCTTTGAGGTACAATATTCCCCCTCAGCTAAAGTGGTATCTTTCGAAAAGAATTTCCTCCGGGAGCAATAAAGGATCTAGCCGATCGTGCAAAACCCTCTCTATATGAAATTCTTTTCTTGTAATTTGCGCACCGATAACAAATGGTCACTCATTCATGAACGGCAAATCTATGACTGAATGAATTCCATGCACGGACACTGATTAAGTGTGTGAGCTAATCCTTGTTTACATAGAACAAACTTGCTCCGAGCAGGTTTGAGGATTTGGATTTGCTGCTATGACAATCATCCTTCAAGAGTTTCGAAAAACCAACAGATCCAGGAGCATGCCAAATCATCAAAAATTACATCCGGCTAAATGAGTAATCCACGTACGAAAAATACCACCCAGGTCTGTTTATAATATTGGTTGTTTGTAGATTATCTACCATTCCAACAAGTTTGGTGACATCTGCAAATTTAACCCGCGTGCGCGTAGTTGGGGCTTTGTCTTTCTGCTCTTTGTAAGACAGGACAAAAGGCATATTGAAAGATTCCCCTACTATGTGTTTGATGGTGGAAAGTGATGACCTTGGCTAAACATCCCAAACAAACTTAGAAGATTTTTTCTTACTTAAAAAAAGTTTTGAGCTGGATATGTCGGCGTTAAAGATGGGTAAACATGTAGGGAATAGAATAAATTAGTTTGGAGCTGAGGACCCAAAAATTGATATACTATAAGTTTAAGGGTGGAAAAGACGAGAAGCCACCATAACCTCAAGAACAATGGTAGTACAGACAGGGTTTGTATTTACTTTTCAATGGTAAAAAAAGGTTATAATTAAAGTAAAGATATTAATAATTATTATGAGTAATAGATACAGGAAACAATACAGGAACCCATTTTATACACAAAATTTTAAATCCTATAGTAGCATCAAGTGCTATCTTTTTTCGAGAAGTACCTAGAATTGTTTCATTATCTTGCAGATCTGAGAGACCAAAATAGATAACTGAATTTAGAAGGCCACACACTAATTGAAGATATATTGCCAACCAACACTTTTTAAATAATGAATACAACTAAATACCCTGCTTTTGTAACTGTTCATATTTCTTGGGTGTTCTATTAAATTCTGCAAAAGACGAAAGGGTCATTTCATTATTCCCTTCTTTTTAACTAAATTTTTGTTAAAGGTTGCTGGTATAGATAAGACTGTTGTAGCCAATAAACAATTTCTCCTCTCTCCGCTGGGTTCTAGGCTGGTGTTACTTGTGTATCAAAGACATTCCCATGTAAGCTTTTCTCATCACGCTCAGACCTCTTTTTAAGAGATCGATGCTTCAGGTAAAGGCATTTTGGATATGAGGCTGAGAAAAATATTACCACATCCCGAAGCAAGCATCAGTAGATCTAAGTCATTCCACTTCTTTTTGCACATAAATCTATGAAAGTATTAAAAGGCAAGTTATGCTTACAGAATTTACTTTCTGGTGTTTCACTGTTGTCGAGTAAGTAAAGCTCATAAAGATTTATAATTAGCAACTCTGTGTTTTAGTTGTATATAAATAGAAGTTTGGTGACAAGGTCAAAAATCTGCTATCAAGTTAAGTTCAGATTCTGAAACTACTGTTAAATTTTGTACAAACATTAGGAAGTTTTCTTTACATAGAGAACCATAGAAACATAGTTGCCAAGAAATGTGTTAGACATTAGGACTTTAGAGACCTTCAAAAGTAGACTTGACGTTATTTTGGAAGAGTTAAGTGGAAGGGACAGTTGAGCTTTATTGGGTTGAATGGCCTGTTCTTGTCTAGATTGTTCTAATATGAAGGTCTGAAAGAGAAATTGAGATTAGTTAGAGGAGAAAACTGCTTGCACAGGTTAATTTAAAGGCTTGCAGGATCCATTGCAAATTACACAGTAATGATACATTAGAATTATTTTCTCTGATCTTTATAGTTGGAGCACAAGTGAATTAATTGACATGATCAGGTCACACATTGATTGAACTGACAGCCTTTTGGTATTCAGCACCTTAGCCACCGCAGCACACTGCCTGGACACATACTATGGTCGCCAATGCATTGGGTTTTCTCCATGTGGTACCTGTGAGGCTCCATTAATATCATTACGCAAACTTAAAGTGATGATTGTTTTCTTTCCATTTGCAGTGAAAACCCAAAATTACTGAGGAATTCATTTTCATCCATATGTTTTGGTTATTTTTTGCTTTAAACGAGTTTGGCTGTGCCTTTACAGCATTGTATATGATTCTTTAAAGCATTTCTTTATACTAGTAGTCTACCCCTTGGGTTTTTTACTATTTATAAAAGGTAGTATAAAATGTAGAGATTAATTGATTTATTTTATGTTAAATACAACAATCAGATCCAATAGATTTAATGGATTTTGGGCAGGCTACTAATAGGAGTAAATACATAATGTCAGCTTGATTGATGATGATTTGCCCCAGATTCCACGTGTGTGCCCCCTAATAGATTTTTGACTCCCCTTGGTTGTTTTATTTAGCTATCAAGAGACTCTAAGCCACAGGTGTCGAACTCCAGTCCTTGAGGGCCTCAGTGGCTGCATGTTTTCATTCTAACCATCTTCTTCATTAGTGAGCCATTTTTACTGCTAATTAACTTCTTTTGCCTTCATTTTAATTAACTTGACTCAGGCCCCTTAGTTGTCTCTTTTTCCTTAATTAGTAGCCAAACAATAATGAGACACAAAACAAGCCACCATATGACCAGCTCACCTGTGCCCATCACACAATATCTGAAAATAAAGAAAGGTGAAGGTCTCAGTAAGGTTGATCTCTCAGGTCACCAAAGCATTTTGACGGTGCTCTTAGAAAAGACAGAAAAATCAACAGATCTGGAAATGTCTGCTGTGGCAGAATGAGAGCAGCAACAAGCCATTGAATTAAATAACGGGCTTAATTAACTGCAAGAATGAGCTTCTCATTAAGAGACTGGTTGGAGTGAAATTGGTTGGAGTTTGAAATCCCAGTTTAGCCTGTCATCTGTTGGCTCGTTTCACATATCATTTCTGTTTGGCTGTCATTTAATAAAGAAATAAATCAATTCAGAGGACTGAATCCTTAAAAACAGGGCTATTGAAATGAAGGGGAAATTAGTTAATTAGCAGTGAAAACTACTCACTGATTAGGAAAAGGGTTAGAATAAAAACCTGTAGCCACTGCGGCCCTCCAGGCCTGGAGTTTGACACCCCTGCTCTAAGCCACAAAAGAAACTTTGTAAAATGCTGGTAGTGGATGAATGAATGTTCTTTAAATGGAGACCTGACTTGAAGCTTTTGCCAATGCAAGTCTCTTAAAAAACTGAGAAGGATACTACGAAGCTTTTTGATTTTGTAGGACAAGAAGGGTTGTCCTCTTAACATGTTGTTCAGATTCACATTTACACCAAGATAACTTGGTAATTTGATTTCAAGGTCAGAAAAAAAGTTGGAGTGTCAGCAATCCTTTCCTTTCCTCAATCACATTCTTTAATTACCTGCCACAGCAAAAACAGAAAGAAATTATCTGCCTTGTCTGTTTTCCCTCTAACACAGACTCCTCTTTTGTTCTGCCTCATGATGTCTTGCTATCTGTGCCTCAGGTATTTGCATGCATTAACAGTGTTTCATGGTGACAGAGAGTGGAAAGATATGGAGGTGTCTAAAATGCTTCTCACGTGCATAAACAAGTGACTCACCCTGCAGTATATTCATTAAGCTAAAGAAAAAAGTGAACTTTGTCTGAATTTATGTTCTTTTGATTGGGTGACTTGAATACATTTAAGAGCTCTGCTAATCTTAAGATTTGTTTCAGACATACTTATCCTCAAGTAGGCTAATCAGCCCTGCTTCTGAGGTTTATTCTCTGTTGTCCTTCAGGAAACAGGTGGATTGGACTCGCAGATCAATAAGCTACTACAGCCAATTGACTAAATGACCTCTATTTCTGTGACATTTCCTGAGATTCTAAGATGATTATCAACAATGTATTTCAGCCCTGAAGACGGAGAAATTCATCCTGAAATCTGCAGGCTTTACATTCAGCTACAATGCTGTCTAGAGATGTACATAACTGAAATGCTGAAATCAGTATGCCTTTTAGGATCCCTTCAGCTTCATCGAAAAGGTATTTTTTTGCTCTTATCTATTTAAAATAATTTACCTTTATTTCACTTTAAAGAAATGCAAAGTTATATGCTGTTGTGGTATGCATATGTATACAGGGAGGCTAAATATGCATGCTATTTCTCATTAATCTCATTAAACTAAGCATTGTAGCGCTGTGCCAGGTTGAAACTGGAATTCTAGCCAACCCAGAGGAAATTCTATGGGAGGAGTCACTACAAGGTCTCCACTAAAAGAAGTCAAATTATGTAACAAATAAATAATAATAATAATAATACATTTTATTTATATAGTGCCTTTCCCACTCTCAGGGCACTTAATAATGTATTTGACCATGCTAATTTATTTGTTGCAGTAGCATCAATAAGCGGTAAGTCAGGCATTTACAGAGTGCCCTGGAAATAATTACTTCAGGAGCACAGAATTATGAGATAGTGTCAGCAAAATGTTGCAATACATTATGTCTGGGCTCCTTCTCGTAATTATGGACAGGCTGCTGAGGAATTTCCTGACTCATTAAGGGTGACCAGGAGCACCAAAAGCTGAAGAAAAGGTGGTTAGACCGTTGAGTTTCAGAGAACATTCATGACACCATAATTAGTTTTGGAAATCACCCCAGAAGTGGCCCCTAGCTGAGGGCTTGAAGGTCCCTTCCAAACAGAACTTCAGTGAACCTGGATTGGGAGGTGAGCAGGACAAAGGTTTAAATCGTGCGTCAAGTGAGGAGAAAGGTTGAAAACATGAGGTAGATAGAGAGAGAAGGAGTACTGTAGTTTTTATTTGTGGTACTTATTGGTTGGTGAGCATCCAAGATACCCCAAAAGACTGACAAGAGTTCAAAACCTTTTGAAACCTCTGAGGCCCAAGCCAGATTTTGGCTTATTTGGTATTTTATTACTCCTTGTGGGTTTGGGATTCAGAAGTATGTGTCTGTGAAGACATTTCACAGTAAAATTAATTAATCTACTACTTATTACACTGTCCGGCACATACAGTACTTATTTAGAATCTTCAGTGGGATAATGGTGGCCAGTTGGCCTTGGTCATTTGAAACTTGGACCCATCAAGAGGTTTATTTTCTTCAGGAATACTCTTTGCCAAACTGTCTGTTTTCCTCTTCTTCATTGTTAACTGACCACATACCAATTATAATGTTCATGGACTTTATATTTGCATGATATGAAACTGCTGAGTTTTACTACGTGCTTAATGTAATTTGTGTGTTTTTGTATGGCCTAAAGATTTTCTGAGCAAGGAGTCTTAGTGTCTGGCCTTGCAAGTGTCCTTGATAAAAACAAAGATCCAGGCCTTTAATGACCTCTTAGGCACAGCCATTAGCAGTGTGTCTGTCTGTGGAGAGAGTGTCGACCCTGTAGAGAGATTTACTTACCTCGGCAGTGACATTCATGTCTCTGGTGACTCTTCCTGTGAAGTCAGTAGATGGATTGGGAGAGTATGGTGGGTCACGAGGTAGCTGGAAATATGTGTGTGGTGCTCCCGATGTCTCTGCAAAAGGATGAAGGTCAAAGTCTTTAGAGTCTTGGTGCTCCCTGTTTTGCTATATGGTTGCAAGATATGGATGGTATCCAGTGACCTAAGATGAAAACTGGACTCCATCGGTACTGAGTCTCTTTGGAGAATCGTTGGGTACCACTTGTTTGACTTTGTGTTCAATGAGCGGTTGCTCACAACGTCCCGTTTGAGGCACATTACCTGCATTGTGAAGGAATGTCAGCAATGACACTGCGGCCATGTGGAGCAATTCCCCAAGAGTGATCCGGCTCACAGGATCCTCATTGTTGAGGACCTGAGTGGCTGGGCCAGGCCATGGGGGTGCCCACGTAACACCTGCCAGCTGCAGATAATGGTCTTTTCTGGATGGTGGCATGGGACCATTTGTCTGCTTGGGGGATTGCCGACCGGGATCCCAAGTTGTTTCGTTATGTGGTGGGTATGGCAATGCTCTGTACCAGTGCATGCTCCCCAGCCTGACCTGACCTAATACTGTATATATAACTGTATATACAGTGGACTCAGAAGTATTTAGATCACTTTCTGCACACTTTATTTTTTTCTAGATTTAATTTCAAGTGGACATTATTTTCAGAAAGGTGTGCATATCATAAATCATATAAATGTATCATTTATATATAAGTTTTCAGACCATTTGCTGTGGCATTCCAAATTGTAGTCAGGTGCATCCTGTTTGCTTTAATTATCCTTGAGATTTGTCTAGTACTATGTTTGATCATCACCTGCATTATACAATCCCTATGGTGAACCATGGTGGTGAAAGCATCGTGTTACAGGGGTGCTTCTCAGAGACAGGCACAGGGAGACTGGTCAGAATTAAAGGAATGATGAATGCAGCCAAAATACAGAAAGGTCATTGAAGAAAACCTGCTCCACAGTGCACGCAGTCTCAGACTAGAAAGACTTTCAGAACATCAATGAACCTAAGCACACACCCAAGACAGTGGCTTCAGAACAAGTCTGTGACTGTCCTTGAGTGGCCCAGCCAAAGCCCAGATATACACCCTATAGAACCTCTGTGGAGAGACCTGAAGATGGTATTTTCCAGACGCTCCCCATCCAATCTAAAGGAGCTTGAGAGGATCTGCCAGAAAGAATGGAATAAAATGGTCAAATCCAAGTGTACAAAGCTCATAGAAAGTTACCCAAGAAGACTCAAACCTTTAATTGCTGCTAAAGGGGATTCTACAAAGTACTTAATTAGGTGTCTGAATACTTAAATGAATAAGAGATTGCGGCATTTGATTTTTAATAAATTTGCAGACGTTTCTGAAACCATGTTTTCATGTTATGGGTTATTGCATACAGATGGCAGGTTTATCCATTTAAGATTAAATCTAAAACACAGTAAAGTGTGCAGAAAGTGAACAGGTCTGAATATTCTCTGAATCCAATGTACTTTATGTAGCTGTAAATATTTGTCCATCTCTCATAGCCTGTACTCAGTGAAATACACTATACAAAAATTAATTGAATTAAACTGAATGGATGCTAGTAATTAATATTATTCGCCATTATATTAATGATTGTAATGACAGTCAAAACATCCACCCATATATTTTTGTACCAGATGATACCAATTTAAGATTTCTAGGAACCACAACCTGTGTCAGCAGCTGCGACTGTAAAATATTATTTCATATTATTTGGGTTTTATTAAAACATAATGTAAACTCTGCAATCATAATTGTAATATCCTGACCCTGAACTATACTAAGCATGCTACAAAAATGAGTAAAACAATAACAATATTGAAATTTTATAAAGCAATAATGTACTTTTCTAGACTTAACAGTGTGAAAAGGAACAAAAAGGAGTTGGAGAAGAAAAATGACTCTGCAGTGTACAGGAGGATGAGTTGTGCCTCAAGCTGTATATTTATGTAGTCCATCACAAAACTTTGATTATACAGTGGAGATATGTGTCCGGAGTTTAAAATGTTATACAGAATTTTGAACTTGTCCCAAATCTACATAATTTTAATTTATGATATTCGCAGACTGGTACCTATAGGTTGCTTGCGGTTTAATTAATTTTTATTCTTGTGTAGTGCCCTCCGCTGAGCGCAAGCTCAGAGTACCATAACAGATAAAAGAGAAATTACAGCTTTAAAAATGTATTCTTCTTCTTCCACCTCTTCATCTTTTCCCACTTCTGTTTGGGGTTAATGTGCCTGATTAACCTTTTCCAAACAGCTCAGTCCTGCACTTCCTCACCAGTCAGACCTTGTCTCTCAGATCTTCTTTTAGTTTTTCCATCCACCTCCACTTTGGCCTCCCTCACTTTCTCTTCCCTTGTACTTCCATTCCCGTCACTATTTTGCCCACATATTCATCGCCTCTCCTTATCAAGTGTCCATACCACTTCAGCCTACTTTCCTGTATTTTCTTAAATAATCTCTCCCACTTCGCTGCACCTCTGATTGTCTCATTTCTTATTCTATCTTTTTGTGTAACTCCACACATCCATCTTAACATTCTCATTTCTGCCATAATTAGCTTTTTCTCCTGAACTCCCTTTACTGTGCATGTCTTTGCTCCATAAATCATTGCTGGTCTTACCACTACCTAGATTACAAAAGTGGAAGAAAGAAACTACCTTGGTGTCTTCCTCATCAATGAGGGTAGAGAGGTTCTTGGAACTGACTAATGTATTGGTGAAGCCATCTTATTACATTTAGAAATGATCATTGAGTGGCTGCCCCTAAAAACAGAGCACAAGCTTTCAAATAAGAAAAGCCTATTCAACACAACATTGTTTCTGTTCAAAAACTAACAATTTGTGAATGTCCATCCATTATACAGTAGAAGATGCTCAATCCAGTTCACAGTCATGGAGCCCATCCCTGTAGCATCAGGTGCAGAATAAAACCATCAAAGATTCAGCGCCCTTGACCTCTTTCCACCTGCTGTTGCTATAGGAATGGATTTGAACAGTACAGGCTTGCTGTTTAGGAGTGGAAGTCGGCAGAAAAACAAATGAATTCTCTTGCATATCTTTAATACAGTCATTCTGTTTGCACTGTTATTTAACAGCAGCAAGTTCAACTCAGTTCATTATTTTCTTCTTTACTACTATTCATTTAGTGCAGGCGTTGTGCTTAAGCTTATGCTTGACTACAACATGGTAACAGTAACTTACTATGTGATGTACATTTAGAGACATAAGGTTTGAGCAAGCCTTGTTAATAGTCGACTAACGTGGGCACTCTTGACAACAATGTCCATGTAGACTATAGTAGTATGAGCACCAGTGTGTGTGTGTGTGTGTGTGTTTACGAGCAGACCCTGCGATGAAGTGGTCACTTATCCATCCATTGCTTCTTGCCTTTTGTCTGATGCTGTTGGGATTGTCTCTAGTGCCCTGTCTACTCCGAACTTGATTAAGTGGATTTGAGAATGTAATGTTAAATGTGTGTGTTTATTTCTTATTTATGCTTTGCATATTGTTATATATTGTTGCTCTGAACTTTACAAAATAAAGACTGATGGGTTTATTGCATTACTCTGTTACAAATGCAGTAAATCAAAATGTGACCATTCATGCGGATCCCACCAGAGATTGAATTCCTCCTTGGTTAAGACTTACAACATGACTTTTTCCAGCCCTCATACAGAGTGAAAAATGAGTGTCATGGCCTGCTTAGCTAACATAGTGTTCTAACAGCCTCTCAAGCTACCATGTACTACACTTCGGTGCTCTTGAAACAGCTTCTGTTTCAATCTCCCCCCTCTTAAATATGTCACCCGCAGCAAAGGGCATCCTGCTTTTGACACAGTGGGCTCATCACAAATCCTTGTTTCCCCAGGACCTCACATGTTATGGACACATTTAAAGTGGGAGAACAAGCTGCTTAGCCTTCTGGGTTAAAAAAAATGTTCCTTTATGTTTAGGATATGGCTACTGTTGGTTTTTTTTTTTACATTTTTTTTTTTTAACAAAGTGGCACTGACCTCACTGTACTGTCCTCGGAATGGTCACTTCTTAATGCTTTTGCACTATCAGTATTTTATCTTTTATATTAAAATCAGTGGGCGGCACGGTGTTGCAGTGGGTAGCGCTGCTGCCTCGCAGTTAGGAGACCCAGGTTCGCTTCCCGGGTCCTCCCTGCGTGGAGTTTACATGTTCTCCCTGTCTCTGCGTGGGTTTCCTCCGGGTACTCCGGTTTCCTCCCACAGTCCAAAGACATGCAGGTTAGGTGCATTGGTGATTCTAAATTGTGCTTGGTGTGGGTGAGTGTGTGCGCGCCCTGCGGTGGGCTGGCGCCCTGCCTGGGGTTTGTTTCCTGCCTTGCACCCTGTGTTGGCTGGGATTGGCTCCAGCAGACCCCCATAAACCTGTAGTTAGGATATAGCGGGTTGGATAATGGATGGGTGGATGAAATTCAGTATATCATTTATGTTTCTATTAGAAGATGGTGAATATAAACTGTATCAAGTTTGAGTTTACAAAGAACAAAAAGAAGACATTGCATTTATTTAGCACTTTTCAAGACATTCAGATCACTTTATATAGATAGGGGCAGATAGGGCAGCCATCATCTACCTGGATGATGCAATGGCAGCCATTTTACATCAATACGCTCACCACACATTAGTTATTAGGTGGCAAAGAGGTGAGGGAGATATTTAGCCCTTAAGGTGTCAGGAGATGATTAAGTGGCCAGAATGATGATGCCATGTTAGGGCATTTAGCCTGGACATCGGGAAACGGCCAACTCTTTATGAAAGACGCACAAGGATCTTTTATGACCACCAAAAGTCAGGACCTTGGTTTTACGTCTTGGAAATAAGTTAATTAAAAATGTTAAAAAGTGTCAATTTCTACAAATAAGCCACAATTGATCCCAATTAATAACAGATTCCCCTCCCTTCTGTATACACAGAATGCCTTTTGTAATTAATTCACTTATTTTTTCCGTGCACTTTTTTGTAGACTGCTGCCACATCAGGTCTCGGTTCATTCCCTTCACTCAGTGTTTCATCAAAAGTCTCCACTTCTTTTGTAACCCTGAATAGTTAAGTGGATTGACCGATTGTTAATGTGCCTTCAGAGTCTTGTTTTTGACCATTAAATTCTGATGATAAAGGCTGATGTTTGTCAGTGTCTCTCCTTTAAACTATTAAAACCCACAAAAAGATCTAAATAAGAAAAAAATTAGGAAACAAAAGCATGAAGGTCAAAACTTTTTATCAAATGAAAGTACAGCAAGATATAAACAAATAAGTCAGACTCCACTGAATTAATCCATGTTAACATTCTTCAGTCAAGATGGAAGGCCCCAGGCAACATTATTGATGTTTCCCAGAAAGCACATGGTATAGATCCCAAGAGGCATGGTAGAAACACGTCACATAGCACTGCATAACGTTCTTCAACCTTCTTAATCCAAATGGAGCCTTTTCTGCCAGTATTGGGTACAAGGCAAGTAGCAGCCTTTGGGCACCAGTTCTTCACATGGCAATCCACATACATATAATCATTTACATTTATTTACTTAGCAGACACTTTTATCCAAAGTGACCTACAAAAGAGTTCAACATAATTGAGCAAATGTCAGTCTGTGGGCTGTTTAGGAATAAGAGTTACACAATGAAGGAACAGTACATAATTGATCATTACAAAGGGACAGCTCAGAAGAAAATTCAAGGAAGTTGCAACTCCTAGGATACAAAAACCTCGAACATTAGTTAGAAAGAAATTTACCAAAAAAAAAAAAAATCTACAAACCCTTCTTAAATACATTGGGGGATTTAATAGTTTAAATTGAGGTGGGCAACAGCTACCACCAGCTAGGAGCTACACATGAGCTATCATGAGACAGCGTTCATCAACAGATCTGAATGGGCGAGAAGAAGCAGAGGAAATCATGAATGTATATAAATGCTTATATTAATATCCATATTCATTTCTGAGATTAATGTGGCCTGTTTAAACATTAAAAAATATTGCTGCATCCCGGGCCAGCACGTCTCAGGCAGTGCTTGTAATTGTTTTTTTTTTGCCATTACAAAACAATAATACAAAAATGTTAAGTGCGTACCTAAAGATTTACATAAACATCCACATCCAGTACCATATTTATATACTATCATTTTCATTTAAAGGTTTAAAATAAATAACAATCGAGCTATAGTGCATCTTTATGTGATCCAAATAAATTAATATTCAAGCTATAGCACCTCTTTATGTGAAAACAGCAGTGTCAGATGGGGAGGGGGGGTAGGGTAGGATCGTGAACGTGACTGAGAGAATGAAACTGAATTTAAAAAGAAAAAAAAAAGCTAACCTTTACAAGTATCATACATTTACACCAGCTGTTACAGACTGACTGAAATCAAATGTATGTTTTTATTCTAAAATAGTAAGAATAAGAGCAGTTCACTTCTCAAAATGGAGTCGTGCGGGATCAAACTCGTGACATTTTGATCACTAGTCAGTAGTTGATACCATTGTGCCACCAAGGCAGTAAATGCGTGTCAATATTGCACTCTAACACGACTTTTTTTCCTGCAGTTATATTTTTGAATAAAAGCACACTTGTTCTGTTGTATTTGTACCTTTTGTGAAAGTGTTTCTTTGATATTTGGACTTCAGGCTTCACACATTATACACTTCATGTCTACATTTTGTCAATTATTACTAAAACACGAAAAACTTTTCTGTTTTAACGATGTGTTTACTGTGCGTAGATCGTTGTAGACACGGAAAACACATGAAATGCAAGTGTTCCAAATAATGATACAGTATTAATAAAAGGTGTCATTTTGCTTGATTTCTCATTCTATATAACTCCAAGCAACTGACACGCAGGTAAACAGACTTGAGCTGAGAAAACTGTGCGCCAGTGGGGGATGTGACAGCATACTGCTTGCTGTTTGCTGCTTATCAACACATTTAAAGGACAAAAGATGCTGACGGAGAGGTGAGAAGCGATTTAAGGTGGGACAGATCAACGACTTTTTTCGTAGGCTCTGGTAATTCTAGTGTTTAAACAGTCTTCAGTAGTGCATTCAAAGTCAACAGTCGTTTTGATTGTTTCATTTTTACTTGGACACGTCTGTGTCTCATATGCTATGCCAATCTGATAATTAATACTTTGGCCTAGTTTTCTTATTGCCTTTTTTCAGCTTGCCTCTTAGGAAGGCATTCAAATTTAGGTTGTACTTGCTCAAGTAGTATTTTGTTAGAAGTTCAGGTTTAAGGTCATTGTTTAAGTTTAAACTATGCCATTATTTTTTTTTAATTCATTTGTGTTGATTCTAAATTAATTTTATTACTCTGTTTGTATTTACTTCATGATGTATGTGTTAACTTTATAATTTCATGTTTTAATGTTAGATGCGATTAATTACGTTCCTTTATGCAATTAGTTTAGTTAAATTATTTCATTGATTCCCAGACCTTATATAAATTGTGGGAACAGGCCAGACACAGACAGGCAGACATCATTTGTCACCCAACACATGTTTATTTACAAATATGTACAATGAACACACACAAACCCGGTGCCGCAGCACCAAACACCCCTCAGGTCCTGGCCTCTCACAATGCCTTTTCTCTTCTCCTGACAGCCTCCACTCCTCTCCTCCGAGCTCTGTCCTGTTCCACCCAACTCCAGCCATCGAATGGAGGGAGGCGGTCCGTTTTATTCACACCCGGACGAGCTCCAGGTGCCTCCCGATAAGCTTTCGCTGGCACTCCCCAGTGTGGCGGAAGTACCAGCCGCGCACCCGGAAGCACTCTGGGTGTCCCTGGTCTTCTTTCCCCCCAGCACTTCCAGGTGTGGCGGAAGTGCCGAGTGCCAGGGCTCCTCAGGCATCCAGGTGCCCCCTGCTGGTGACCACGGGCCCCTACAGGGTTGAGCTTCCAAGCTCCGTACCCGTGGTCCCCAAAGCCACCAGGGCGGTCGCCCGCTCACAGTCGGGAGGAGGCGTAAGCCTTCCTCTGGTCCTTCTGGGCGTCCTGGCTAGGTACCACCCCCAGACGCTCGCCACTATATATATATATATATATATATATATATATATATATATATTTATTACAGGGTTAGTGAAAATTATGTTAACACTAATGGTACTGCTATGTATATACTTACATGCAATTTCTGTTGACAATTTATGTGTCACATATGGTACAAATGTTGAAGTTGATGGCAAACAGGTTGAGACATTCCTGTAAATCATCTTGCGCATATGAAGTATGTTTTGTGAATAAATTGTTTCCGCCATTCAAATGTTAACGTAATTTTGACTCACCCTGAATATATACAGTGATCCCCTGCTATATCGCGGTTCAGCTATCGCGCCTCCACTACATCGCGGATTTATTAATAGTATTATTATTACTAGGGGGCTCCGCCCCCTGCTCACTTCGCTCACCCACCCCCGGTTTGGTTTACCGGATAAACAATTTAAAGAGATTGTTATTTTCAAAGGAATTGTTACATATGCATTATTTTCATTTTTACTTTAAAAGTTTTGTAAAAACAATATTTTTCCTTTATTTCCTGCCTGGGGCGTGGTTAAATCTCTTTCTTGCAGCACTTTTAACACTGCTCACTTTGTGAAGGGGGGTTCTGAACACACGCTAAAGAGATGCGATCGGTTCAGCTGGTGTCTTGCTGATGCTGCTGGCCAGCTGTGTGTTGTGCTTGTTGAGCTTTGCGTCAATCACTTAAAAGCCTGTCCTTTTTCCACTTCGCGTCTCTGACGCTCTCTTTGTGAAGGGTGGCAGCTGAACTCACGCTAAGCAGAAGTAGACAGATCAGCTACTAGCTTTGTGCTGCTTCTGCCAAGATGCCTGATCTGTTTGTCGCTCTGTGTGTTCTGAAGGGGGGGGATGTGAGGGCTGAACACACGCTAAGGAGAAGTGCTCGGATCTGGTCACAATCCCTTCGCTCAAACCCCCCCTCCCCCTCCCCCCGGAGCCACGCTACGCTCCTGCCACTTCGTGTTGTCAAGGGCGGGAGCTGAATGCACGCTAAGGAGAATGGTAGTATATTCTGCCAAGATGCTTTTTCAGCTTGTCGCTCTGCGTGTCAATCATTTAAAAGCCTGTACAGCAGCTCTTATCCTGTCTCTCTGCCTGCTCTTGCGTGAGGTTAAAATTTTTATAATAAAGAGATGTTACTCATATCCTTAGCCCGTCATCCACATATCATATGCGTTTACAAAGTGTGTTTTAATAAGTTTACATGTGATTAAAGCGTGTTGGATGGGTATTTTAAGGCTTAAAATATATAAAAAAAATGTAGTCTTTCTATTTCGCAGATTTTCACCTATCACAGGTGGGTCTGGAATGTAATTTCCACGATAGGTGGGGGATTACTGTATATATGTTATTAAAAAATCTTACAATGATACAAGACTTTTTTTCTGCGATGAGACCTTTTGAAGAGAGACAGAGAGACACTTTCACTTCCCGTGAGATGGACAAGTCAGGTCATACTTACAACCTTTGGAAGTCCCATTATACACATGCAGAGCAGGCTAGAAGTAGGAAAATACAAAAGTCTCAAAAAATGAGAGTAAAGATTGCATTTGTGCAAACAGGCTGCACAGGCTTTTAAATGTTAGAAGCGCTGCATGAAACGCAGATTACGCAGCAGCAAGCCAGCAGCTGATCGAGCAAAGAGGAGGTAAAAAAATTTTATTTGTTTCCCATTGTATCACCGTTTAAGAGGGGTTTCGGAGGAGTGTCCGCATCTCCTTGCGGTGCGTTCAGTCCCCCTCTTCACAAAGGCGCGTAGCGCTGGTGAGGGGGGAAAGGGGTTGGCGAGGGAAGCCCCATAGTATGTATGTGTGTATATATATATATATATATATATATATATATATACACAGTAATCCCTCGCTATATCGCGCTTCGACTTTCGCGGCTTCACTCTATCGCGGATTTTATATGAAAGCATAACTAAATATATAAAGCGGATTTTTCGCTGCTTCGCGGGTTCTGCGGACAATGTGTCTTTTTACTTCCTGTACATGCTTCCTCAGTTGGTTTGCCCAGTTGATTTCATACAAGGGACGCTATTGGCGGATGGCTGAGAAGCTAACCAATCAGAGCACGCAGTTAAGTTCTCCTGACTGCGAAGCTAACCAATCAGAGCACGCAGTTGAGTTCCTGCGTGCTGAATGCAGTGTTAACCAGGAAGTCTCGTCTCGCTCATTCAGCATCAACATGTTTCGCTGTGTAAAGAGTTGTGCTCTTTTGTGTTTATCTTTGTGCATAGTCAAACCCTTCATTATGGCTCCAAAACAATCTGCTACTGCTTCAGGGGCCGTGCCCAAGCGCAAGAAGAAGATGTTAACGATTGCCGAAAAGGTAAACGTTTTGGATTTGTTGAAGGCTACGATTCTTTTTATTTA
>JANRMT010062835.1:58719185-58730395 GCA_026402145.1 Polypterus bichir lapradei | reverse complement strand
GCAGGTTGGATCTTGCCCTGGAAACATTTTGGACAGTTTTAAGTGAGACAGATGTGCTTGATATATAATTTTGAGTTGAATAATTCTATGCGGGCGGCACAGTGGCGCTGTGGGTAGTGTTGCTGCCTCACAGTTAGGAGTCCCGGGTTTGCTTCCCGGGTCCTCCCTGCGTGGAGTTTGCATGTTCTCCCCGTGGGTTTCCTCCCACAGTCCAAAGGCATGCAGGTTAGGTGCATTGGCGATTCTAAATTGTCCCTAGTGTGTGCTTGGTGTGGTGTGTGTGCGCGCCCTGTGGTGGGCTGGCGCCCTGTCCAGGGTTTGTTTCCTGCCTTGCACCCTGTGTTGGCTGGGATTGGCTCCTGTGACCCTGTAGTTAGGATATAGCGGGTTGGATAATGGATGGATGGATAATTCTATGCTTATGGAGCATATGGAGCTCGAGTGAATTCTGTGCATTGCAAAATATGTGATTTCTAAAACCACCTGGCAGCACCAGTGATGTAAATACATATGCAATCAATTTATTTTGTTTTTTATTTGTAATTTATTTAGACTACTTTGGAGAAATCTGTTTTCACTTTGTCATTAAAAAGTCTTTTTCTGTTAATCATCGCCAAAAAGCCAAGTTAGATCCATTTGTTTCTCAAAGCTGTATAACAATAAAATGTAAAAAGTTTCAGGGGTGACTTTTTATGGGCACTGTATGTTGGTTCTTTGGAAAACCATTGTAATCCAAAGTACTACAGAAAGGTCAAATAAATTAAACACAACAAATACAACAAACACATGCTCCTTTCTTTTGCCGTGTTTTGTTTATTAGAGATTTTAAAAAGGCAGAGCAGTAAGATATTTTATTATGTCATCCATCCATCCATCCATCCTTAAACCCAGTCAAAGGGGCCAGAGCCCATCCGGGCATCATTGAACACAAAGCAGCACTGGATGGGGCACTTGACCACCCTCAGGGGACACATTCACACACTCAGGGCTGGATTTACACATTTCTACACCCTAGGCCAATGCACATAATTCTACCCCCAAAAAAAAAATAATTTATAATTTTCAATTTAATATTTAATAGTTTATTTTTGAAATATATAAGCACTTAAAATCTGTATAATCTTTGATATTAACACCTACAAAAAAACTTTCCATCAAATTTCTTCAAGTCGTCTTAAATACCTACTAGAATTTCTTCCTTCGTGCTTTTGTCCACGAAAAAGCTTCAATTGTTTCATTGAAGTCGACAGATCTTGTTAAATCTGCTTCAATGCAAAAAACTGCAAGGGCATTCAGCATATTTTGCTGCATCGTAGATCTTAAATGATCCTTGATTCTTTTCAGAGAAGAAAAAGACCTTTCAGCCGAGGAATTTGTCACTGGCGTGCAGACAAACATTCTTAAAAAAATGTCAACGTATGGATGAAGTGTTTGTAGTCCTTTTTCTCGTAGTCCCTTGCAAAGTGCTAAGGAGTTTTTAGTCCCAATGTTGCAATCAGTTATGTGAGATTTCAGACGGACAAGTTCATCACATAGAGCGGGCTCCAGATCATCTTTGAAAATCAAAGCAGGTTTCTTCCCTCTTCTTCAAGTTCAGGAGAAGTCAGCGACCAGAAGTTTGTAATAGCACCAAATCTTTCGGCAAACTCTTTGTAGGCAACTGACCTTTTCTCAAGTTCTGCTTTAAGGTTGTCAGCTATCATTAGAAATGTATTGATTCGAAAGTTGTCACACCCGCGTAAACAAACTTCACCATCACGTGTCTCACCAGATTGCAGTTTCCTGAGAATCAAACGATTTTCATCACGCTCATATACTTTCTTTTTAGAAATGTTGACAACTTTTTCCTCATATAGATCAAACTGTTCTCGCAGTTCTATCAAGAACTTTACTAGTGATTGGAGAACTTTGGCAACTTCCAAAACATCAATTTCTACGTTTTGCACATACTTGTTCACTTGGTGTAATCTGAGCAGCACCGTTCCCCAGAACTATGCCATGAACGCTGTTTCAAGTCTTTGCAGCTTGAAACAGTATATAAAAGTAGTAACGATATATTTTACATACCTACTATCAGTAGATATGTACAAGTCAAGCGATATGAGCATAATTAATCATTTGGAATCACTATCGTAATGCCAAATCTGGAATTTTACTTTAACACATGGTTTACGCTGAGTGTGTGAGAGAGAAATAGCAAATGCTTTTTGCCTGTGACTGAGCAAGACAGCGCAAGCTGTAGAGATGGGCAACGTAAATGTACCGCTCAATTTATTTAATGTATATGGATGTAAATTTAAAAAACAGCATTTTATACGGCCTTTTCAAAATAATACTGAAAAATTTGTAAATATTTGGTTGTTATTTCTTCTGTATATATGCCCTCCCCTGACTGCTGTGGTTGTAGGTTGGCCTTATGGGAAATCCGACTCTGCACACGCTTACACTAATATGTGCTCCAGTTCACCTGACATGTGTTTTTAGAATCAGAGAAAGAATAAGCTGTCTCCACACAACAACAGTGTCTCCCTGACTTTACACCCCTTCTACAGTATCCTGTTTATGTCCCCTTTATTAAATATCCAATTATTTCCTTCACACTTTATTCCACTAATTCAAATTTTATTAAGCAAAGGATTAAAGAAATTGGCACAGGACAGGGGGTTTCTCACTGTAATATTTAATATCAAAATAATGTTTTTTTTTTACTTTAAATCAGTATGCCAATAATAAGGTGTCCAAATTTCAACATACTATAATTGAGCAAGTTTAGGCCATTCATTCTTGGTTATTAAATAATATTTATGTTATACACATTTTTAGAATAAAAAAATATGCAGGCAAAACAGATTTCCATCAATATGCATCTGCAGGATAAAGTTAAAGATTAATTTCTGTTCTGAAAAAAATTAAAAAGAAATGTGAGAAACTCCACAATTTTCCCTTTGAGTCTTCATCAAGTGCATGTTTAAAGTGGAGTGAAGTATGGAATATGCAGATAAGCTGGACATAGGAGAACAAAACCAGCACAAAAGAACCAGTAGAAGACAAGTGGGAACAATAAAGGTGGCTGTCTGAAGACAAAGAGTGAGGTTAAAAAAAATGAATCGGGTGTTTAGTGTTTGGGAGGAATTGTAAACCGAGTTTAAAAATGACCTTACCTTCTACTTTTTGTTGGTGCTTTTTAAAATCTCTGAAACAGCCCGGGCACAGTTTTTTTTTAGACTGCACTCATTTTTGATTCTGAGAGCTCTGACATAATCTGCATAAGACCGGCAGCACGTTTTCTGACATTTAGTTGGAGACCATGTGAAACTTAACAAAAGCAGTTGCTGGATCTCATTACTTTGAGGATGTCATTTTACACAACTGGAATTACAGGGGGTGACAGATTACATGACTGCTGATCAAATTCGCAAAGTATCAGGAGCTTTGAATGGAAAGTTGATATTTTGCCTAACAGTGTCGGTAGCTGTACAATTGCTTTCCAGGTATGGTGAGTTCCGGCACAGTCTCTGTCTGTCTTTTTCTTTTTTCTATTGCTTTGTGATATGTCAAATATGAGACATCAGACAAACAATCCTCTCTTTTCTTTGCATACTCCAAAACACTTATTTCCCCTCATCCCTTTCACTTGCATTGTCTCAGCGACAGTTTGTAATATAGGGGGCTGGGGTCGCCCCCCAAATATTTTGAAAACTAATTAAACTAATTAGGTAATGTGAAATAATCATGAAAAAAATGTGTTTATTTGCACAAAGTGCCTGGCGTCAGCACATGTCAATATCCATTAAAAATTGGTTCCAACTTGTACTTGTTTCATTTCTGTGTGAATACCTATATTTCCTGAGTGAAAGGTGCCAGCCAAATGAGAGTGTATGTTAAGTCCTTGATCTTTTGACAAGCAAGTTACCTGAGGCTCCCCTTTAATTGGTTGCTTTCTGATTTTTCCAGGGACGTAGCTTTCTGTGCCCCGGACACTCCGACATTTATTGGCTGTGGATTAGTATTGTTTTAGGCTTTTGAGATTGGACAATCGCCAATGCACTATTTCATATTCACATCAATAGTTCACATTTCGCACCCGCCATTAAAGTAACTACAGATGACTAAGCATGACTTTAGGGAGATGGCAATTTCAAGTGGAACTTCAGAAATCAAAGAAAATTTGGTTATTTATTTAATGAAACGCCCCTTCATAAATCGTTCACTTGAAGAAAAAATAAGATAAAGGAACTTAGAGCAGACCAACCTGACTCAAAAATTCAGCAGCAGGCAATGATTGAGGACAAGCTTACACGTGGACTTTTTCCAGCTCTTGTTATGACAAACGGAGTTGGTTAACTAGATGTGGTGTAAGTAATGTCTGTGTTTGCTTCCTCTGTGTCAGTACTGAATCACTGTGGAAAATGACAGGGATACAAACCTAAAACATCTTTCTGAAAAATGCAAGCGGCATTAAAGTAGCCACAGTGTTTTTCAACCAGTGTGCTGCAGTACAGTGGTGTACCATGAGAGCTAACCAGGTATGCCTTGGAAATAGTAGTGTAGTGCAATTGGGTCTGAACCTGAGAGGGACAACCTTCCTCAGCTGGTTGAGGCCTGTCTGATCAAGGCAGGACTACCTGTAGAGGCTGGCATAAACGCAGCTCCACAATCGCCATGTTAGTGCACTTTGGATTTGTCTCCTGGCTGCTACAGTCCATCTGCCCTGGGTGCGTGGTCATCAGTGATTCTCTCAGGACTAATAGGTAGTGGAAATATGAGTTGCCTCTGAAGCATATCTGGCCAGATAAAGTGGTGAAGCAGCAGAAAAATGCCACCAAAGTGCTCACTAAGTGCCATGTCTGTGAACGCTGATCTCAGAGCTTCTTTTCTACCGGCTTCTCCGGTAGTTCCACCCCTTTGGGCAGTTGAGCAAGTGTATGAGATATAATGCGTTTGTGGTTAGTACGGTAGTGGTCTGCCATGGGGTGATTTTGGTTACAAAAAGTGTGCCACTACAGAAAAAAAATGTTTGGGAGACACTGATCTAGACAATAGTATGAGGCTATTTTTTTTTTTGGCAGGCTTAGTAAAATGACCCAATTTAATTAGAAAGTAATTGAGAAATTTTCAGACCTGAAGGAAATGAGGGCAAAATTTAGGCTCAAGGAAATATACAGTAGGTATCCTGATCGTAAAGGCAGAATAAGGTTTAGGTAGGACTTGTTACGTGAGTGAAGTACAAGACAGGTTGGAGGGCGAGTTATGTTTTATGATGTGGGGGTCTGTGGATCTTACAATGTGAATTAGTGCCCAGGTGAGGTAAGCCTGGCAAACGTGCATTGGACTGGGCAGCCTGGCAGCAAGTGCAGAATTAAATTTAAGGAGGGGGGTTGATTCAGTGAGTGTGGTAAATGATAAACTGGGATGCAAGACTTGAGAAAAATCAGAGGACTAGTGATTGTATGATGTGGATTTATAGAATGCAGTGGAAATGGCCAAGGACTGGACACTCTCTTAGCAGAGTCAGAATAAGATTTAGATTGGACTTATGCTATGGATGTGTCATAGAACACAGGAGTAAGTACACATTTTTTGGAAGATTATAGAGGATGGGGTGCGGACATTATGGTGTGGGTTTTGGAAGAATGGGGAACTGGTCAAGCTGGCTGACGATTGGCCAGTTTAGAGCCAAGTGTAGTATAAAATTTGGGTAGCAGTTGCACCTGTTCTTTTCCACATCTATAGGGCAACTTATAGGAAGAATAAGCGGCCTGTGGATGTCACTGACTGAAGATTTGAAGCACAGTAGAAATGGGAAAGGTAGCATCAGATTGGGCAGCATGGTGGAAAGGGTATAATACATTTTAGCCCTGATCTGTCCTAGTGGTCTGGTACTGGACAGACCAAGATGTGCATTGACACTATGATGAGGTCCATAATAGCATGTGCAATGACCGGACAGATCGATATGAAAGGCATTATATAATAAACAGTTGTGAAAGGTACTGTATATAATAACTAGATGGATGTGAAGGCACTATATAATAGATAAGTGGTGCTTCAGTTTGCCCACCCCCCCAAAAAATGCACCCCCACCAATTTGTTTTTTAACCAGCCGTAACTGCATTGTATGTTGTACTTCAGGCTGAACTCTCTTTGGTTGTCAGCTCTCACACACAGAAGAGCTGTACAACTTACGACAAAATCAAAATTAAACTGACTGTTATAAGTCACTGGGAAGGTCACACTACTTGACTGATGATCACCACCACATGCCACTAACGAAATTGTGTAAATTACAATTTTGACTGAAAAAGGCTAGAAAAGTTATTTGTGTGACGGGGACTTAAATAACCTGTAGGTATTAGAGTCGCGTCAAACATTCTATAAACCTGAGGTGAGGCAGTTCACTTTTTTGATCATCTCCAGACTGATCTGCATGTTCACGTTCTCACGTCAAGCCACTATTCCATTAATGGACTAGTCTTCTTTCCTCGCCCTCTGATGGCTGATTGTTACAATGTCAATGATCTTGCTTCCTTTTTATTTTCATTTTCTCTGGCCTTATCCCCCCTCATCCCTAGATCTTCACTGCATATTAAAGTTCAAATACATACATGATAAAGACTCAACAGCAAAACCATTGTGTTTCTAACTTTTGTTATACTGTATATTATGAACAACTTTCCCTTATCCTTCCTTTGGCAGTTTCATACAAATGTAATCTTCCTATATGACCTTTTTGTTTCCTATTATTCCAAATGAGCTTCTCCTTTCCACCAGTACATCTCTCCTTTGCCACAAACCCTCTGAAGAATCTGTATTTCTGCCTTTCTTTAGTTTATATTTTGCCTTTACAAGTGTTTAATTAACCAATCAGTCATATTAGATTAACAAATTTATATTTTTACAATCTAAAAAATGAGCAAATTTATTTTTAATAATGGATGTACCCCTAGTTATTGTTTTTAACAAAAAAAAGGGCAGAAATGCTTTTTAAAATATGTATATGTAGGGGACATTTTCTTAAAACTGTGAAAAATTCTTAAAATGTTTTTGACCAAACTCACTGCAGTAATATATTCCTTGAGTTAAACAGGCTTCCGGCATTAAAGTGTAGAAAAAGGATGTTACACTTGGCTTATAATCCTCTGCTATTTTTATATTCTCCTGGTATTATTTTGCATTAATTTGCAGACAAGACACTTCTTCTGTCAACAGGTGAGACTGTAAATGAGTTGTTTCATCTCTGCGGACCTTAATCTTGAAAGAAAAGAAAATATTAATTTTACCCATTTGTACACAGCAACTAAATAACTAGCAGATTGTAGTCTTCATTTAAACACAACACATCTCTGTTGGACTGTAGGGGCTTGCTATAAAAGTTGATTACATGTACCTATGACCTTTGGTTTTTATAAATGACATGCATTTCATAAAGAAAATCAATGGAGACTTGTTCAGTTAAAAGTGTGAGCTGTTCTCCTAATTTAGGGCAGTTGCATAACTTTAGTAATTCCATATATTTTCACTCACGTCGCTGTTTCACATAAGCCCCTTACTGAAAATGCTGAGCTATTTCAGCTCCTGCTTTTAAATCTGCTGCCTTTCAGCACACATCCAAATGATTTCCAAATCCTGATTGGGCCAATGTTCTGCCATTTAGTGGTAACTAACAGACAATGGGATCAAACTGTTTATGTCTGAAGATGCAGGAGAAGCGATTAACACACACTAGAAAATGCATGTGCTGGTTTCAAAGATGAATGTTCTCAATTATTGGTCTATAGGAGAACTTCCTGTTTGAGACTGTATGTTGTCAGGAGAAAAGAGGCAGTATAGAGTGAAGTGTCGGGGTTCCCACCAAGCAATAATGCTAATACATAATGAACAGAAAATAAAACAAAGGAATTCAACGCAAAAAACATTCACTTTTGTATTAACACTAAAGGTGTTTCTGTGGGTTATCAGGCTCCGGTAGTCAACGTCCACAGTGTGAACGACTGCTTCTGGGTTTCTCAATTCCTTTGCAGTGTCACTACCATAAGGGGCAGAAATTCTGAGTCAACACAAATGGGCCGTCACTCGTCTTCAAAGGGTTTCTCCTTCACTCTGTGACTGAAAGTGGATGTGAGGCTAGTCATCCTTCTCCCAGTTTACCCTCTGAGCTGAGCCTTCTGCATGCTCCCATAGTGCATGCTTGACAATGTTTTAGCCTTGTATTTTGGCCTGGTTGCTAAATTGTTTAAAATGGCTAGCTAAAGGATCTGTGGATGGCCCTTTCTTAGTTAGTTACTACCGAATTATGAACATGGCTGCATGTCTATAGCAAAGAAAAACAAATAAATGTATTTGCATGTGTTAAAGGAGTTTCAGTTCACCCCATTTACAGTATGTGTTTAGCAGGACTCAAATGGAATGACCAACTACAAACATACACCCTACAGTCAGAGGTCCAAATAGTCACTTGAGCTTACAAACTACTCCTTTGGTTTGGCAGTTTAAGAAAGATGTTTCCCCTTACTCAGTGGGAGGTGCAGACCAGGGTTCACATCCTGTGAACTGAGTAGGGCTATTCTGTGAAGGGAGACTCTGAGCCAATGCTTTTCCTCCCTAAAGTGTATATGAGTGGAGAGAGATATGCAGGTGTGAAGGGTGCAGAATTTTGGAAGTTGATAGAAGGCAGTGCCATATCCTCACCTGCGTAAGATTAACAATACAGGGAATTGCATTTAACTAGGAGAAGTAGCGGGGACTGACGAGGTGGAAGCAGACTTGACTAAAGTTGTATTTTCTAAAGGCATACAGAAGCCTGTAGACCACAAATGTGTTTTAAGAAGCAGAAGGAATATATTGAAAAGTAATTTGTTTGAAATATCTGACATAAATAAAATAATTAAGGATAAATTAAGGAAATGTTTTGTAGAACTTGTATGTCTTGTGTATACTATGTACGGGGCGGACAGAATAATATAAAATAATGTAAATACCAAACAATATGTAAATATCAAGAATGTAATGAAGTGTAGGGGGACTCTTTGCCTTTTGAATGTCTTCAGTCCTTCTCAGAACACTGTCATACCATTCCTGAACAGTGTGCAGTCGAATATTGGACAGTATTTATGAAGGAAAGTCTCCTGCTCAAGTAGGGAGGAAGGAAGTGGAAAGTACCTCAGATTCTGCATTCCAGGACATCTCATAAAAGCTCAATGATGTTTATATAATGGGAAGGCCATGGAAGGCATTTAAGTTCATCCTGGTGTTCCTGAATTAGTGTAGCAGTGTGAATGTGGGAATTATCATCCTGAAATAGAAAAAGAGCATGAATGAAAAGTGTTTGCACCACAGGGTGAAACTGAGCCTGTAAAATGGCCTCATATTCCTTGGCTGTTATATGACCATGCAGAACAATCATTGGGCCTAATGACTACCATGAGATGGATGCTAAAGCCATATGGATCCCCCACCATGTTTAATACTTGGCAATATGCATTGTGGGTAGAAGGCATGTTTTAGCCTTTTCCGAATGTAAATCTGTCCAGAAGAATGAGATATGATGAAATGTAATTAATCGAAGCATATTGCCTTTTATCCATTGCAAAGGGGTTATTTTTGGCATTTAGGAACATCCTATGTCTGTAGGCGAACTGCAAATACTGGCCACTGTTTTTCTTTGTCAGTGCCTTTTGTCCATGTTTTTCATACTCTGCTGTTATTTTTGAGACTCTTCCCCTTTGACACAGGAAATCATTTTCTGTTTTTTAAATCCAATGCATCTGAAAATTGTGAATTCTGTTCTTGCCTAACACTACTTTGAAAACTGCCACAAGAAAGGACTTTTTGTTAGGCCTCTTTTATAGCTGGTACATACAATACTTCCTAAAATGACCCAGCTTTACAACTTCAATTGAAATTGGGATTTAGTTACTTCAAATGCAGACTCCTTTTTCATGTAATGTTTCTATTATTTTGTCCACTTCATCATATATATGTGTATATACACTCACCTAAAGGATTATTAGGAACACCTGTTCAATTTCTCATTAATGCAATTATCTAATCAACCAATCACATGGCAGTTGCTTCAATGCATTTAGGGGTGTGGTCCTGGTCAAGACAATCTCCTGAACTCCAAACTGAATGTCAGAATGGGAAAGAAAGGTGATTTAAGCAATTTTGAGCGTGGCATGGTTGTTGGTGCCAGACGGGCCGGTCTGAGTATTTCACAATCTGCTCAGTTACTGGGATTTTCACGCACAACCATTTCTAGGGTTTACAAAGAATGATGTGAAAAGGGAAAAACATCCAGTATGCGGCAGTCCTGTGGGCGAAAATGCCTTGTTGATGCTAGAGGTCAGAGGAGAATGGGCCGACTGATTCAAGCTGATAGAAGAGCAACTTTGACTGAAATAACCACTCGTTACAACTGAGGTATGCAGCAAAGCATTTTTGAAGCCACAACACGCACAACCTTGAGGCGGATGGGCTACAACAGCAGAAGACCCCACCGGGTACCACTCATCTCCACTACAAATAGGAAAAAGAGGCTACAATTTGCACGAGCTGACCAAAATTGGACAGTTGAAGACTGGAAAAATGTTGCCTGGTCAGATGAGTCTCAATTTCTGTGGATACATTCAAATGGTAGAGTCAGAATTTGGCAAAAAAAGAATGAGAACATGGATCCATCATGCCTTGTTACCACTGTGCAGGCTGGTGGTGGTGGTGTAATGGCGTGGGGGATGTTTTCTTGGCACACTTTAGGCCCCTTAGTGCCAACTGGGCATCGTTTAAATGCCACGGGCTACCTGAGCATTGTTTCTGACCATGTCCATCCCTTCATGACCACCATGTACCCATCCTCTGATGGCTACTTCCAGCAGGATAATGCACTATGTCACAAAGCTTGAATCATTTCAAATTGGTTTCTTGAACATGACAATGAGCTCACTGTACTAAAATGGCCCCCACAGTCACCAGATCTCAACCCAATAGAGCATCTTTGGGATGTGGTGGAACGGGAGCTTCGTGCCCTGGATGTGCATCCCACAAGTCTCCATCAACTGCAAGATGCTATCCTATCAATATGGGCCAACATTTCTAAAGAATGCTTTCAGCACCTTGTTGAATCAATACCACGTAGAATTAAGACAGTTCTGAAGGCGAAAGGGGGTCAAACACCGTATTAGTATGGTGTTTCTAATAATCCTTTAGGTGAGTGT